>OY101432.1:22734139-23247022 GCA_956483605.1 Tuberolachnus salignus
GTAAGTACCATTCGTTTTGTTTGGTTGTTTCGCAGGTTCCTCTCGATGTTCTTATTGGGTGAACATTATTATTCCGTATAAAAAAACACTACGGTTTAATCAAAATCAATTTGTCAAAATGTACTCGCGTACCTATATTTAGTATATAATAAAACGAATGTCGTTTTAAACGAATTATATCTGTCGTTGGCAGAGTTATGCGGACATCACATATAAACACCCGTGTTATTTTGTAAAACGTCGTTGCAAGTCCACAATGTCACTTAAATTCCCTACAGGATTTCCACTATTTCCGCCGTCATTGAAATCACACGACCTTCGCGCCACCCCCTATCTCGTTGTTGGCAGTTTGTCGTGAATAATCGCATTGTGCATATTGTAACGACGGACATTAATGTTATTCAAATGCGACTTATATATAAGGACGAGATTCCGGGTCGATTAAAACACGATTCGATATATATAACATCCATATTATATTATTATCAATAAACGTTAATTATAACTCGGCCAAAGAAGGGGCAGGGTGTAATTATAGATGGATATAGAACTTCAATGGGTGTGTTGGCAGAGGGTCGTAACAATAAGCTTTCTATTCCTCTTGGTTTTTCCTCTCTCTCTCTCTCTCTCTCTCTCTCTCTTTCTATCATTAACTCTCCTGCTTGCGATCATAGATTGCCGGGGAACCAATTGCTTTGTCGAATTGTTTTGGCACCAAGAAAACAGAAAGAGAGAAATAAAGTTCGTGAACGATGAGGTGTGCGAGAGAGAGAGTGAGAAAGAGAGAGAGAGAGAGAGAGAGAGAGAGAGAGAGAAAGAGAGAGAGAAAGAGAGAGAGAGAGAGAGAGAGAGAGAGAGAGAGAGAGAGAGAAAGAGAGAGAGAAAGAGAGAGAGAGAGAGAGAGAGAGAGAGTGAGAGAGAGTGAGAGAGAGAGGAAATTATATAAACGCGGCAGAGACACTCACGCACACGTGCACGCACACACACACATAACAACACATCAGACACAGTGAGGAATTTAATTAACAGGATTCGTGGCTGAAAAGGAGACCGCATCATTTTAACACCCCTAATGACTAAGGTCTCCCTCCGCGCCTTTACGTCCGTGCCATCTGACGGATGATATTATAAAGCACTTCGCGCAGACCTGAAATCTCTCGTTTCTTTGCCATTTAATTTGCATAAGTCGTTACCATCGCCTCACCATTATGATTTGTACGCTATACACAACCCGTTTTATTAACTTAATATCCTGTCAAAACAGTCTTCTTCTTCTTCAAATAGTAATAATAATCATCGCAATTAAAATAGTGTCGTCACCCGAGCGATCAAGCCGTTTGTGAAATTCTATCCGCCCATTTTCAGCAAACCTAGATGAATACGGATATAACAAAGCCGTAACGTTGTTTCGGTAATTTATATATTATGTGCTACGTATGTATGTATAATGTGTATGATCCGTGTTGTGCTCGTGGTCGGTAATAAATATTTCAACATAACGTCGTATAGTACAATATAATTGTTTCGTATAACATAAATTTCAAACCAGTAAAATTAAATCGGTACATAAATCTCTTTTGTAATATAATACAATAATTATTGTTGCCAACTCTTGTTGCCAAACTGTAAGGGAACAACTAACTATTACGTTATAAGTTTATTTCGTATGATTTACGTAATATTATCCGTTTATTAAAAACCATCGAAGTATGATCGCCCATATCATAAATTTCAGGTCAGTTTCCGTGATATCAAACATCATCAGTGTTATTTTTGCGCACGCGATCATCCTTTGTAATATGTGGTACGATAATATGATAATGACAACGAATTGTAACGATAGCGACAACAAAACGGTTTTGCATAAGTAAAGTACTTATATATATATATGTTATAGCGAATAATTTTCCTCGGAATTCAAACAGATATTAAACAATTGTTTTGTGATTAACGAATAATACACGTAAACATATATTATTTGTCCATTTTATAAATTCTCGATAATTGGGTCGAAATAGAAACGATTAAATATCTTTAATTCATAACATTTGAATAGTTAAATATTACATTTTAACTTGGAAAATAATTGTCAAAATGTATACTATGGTATTCGAAATGTAGAAAAATCGCATTAACGACGTAAACGAATAAAAGATCAGTTGATCTGTGCGCAACATTAAACATTTTAAACATTAATAAAAATAAAAATTTAAAAATACTGGACGATGCCTGTCAGCGTTTTTCTACAACGATGACGATGGTTGATGTAAATATTTTAATTTAATTTAAATCGTCTCAAGAATTCATCAGTCAGCTATAATAGTTATATCATTTTAAATATATACAAGGTTATTTTATGAATTCCTAACATTTACCAACGTTCAATATTTTATCATTTTCATAAAATATATAAATTAAAAAAAAAAAAAAAAATTATCATAATAAATAAGATAATGAAATATATTTGTTAAACGTGTTTATGGACTAAAAAATAAAAAACCGATTATACTTCGTAACATGAACATGAGTAGGCCACCGTTGAAAGTGAAAAATTGGAAAGGTAGCTATACTGTATGCAATGAATTAATCAATGCAAACGAAAAACGATTCTGAATAGAGTTTGGTTAAACATTTTTTGGACAGATTTACATTGAAAATTGTATTCATTTGTAATTACGAAATAAATTACAATTGTTTGTGTTTTTAACGAATTTGAACTAAAAACATTTATAAAAAAAAACAACGCTTAATTTTTTTTTTTTACCACCAACTTAACAACTAGTTTTGAACGTTTTGTCAATTTGTCGAGCCTTTTCTTTGGCGCTAAAACAATTTTGTCCACATAAAACCAGAAAAATTGTTTAAAAAAATCTCGAAAATTTACAATAGATATAAATTACTCAAAAAACGTTAGAATTGTTTGAAAGTTTTACCACGACTAGAAAATGCTAATATTAATAGTGCTTGCATTTGGTAAAATGTCCAGGTCTCTATGATAATTTTCACTGAATTACAACCAATAAAACAAAATTGAAATCTAATCAAAACTCGTTATTGCGTAAATATCATTCTGACGACGTTTGGACGTAACCCCCCGATGCTGATAATTTGAGGATCCCTTTGAAGATTACTGGTGGAAAAGTTATTTATAGTCAGAAAAAAGTATATAGTAAAACCAATTCGCCTCGCTCAGAATCTAAAAAAAATATTCAAAATCCATAAAGAAAATATAATGATGGACAAACATGTTATTTCAGATTATTATTATTATTATTATAGCTATTGTTATTTTAACAATGGTTATACTATACGCACATGTAGTTATACCTTATACAATAATATTTAAACACGGACCATTTCTCCCTATATTATAATTTTAATCAATGCTAAAAGTGAAGCTGCGCTGGTTTGGTTTATTTTATCTGCCTTTTTATCGACATGTACTCTTTCTCACCGCCCATACAATTATTGTACGAATAGTATAATTTTTACAGATTGTGTATTTCAAACAAAAATTTAAAAAATGATTATTTATTTTTTCTTGAATTAGTTCATAATAAATGTAACACTATAGTCTTAAATAAATACACCTTATTCGCTGCTGTGCACAGAACCGTTATTAAATGCGTTTCGAACAAAGTAATGTTATGAATTATTTATGTCCCATTGGCGTTAACCTTAAACTAATATTAACAAATAAAATAATTTGATCGGTGTCTCGTGTATAATAATATACAATATACGAGTACATATATATTTTACTGATCCTATATTTACCATAATGTATACAGGTCAGCGAATAAAGTTCAACGTGCTTTTTACAAATCTAATAAACCGATGTTGTCGCATAAAGTTTTAAAAAATATCCACTGCCAACTTTTTACTATTGCTTTACAGGATTTTCCTATTTATTTCCGTCTCGAAAGTTTTGCTCCTGTTTAGCAACTTTTTTCATTCTCCATAAGCATATTAATCTCTTCGTTGAGAATATTTTTACACACCATAGATGTATAATGTATATTGTATATATAGCAATAGATAGGTGGTATATGTGCGCGTACGAGTCCGCAATATTTTAACTTGGAACAAATTATATTGTTTAGAGAGTTAAAGAATTTCACGATATAAAAAGGAAAAAATAAGCTGACGAATAATTCAAACTTGATTAATTGACCAAATCATAATTATATTTACTTAATTCGATTTTTAATTAATATTATATAGATATCTATGACTATGTTGATTTTTTTTATTATTTTAGAGATTAATGGAAGCTGGCGAACAATCTGCTCTAGCCAATCAAGACACTTCTATTAAAAGCGAACGTTATGTACTAAACGATGGATATAAGGATTACAAGAGTCTGGAATCGGTATCTGATCGATATGATCAATGTGCATTTAACACAACGGAAAATTGTATACTTTTACAAAGCACATACGTAGATCCAGGTAACGCATATTATTAAAATAATTCCATTCTGTTAGAAAGATTCGTTAAGACGAAAATTATTATATTATTGATAGTCTTAATTAATTAACTGTATGGCCCCCTAGTAAACTTTCATAAAGTCTTGTTTAAACGGTTTTAGATATAATACAAATAGGCACTTAAAATATAATTTATTTTTAATAATATAAATATACAAACAATAACATAGTCTGGATCAGCATTATTATGCGTATAAAATTTTATATTTTGATATTTTAATTTCGTATAATTTTATTATTTTTGCAGATTCTGTTGACGAAACTATATTACGAGACATGCAATGGACTGATAATTTGGATCCGATATTTGTAAGCAACTACGAAATGGATCCTGTACTATCGTGGCAATATTTTGGTAGCACAAAAGGAACGCTCAGAAGATTTCCAAGTAAGCGTGAAGTCCGGCGTTCTGTTTAGGCAATTTCGGTACATTCGTGTACAGCATTAGAAACGATTGCCTAGTCCACAATTCGTGATTTCCTCTTTTTCACCATCGATTTAATATTATCTAACTACAATCATTATATAATTTTTATATTCTACATTTAATCAGCATACTATTTTACTCTTATAAATCATAATTTTATTAGTTTTCACAAATAGACATTTATAACATTCCATTTTAATTTATTTACCTAATTAATTTTATAATAAAGAAACGAACAGTGCAAATTAAAATACGTACCAATAAATTTGTAAAATAGTATAATGGATATACATATAGCAGATGTATTACAATTAGCTCAATTTTGAATACAAATATTGATATGACAAAAAATTAACATTTTATCAGAAATACGTTTTCGATCTAAAATTCTTAGGCTTACAATTGTAAATTATAATATTAATATATCCCTATTATTACAGCGTTGAGGTGGCCTTCGTATTCAGGATTATCGCCTTCTGCATTATTCGATTATCGTCTAAATCCTTGGTTTGTAGAGGCTGCAACTAGCGCTAAGGATGTAGTTATTATAGCTGATTTCTCAAGCACATTATCCGACTACAAACTTAGTCTTGTGAGAGCAACTACATTAGCGGTACTTGATACTCTAGGTGCCAACGATTTTGTCAACGTCCTATCTCTCGAGTCATCGAATTATGAAATTGTACCATGTTTCAAAGAAATTATTGTGCAGGTAAGCTATAATATTGATATCAATATTTTATAATAGTATATTGACTTATTTATTTGGATTTTAGGCCAACGAGAAGAACTTAAGGGACTTAAAATTGGCCATGGCACAATCAAAGTTTGCTGGTAGTTCTAACTTCACCGGAGCCCTAGCCCGTGCATTCGACATATTACACAAAGTACCTTTGAATTAATTAATTTGGAAACTTATAGTTTGATACGGGGAGGAGTAAAGTTGTTGGGAAAGAGATTGGGTAGAAATTAGCATTTGGTTGAAATATATTCGTGTTATGTTTGAGATATTTATACATATTTATATTTAGAAATAATATGGTCGTATTAATATTATAAAACAGTTTAATCGGACCGGTCAAGGAAGCCAATGCAATCAAGCTATATTAATAATTACTGATGGTCCATTTGGACCATACAAAGAAGTTTTGCAACATAACAAACCGCATATGCCTGTTCGAGTTTTCACATACTTAATTGGTAAAGATGACTCAAACGTCGTTGACATGAACTCGATTGCTTGCAACAATAAAGGTAATCAAACAGTTATACGTGTGCATTATACAATTATTTTAAATTTATTTACCATTTATGTCTAGACCTAAACAATCACACTATAAACAATTTATATGGCTGGTATTCACTAAACTATACTACTGCGGAATACACATGCAAACAAATGATTTTTGAAAATCAAATTTTACAATTTCATAAATGTTAACTTTTTTGTTAACTTTAAAGACGAGTGGGAAATTATAATCATATAGCTTTGTTGTAACCTATTGAGTGTCAAATTTATAATTTTAAAGCTATCTACGTTTTTAATATGCTCATCCTTATGTTATATTAGGAAACTTATACATATATATTCATACAAAAAAAAAATTTTATATAGTATTTTGGCATGCCTTGAAAATAGCATAATAATAATGAACCATTTTATTCGATAATTGATTCTGAATTGAATCAGAAATTTAAATTAACACTAATCACTTGTATTTTTTCTCGCCCTATTGTTTGGTTTTCGTAGTTTATATATCACTGAATTGGGATATTCGATAAGTGACCTGTCCGAAGCACCTTCAGTACCATCTGTGCTCAATTACCTATTTATAAAGTTACTGGACAAAACTTTTTTTTTTATAATTCTAAAATAATACTTTCTCGGGAAAAAAAAAAATTAAAAACACGCTATTGTAAAACTAATATAGTATATATTCTACTCCTTTTATTCAGAATCTAAACTAGTGAACTAGACTAGTGCTTAACATCACTAGTCTATTTTTCACCACTATTTTTAATTAAAAATCAATAATTATTTTCTATCTTATTTGAAAATTAAATATCACTGTAAGCTGAAAACTAAAAAATAATTGCTTTCTTGGATTACATTTTTAAATGTTCACAATTTTCAAAATATCGACTGAGAAAATTTAAAAAAATGACTTATTTAAAATATTATTGATGTTCAACTACCTAGCTATTGAATTGCTACATAAATCTTTTTAATCATGTTAACTGTTATAATATTTTATGTTCGAAAAAAAAATCACACATTATAAGCTAATAGCTTTATCTCACTCTGCTCAGAATCTAAAAAACAAAAAAAATACAATATTTTAAAATCACTAGCTTCTCCGTCCATAATCTTATAAAACACTTTGTTAGAACATTTTAAAACCTAGACTTATTTTAAGGCTCTAAACACAGAATGTGCTAGTAAAATACAACGAAACTATCTAGTAATTTTATTTTTTGTCAGTTAAAAAAATAAAAATAAATTTTAATTTTTAGACATATACGGCCACGATAGTTTTTACTTAATATAGTTGTATGCGAAAACTTGTTTTAAATAATCTTCCATTATTAACACGTTTTTATTTACAATAGTTCATATCTAAAATAAATTTTAGGTTATTTTGAACATATCGTAGACACGAAGAACCTCCGAGAAAAAGTATTGAATTATGTTTTAGTCATGGCCAGACCTTTAGTTATGTATCAAACCGATCATCCTGTATATTGGTCACCAGTTTATCTCGCAAGCAAAGTATTTGTTTTTTTTTCCTACAAATTAACACGTAGATTGAGTTGTATAATTTTATATTTTCTACCTATTTTGTTTAGGTTGACAATTTGAAAGCAACCGACACTGTAAACGGTAGACTCATGACAACAGTATCTGCGCCCGTTTTTGACAGGAGAAACCATACGGTAAATATACTGAATTCTTTATAGTATAATATTTTTTGTATTACTATTATACTTTGTTCTGATAGGAACGAGCCGCCAATTTATTGGGTGTGGTTGGTATGGACGTCTTTATTGACGACCTCAAAAAACTTGTACCAGCCTATAAGGTAAATATTGTGTTCTTATACGATTGTGGAAGATACACATTTCCCAAATGTAAGTTAGCGTGTTCTAGATATTATTTTTATTTTTTAGCTCGGTGCCAATGGTTACTCCTTTATATTGGACAATAATGGACATGTCCTTTATCATCCAGACTTCCGCCCAACGGTAATTACAAATTTAAAACAAATGTATTTTTATAATTATTATGATATAAAAAATGATTAGTAATAATTTTATATGTGCATGGAATGTTTTTTAGCAATCTGATTCGGTCAGACCTCAATACAAGACGGTCGACCTGAGTGAGATTGAGTTGCCAGACGTGGACGATAACAATAAAATTAATAACACTCTATTGTTCGAGGTAAATTGATATTTTGTTTAGAAAACCATTTATTTTATACAGTCATACGACATACATATATTTTTATTTTTTAGTTGAGAAGAGAAATGATTGAGCAACACGAAGGAGAAACTGTTATAACTGTTAAAACTCACTTGGATAATATGGTAATGCAAATTTATATGTTATAATATGTCTAAAATAATTAATAGGTATATATTTTTTAATCGACACAATAAAAAATTAAATTATAATTTAATAATACGAATTATAATACATGTGAGTAAAATAGTACAGGTATAGTTATATAAGCTGAATGGAAATTAATTATATAAATTCATTATAATATTCTTTCAAACAAAATTAGATATTTAAAGCAGGTATGTTATTTAAGATTTTTCTCATTTTCAGAGACGTGTATTCTCAAGAAAATATAAATACTTTTACCATCCAATTGTTGATACGCCTTTTAGTTTGGGCATAGCTTTGCCAGAAAGTTATGGGATGTATGAATTACTCGGAGAAGAAGAAATCAAGTTGACCCAGTTCAATAGTAAGAGACTGAAAAGAATTGAATTACTCTAATTTTAATTTATTTGTATTTTTTTTTTTTTTTTTAGTTACTGAATATTTCAAAGGTAAAAACTGGAAAGTTCATCCAGATTGGTAAGTCATATTTTGAATCCATTCCTTAAAATGTAATTGGTGTATTCCTAATAACACGTTTATAACTAATGATACAGGGTCTACTGTGAATACAACTATGGAAATGAACATAGCTTTAAAACTCCCGAGGATAGAGTGTTGCATTTTTTGTCCAGAACAAAACGTCCTGGTTGGAAGTGGATGTCATTAAGGTCTAGAATGCCACAAAGTGAACCTGGTAATTATTTAATACATTATTATAAAGTACAATAGATATTAATTATTGTGAACGTGTGTGTGTATGGTATATTTACAGGTACAAGTCAGGTTTATAACACGTGGAGAAAAGAAAAAGACTCTCATTACTGTAAGTGTTTTGTTAATATTTGTAATAATTTTAAGTATCATGTTTAGTCTTTAATGAGATTTTCTTTTTTTCTTACAGGCGATAAAAATCTTTTACAATCTTTAGTATTTGATGCATTAGTCACTGATAGTCTTGAAAAACTATCGAACCAAGTATCTAAAGCTGACAAACAGTAAGTGAACAAAAAATTGTTCATATATTAATTAAAAATGTTTTTAAAAAAAAAGAAAAAAAGTAATGTTTTAGTAACTTTTCTTTAAGTTTTTCCTCTAAATTCGACTAAAATATTGGTTTTTAAACAATTTTATATAAAACTCGTTAATTATCAAAATTTTATTGTCGACACTAAAATAAGTACAAAAATCTCCGAAACTTTTATTTTCAGTAAATCTACAAACGAGTTAATAAAATGGAAATTAAAAAATAGGTAAAAATAAAAATTCAAATTATGGCTATTTTTGTTTAACACGCATTTATACTCGAACGCACACTAAAATCACAGAAAATCTAACTGTACAAAAATATACTCACAAAATTTATTAATATAAACTAATAATACACTAATGCACTTATTTAGGTATCTATTAATAAGCATGATGAATTATTTTTTAACTTTAAAATTATAAAATAAAATATCTGACTACTTAAAATATAATTATTTTTTTTATTTTTAACGTGTATTCTACTTTGTTTTATAGAACTGATATATATATATATATATATATATGGTCATTTTTTTTTAAATATTTTTAATACTTTTCGTTGGTGATTTAATTCATTGCTAATGTTAATGTGTTAAATTTGTACATGCAGTTGAATGGCAATATTTTTTCAAACTTGTTAAATATGAATTATTATATGATACATTTGTATTGGTTTTTAAAAATATTACTTTTGCATTATAATATCTGTTTTTATTTCAAATATTTCCTAAAGCATTTGGACAATTTGAAGAAAAACTAGAATAAACAAATCTAAAATATCTATAAACATTTTAACCATATTGTATATTTTAATGCATCGTGGTTTAAAAAATAATAATCGCTTACCATTGACATATATACATATCTATTTTATTCATTAAATTAAAAACTATAAAATCATTATCTTAGATATTTTATTTTATATATTATTATGTTTACACTATTACAGTAAGTTATTATAGTAACACTTTTTGTGTATTAATTATGATTTATTATACTTAATATATTTGCACTTAATTTAAAAAATGCACTAACCTTGTCTACATTTTAAAGTCCAATAGCCACACTAATGGCACTTCTGCACAGGTAAAGTAGATGATACACGTGGTACATTCAAACATACTATATGCACTGAAATGTAGATCACTATTTCATAGTGTATTAGCTCAATGTGTCAGTATCTAAATATAACTTAGGAATTTAAGTTAAAAAAAATGTGGATTTCAAATAAATTTGAATGAAATATTTTTTATTTATGATTATACGTTTGCCTCCCCCCCCCCCACAAAAAAAATTTGAATTGTTTTGCGGCGGATTTGGTAAGAGGTTTCATCCCACAATATACACTTAGGGTACTTCTGAAGAAGTAACTAATATTGAATTAATTAAATATTATAAATACCTACTATACATAATTTTTAAATATACATTTAGTAAATTAAAATATTTTTTTAATAAACGTTCGTTATTAATTATTATTTCCATTTTCATCTTTGTGGCTTCTTCAGAACAAATATTAATTATGTTTTCTGAAAAAAATATATGTATAAAATGTCACCATTAAGTCTAGAATTAATTTATATTTTTTAACTGTGTTTACATGCGTCCTTAGACAAGGACATCATATGTTTGGTGTAATGCTTACATTCATCGCGACAAGGAGTGGATTGTTGAGATGGCGGGATCACGGAACAAATACTAATAGAGGATCCGAACCGTAAGTTTGACAATTCGAATTCGTTATACCTTGTGTAATGTTAATATATTTCATATAATTTCTTTTTTTTTTTAGACATTTTAGCGAAACTAATAAAAGAGCTATAGACGAGGTGTGGTACAAAAGAGCGATCGACCAACATAACATAGAACCCGACAGCTTTGTGTTTTCAGTGCCATTTAATTCCGGTTACATTTCATTATTATTAATTATTGTATTTTATTCGTAATAAAGAACAATCGAATTGTAATTTTCAGACAATATGTTCCATATTGCCATATTGCTTTATTTAAACAATTATTTTACAATAACTATATCATCATTTTGTTCGAACGATAAAATATATTGTTTTTATGTCTATCTATAATTTTTAATTATAATGATTATATTACGATCTGATGAATTCGAATGAATTCTAAATACAAAAAAAATTGATCTAAAAGTGTGACTAGAAAATTGCAATCGAATTTGATCGTTATTCGGATTCAAAGGCGAAAAAATCAATTAAACAATCCTTAATAAATTGATTACAGGTACTGGACTCGATCGACCACTTATTACGGCTAGTCACGCGATATTCGTAGACAACAAAGGACACCGAGCGGCAGCTGCGGTCATCGGCTTACAATTTCAACATTCATCGATCGCTGCGCATTTCATCAATATTACTTCAACCGTACGTTTTTTAATTAAATAATAAATAGATTATATTATATTATAATAAATTAATAATTACAAAAAAAAGTAACGAAAAAATAAAACCAAAATTATTATCAATCGCGTTATAATAAAAACTTACGTAATGGAATTTTTTTTTTTTTTCGTTTTCAAAATTGTCCTTCAGTGTACCGGCATAAATGGATGCAAAACGTGTACTTCCGACGATCTCGACTGTTACGTGCTGGACAACAACGGTTTCATCATAATTTCAGAACAGTCGCATCATACCGGCCAGTTCTTCGGACAAACAGACGGGACGATCATGGACTCGTTGGTCCAAGATGGTGTCTACAAGAAAATCAAAATACTAGACAACCAAGGAGCGTGTCACAATGGCGTCGAACCCGGAACCGATTCAGCATCGGCCATTCGGGTGATTATAATATTATATATTTAATCATAATTTTATCGAATACACCAACCTTCACTTGTATAGTATTATAATAATAAAGACCAGATTTAATTGCATTAAAAATATTAAATCAACATTTTTATGAAAAATACGTAAAAGTCGAATATAAAAGGCTATATGCCTTTTATAACTGTGTACAAACTTCAAAGTAAAACTTACAAAACCTTGATGCGCGTTGTTTTTTTACGTATTTAAAAAATCAAAATATTATGTATTCATTTTCTGAATTAAAATTTCTAGAATTTTATTCTACTAAATACTTACTTATAATATGTTTATGCAAGGAAAAATAAATGTACGTTTAACGTCTACAATAATTGTTAGGTTTCGGAAATTCACAATATCTTAGCTATTTTTAATAATTTTATCTAGTTTATAATTGTATCTATTATTATATTAAGAAACGACTATTTGTAGGGAATTTTTCATGTGTTACGATAAATATGAAATTGCCAAATAGTTCAGCATAAAGTTAAATAAGAATTCTGTAACTAATTATTCCTATTCCGTATACTGATTTATTCGATGAAGAAAAAAAATATTGCAATATCAATATTAAATCCTAATAACATGTTTTATAGCCTTTCCAGCCGATCGTCTGGTTCGTGAGATGGTTATTCGGCCGCCTGGCTTGGTTAGCAATCGAAACTCAGATATATCACGTATTATTTCCTCATTGGATCGGAGCCCAAGATGAAGATGGTATATAGATATTATAAAATATTAAAATGTTAATTGTTTTCCTAAAACTACGTTAGATGGTATATTCGTGATCGTATGTATTGCAATAGTCTTACAATTAAACACACGAGCCGCGAATGACTTCCGCCGTGTGCAGATCGTTTGTGCTCAGATTAAACAAATATTAATCACATTTAAAGTGTAACCGTTTACATAGGAGTATTTCCGATACGATTACGGTCATTCGGTCATATGGACACCGAAATACGACGACTAATTATTTTTAAATATAAAAACCGTGCCGTTCTTTACCTTTTTTGTTTTTTCATTCCCGCCAAGTCGAAAAAAACAGGACATATATCGACCCCCAGCGATAGCTCTTTTCGGATGCAAATAAATAACGTTTCAGCGATATTTTCCGATTTTCCGCAGACCCGGTGTATGCGGATTATGACGACAAAGACGAGAAAATCGACGATCAGAACGACAAAACTATGATGGGCGACAACGACGGCGACGATGACGACTCCGCCAATGACTACAAAAACGTGCCGCCAACTCCCCCTCTTTACGTGCCTAGCATGAAAAACGCCGAATTCTTCGGCCCCGTGTGCAACCGAACTCAACCGGGTGTGACCCGGACGTGTCGCAAAGCGGTCGACTTGTACGTCCTGCAGCCCGACAAATTGAACACGAGCGGGTTGTTTAATCCGCTCAAAGGAAAACTCACCAATTGTCACGTCACCGGATGTGAACGGTTAGTATTGAAACCATATCAATTTTAAACGTTTTTATCGATGTATAAATCATTTAATTACGTCCTAAAAATACTGGCAATTTGAACAAATTAAATTAATATTAAATTAAAACAACTGCAGTACGGTTTCATACTATTGTACTTTTACTTTGCTTAGGTCTTATCGGAAATTATAACCAATATAATAATATTTGTACACAAACAATAGTTCTGCGGTATACCAACTGATTTCGTATAATATGATAATATTTTAAGCGCTGTTTTTTTTATGTAATTACATAATGTTATTGAATGCACATTCCTTAATTCTGATAAACGCGCACGTTTTAAAACATCCTGAACAATTATTATTTTACATATTTTCATAAATATTTCGTATTTATATGGATGTTTGGACCAATATTCTGTAAGAAATTTGTTGTGCCATGAGCATTGACAATAATAACTCAGTAAAGTACTTGGTTAGAAGCTGTAATTGTAATTATATAACACAAATTTAAAAAAAAAATCGAAATTATTGCTTATTTCGATCAAGACAACGAGCTAAAAAATAATGTAGCATATATTTTGGAAGAATATTGTTGTTTATTTTTTGGTTGAAATCATAAAAAAATGTAGGTAATTTATAATTTGTTTGTTAATTATTTAAATAACGTTGCTTTTTTTTTTTATATATATTTAAAAATAAAAATCCGCGCCATAATACGATAATCATATTTAATATGTGCGTTTCGCATTCATTATAGACCGTTCAGTGTGCAAAAAATTCCCCACAGCAACCTAATACTGTTGGTGGTGGATACGCTGTGCCCGTGCGGCAGTAAACAACTTAGCATCGAGCCTCAGGAGGTCCGGCAGGAAACAGATGAATCCGGGCAACCGGTGTACAGCTGTCACGACCAGAACAACTTGTTCCGGAGACGCACAGGAAAGTGCATTAATTATCATCCAGAAGTGAGTATTTCGATATAATTGTTTTACGTCGCACATCAAAAAATTCGTCTGCACGGTATTAATATTATATTGTTCGATAATAGTCCGTGACTTAAATCGAAATGGCTCCCTGGGTATTACGGTTAACATTTTGCAGCTGATAAATCCCAAATCGACAACCTTTGAATTGTTTAGCAGAAAATGTATACTATACTATAATAATAAGTAACATTCACGCTGTGCATTTTATTTATTTTGTTTTACATAGTATTTTATGTAATATTTTTTATATATAGAGGGACAGGCCGCGTTTTTTTTGGTAGTTTATTATGCAGTGTTATAAAACTAATAAGTATATCGAAAAATGATCTCTCTGTGCCAACTAGACACAATTTGCTACCGGAAACAGTCTAGGAGTGCTTAGATCGGATGAAGTCTTCTGATAGAAAAATCGTTTACAAAAAAAGTATACATAATAATAAACATCAATGTAAAACCACAAGACCCCCGGTGGTTGTGGCTCCGCTCAGAATCTAAAATATGTAAAAATTGCACTATTTCATTGACGTCCAAGATATAAAGCGACACAATGACATACCCTGCGGCCCCCGTGTGACTATATGTGTAATATCATTATGCACACTCGTGTAATACGCACATATCAACGAATATATAAACTAACGGTATATATATTTTTTTATGTTTCTCCCGTACAGGAAATCGAGATCAAACAATGCGGTTCGAGTTCGGCGCTGTTGGTCACCTCGTACCTAGTACTGCTGAGCATGATAGCCGCCATATGGTTAACGTGATCGACGTATTTCGGCTGAAAGATCGAATTCCTCAGCGACCCGCGTTTTCCCGCCCGAAAACGCACACAAGTGTACGATAATATTATAATTATAATTATGATAATTTGTTTGTTTGTTTGTATAGCGTCGTCTTTTGTCCGATTTTATTTTTCGGTATTTTTTTTTTTTTTTTTGTTCCGCGTCGTCGTTTGTTTATAATACTAATAATAATACTAATTATTATTATAATAATCATAACAATGGTAATGATAATATGCCGGAACGTCGCGCGTCGTATTTCTGCTTTATAAACGTGCGTAGCGGCACACCGCGCGTTTTGAGTATACCCACGGAACGACGAGGTCTTCTTTCGCGTAACACGACTAAGTTAATAATACCGAAATATTTTTGTACGTCAAAAGTTATTATAATAATAATATTATAATATACATACCGACTTTTTGGAATGAATTTAAAAATAACAATAATAACAAACGATATATATATATATATATATATAATATAGTATAGGAAAACTATATAGAGAATATATTTTGTTTTTTTTTAATGAGCAATCGTACTTATTATCGCGTACGGAATATATTATAATGTATATGATATTAATAAAATGTAATATATAATATCGAACAATATTATTCTACGCATGCGCGTTGGTGGGCAGAGAGGGAGGGGTGTTATGTTTACTAGTAAATGTGTGTAGTTCAAATGGACATATATACAGGGTGATCAGAAATACTCGTATCGAAAAAATGGCGTAATTAAAACAAAAACGAACACTATAATATTTATATAACTTGTTCCATCCCCCATCCACCGGTCACGCTGTATACGTAATGTAAAATTTTATTATTTTTTTTTTTTTTAACGCGTTGTTCGTTTTTGTGCATTAATTACAATATTATTTATTATACATCTTAGATAATTAATAACTGTACACACTTAATTTAATTGTTAGTCGTTTAAAAAAAATTCATTATGCAAAAATACGATATTTTTTTTTTTTTATCGTTAAATCTCAACACATTAACATGTATTTATTACTTCTTTCGTCGCGATTTGTATCATTATTTTTTAAATTCGTATATTATGCTTAATTTATAACAAAAACCAAAAAAAAAAAACATATTTTCTTTATTTTTTAAATAAATCTTTTCATCGGATGTATTCCCGCGCTATACCTATGCACGCCTCCCCCTCCCCAAATAAAATAATTCATTCGGTAATATATTTGTTTTTTACTACCACTGACCCATTCGAATGACGCAACAGTTGTTATTGACTGGTATAGTTAATATTATCAATCCCGAGTGGTTATTTTTTTAACTTTTTTTTTCTAAATTAAGAAATATAAAATCACCTGCGCCGCTTGATTACCTACCCGAATATTAATACCAGGGCTCGGAAATTCATGCACTAAAATTCTAAAAAATATGCACTTGAAAAATTAGTTTTTAAAAGTTATATTTATTTCTTTTGATTATTATTTTAATTATATTTATTTTACTTGTCGTCAAAGCATTCTCATCTTTACCATCCTTGATTTTTTTGCAAACTGTAAACTCACAAAACCCATAGTCATATAAGAATAAAAATAAACCTAAACAAATATTAAGATTATGTAAAAATGTTCGGAAAAGTAAACATGAAATAATAATTTCTCCAATTCATACGAAATACGCGCTAATACTCCAAAAAAGTCTACTATATGTCAAAATACCCAAAATATGCAATTACATGTACTATTAAACTTTGAATTTTATTGTTATTGGTATGAAACGGATTTGTACTTCACTTAGCATGTTTAGCATATGTAGCAAAATAAACATTTACTTCCATGAGCCCTGATTAATACTAATATTATAATCTGACACTAGTGCCGTTAGCCTTCCCCTATATATACGATTCGGCTATATTACCATAAATATTATAATAATAATTCACGCCCTAAAAATAATTTTGAATCCTATACCCGTGCGACTTCATAATATCCCAGGTAACCATGAAAATGTTGTTGATGTCCGTATAGAAGAAAAATCAAATCGGTTTTAAATTTCGTTTAGGTTCTATAGGCAATAATTATTATTTTAGATTAATTTGTTCGTAATATTCCAAACTATAGTTTGTATAGGCAGATATCGTTAATCGATCATTATGTTATTGTTGTTCATAAAAATATATGTATTTGTATTTAGTTGATTATTATTATAGTAGAATAATTTTTATTACAACTTACGGGATAAATTGTTGTATTCGTTTAAAACATGTTATGTTTTTGTTATATACGTTTGAAGTTTGATAGGCAAATGTTTACCCCTAATTTGTTCCTACCCTGAACGAAAATTTGTTTGTTTTTTTTTCTAAATAATTTTAAAATGTTAACATATGTAAATATATCTAATTTTTAAAAAAAAAAAATTAATTTCGTAGACCAGCGCCTGCTGACTTTTTTTATCTGTATAATTTCTAGGCTTAGAAAATTTTTTAAACATAATAATTATATATTATATCAATAGATCTTATATTTATCAATATTTTAATAACTTATTAACGTGGAATGTTCATTATTTTACGAACGTCTGCTATTTTTAAGCATATGCATACATATATATTCACACATCATATGTATAACTCATGTCTTCCAGTAACATAATATTATGTAAAAAAAAAAAAACTAAAAAGAGAACTTAAAATCGCTGTCAGTTCTTTCAGTTTTTTGTAACAAAATTATTTATTATAATCATAATTATTATTATGTCGCTTTTGATGTTTAATTTTTTATTACCAATATATCATATTATAAATAGTTACCATAATATATCAGTGTGTTACGACCAGTTTTAAAATTAAAGAACATGAGTATTGAGTACCTACAGCTACTTTTTAAGGATTGGTAGTATACACGTATATGTGCATAACCTTTAATCACATCATAATGTCAAATTAGGTTATTTTGTATGTACAATATCAAAGATAGTTTTTTATTAAAAAATTGATACATTATATTAGGACACTAGGACACTACGATCTCTGAATTTAATTCAGATTAAATTTAATTCGTCTACTTGGTTTTACTATGTAAAATTTCTTAAAAATACCCCTTTTTAAAACTATATTTAATGTTTATCGTAGGCAATTGAAATAAATGGTCAATACGAATTAAAAAAAAATATTGAAAATTGACGCCATACAAAAAATCCGATTTTAAAAACATTGATGAAATCTGCAGAGAACTTTTCTCGCTGGGCTAAAATAATTTTATTCACATAAAAACTAAAAAAATCTCAAAAATTTCAAATAGCTATAAATAACTGAAAAACGCCATGAAAACTTTTTTATGTTTTGAAAGTTGCACTGCATCTAGAAAGTATAATTTGTAATGAACCTGTTTCTGTTGAGCAAAATTAATTTTGTTCACATTAATCAGAAAATTGTACGCAAAATGACGTGATTTTTACGATTTCTATCATCCAATGGTCACACACTTACTATTGAGTACCATGACTAACTCTTTCAATAAAACAATTTTAAAATAATCTATTATTTTAATGAATGGTCGCTTTCTTTGTCTAGTAGTGTACGTGTGTGTTTTTTTTTATACCAATTTTGCTATAAAGTGAGTTGAAATTGATTCAAAAACACATAAAATTACCCAACAGCCAGAAAAGTGTGAGGCTTGGGATTGATGGATTTCAATTTTACAAGCAGATTTTTTATATTTTAAATTAGATATTGTACAATCTGTAAAAACAATATTTACAATAAGCACAAGTGATATGGGTTAACATAAAAAATAAATAGACTAAGCTATAATTTAGTGACTGAAGGCTATCCATTGATGTTATTTCATAACATCGTACGTAAAGAGGGGTTAGTTATTTAATAAGTCACGAAACCATGTTCGTTTTAGGCGCCTTCTGGGGTCACCTGGAACAGAGGGAACGGATAGTCCTGAAATCAGGGGTTGCGGTGATTTTAGAGTTTTGAATATAGGCGTTTGAAGAAATCATGGTGATATTTTGTACGGTTTGAATATAGAGATCTTTATAGAAGGTGTCGTTTGAGACATAGTATGGGGCTTTAGTTACTATACAAAGGTATTTTGACTGAAATGTTTGGATTTTACTATTGTTAGTAGGTTTGACAGCTCCCCGTAACTGGATTCCATAAGTCCATATTAGCTTTAGGAGCAATCTGTATAGTAGAAATTTGTTTTTGAGATTGACGTGTTAGGAGGTTAGAAGAAGGCGTAGCTGGCGAGATTGGTTGTTGAAAGCAATGTTTTTAGTATGAATATGGGTTAATGGTTAATTGTTTACTCATGTTAATCGACGGTCTAAGTGAAGACTTAGGTATCGAACGCTTTGAGCAGATGGTACAGATAGGCGATTGAGGTAGATAGGAGGGCAGATAGCATGTCAAAGCGTGAACGTGTAGTGGATTGTTTTTTTTTATTCCCATTCTTTAAACTAGATTGATAAAATATCTAGGTGGTTTTGGATGAGCTTTGAGCCATTTCGGAATTGAAATTGAGGGCTAGGAGAGCCTTGTCATCGAAAAAGTCATTGGTAGTTGTATAGGTAGTGGTAGGTTGGTCTGAAATGAATAGGTTGAATAGCAATGGAGCTGTGACTGCACCCTGTAAACCAACACAAATAGGACATATTTCAGATATAAAGGATCCTGAACGTGTAGTGAAGTGTGTGCTTTGAAGGTAGGATTTGAACAGTAAATAGTAATGGGGAAGAAACGTTTTTAATTTGAAAAAAACTGTCGGTCTTTATGCCAGACAGTATCAAAAGCTTGTGCCATGTCAAGGAAAGCGTCTGTGCATATTATTTTTTTTTTCCAATGCGTAGATGTCCACTAGGCGGTGGATTTGGTGTATAGTTGAGTGTTTGTGGCCAAATCGGGTGTTAAGTAGGTTAGCTTCGATTACAGGAATGATTCATTTCAACATAAGTTTTTTGACAATTTCGGAGAAAAATGGCAGAAGGCTAATTGGTCTGAATGAGTTTGGGGAGTCGGGTAGTTTACCTGGCTTTAGGAACATGATAATTACGGACAATTTCCATAAGACCGAGTAGTATATGAGCCTCATCATATAGTTAAATATGTGTGTTGGCATAAGTAGAGTTTTTTTGGGCAATTGCATTGCCACTTCTTCTGTGATTAGGTCATAGCCTAGAGTTTTGTGTCGAGAAGAGTGATGTATTGCATATTAGACTTCACTTAGTCGAGTATGTTTGAGGGGAGAGTTATAGGTAGTGGAAAAAGTAAGAAAAGGCTTTTACTTTTTCAATTTTAATTAGGCATATATTATTATGTGATTAGAAGGTAGAAAAAAGGTGGTGGGAGAAAATACTTGCTTTTTCCGTATCACTGGTAGCCCAAGTTCTATCCAGATTTTTCAGAGGAGGTACAGAAAGCTGGGAGTGAAGGATTTTATTCGTAGTTTGCCAGAGTGAATTATCAGTAGTTGATAAGGATACGAAATGTCTAGTGAAGTTTTCTGATCTAATTGAGGCCACAAGTATTTGAAATTTATTGATTAGATTGTTAAATTTACGTTTATCAGAGGGATATTTGGTTCTTTGTCAGATGGCTCGAAGAGTTCGTTTTTTTGAAATTAGAGTTCTAATATGTAGTGGAAGATTTCTAATGTGGTTTTTAGGGGGAAGAGGAGGAAGAAGACCAAGCTGATTTGTATTAACTTAGTTGGGTGGTCTATGGCATCATCTATATCATCGGTGGATTTTAAGCTAACTTTTAAGTTAATTTGATTGTCAAAGGATGACCTAAATTTATCCCAATTAATTTAACCTTGAATAAGACCAGGTTTATTAAGCTTGTTTAAAGGGGCTGTATCAATAGTCAAGAGGACAGATGAGTGGTCAGAACAGAGGTCGTCTAGGTTGGGTGTCATAGTATAGACAGTATGTAGACAGTCGGAGATTTTTGTTATGAATATATCGAGGATGTCTGGCCTTCTTCTGGGTGAGGTGGGCTAATAGGTTGGTGAAGGAGGGGCATGATAATCTTTAGTGTGAAATAAGGTTCTGAGGATATAACCATGAGGATTATTCGTACGGAAAACCTATCGTGTGTTCATTGCATTTATGTAACCTCTTATTATAAATTTCTAGCTAAGAGTGGTAAGATGTAGTTAAGTAGGATTAGATTAGTGGTTTGGTGAGGAGGGCTGTATGCTGTATAAATATTAATCGATATATTATTTAATGTTAAGAAAATAATATACCCCAAGCTTGTATATGCGCTGATTGGTGTTGCGGAAGAGGGTAGAACAACAGTGAGGACCTGACTATGATAGCGATTCCAGCATGTACTTTGTCGTCTGGGTGGTTAATTGTGAACATTTGAAATCCGAGTAGTTTATTCCTAACCTTTATCAGAATTGATAAAGTGTGTTTCAGAGACGAGTGCGATGTCAATTCTTTTGTTTTGAAGTATGGCTAAAATTTCATTTTTCTGATTTACTTGGTCGTTTGAGTTCAAAGTTAGGATGAGGAGAGATTTTGAATTATCATTATTAGTTAGCATTGTTAATTTTTGTGAGATTTGAGAGACCAGTGGTCAGAAGGGCTATAAGAGGATTTACGATAGATTTAAATTCGTCGAAAAATTTAAGAAGTGCGCTTTCGTTGTTATTGACTGGTGTAGAATTTGGATTGGATGAATGGTGACCCTCAGTTACATTTGCATATGAACGTGGTTTGGTGGAGTATTCAGTGGGTGGCTATTGATGGAGATATTCGATATTGGTGCCATTAATTGGTTGGCGGTGGTTGTTGAGGTTTTTGGTTAAGATGTTTCTGTGTTTGCATATTGTGCATCCTTTGTAGTTGGCTGGATGCGTTCTTTCACAAAGGAGCGCATTTTGCTGAGAGGTCTGACGATTTTGTGCATGAGGTAGTAGGGTAATTTACCTCACATTTGACACACATAGGATGTTACGCACAATAAGATCAGGTGTGGCCATAGCTTTGGAAATTTTGGCACCATGGAATTTGTCGCTTTTTATAGGGTTCTTCTACTTTGATCTTCCAAGGTACTACCAACATAAATACAAAATATGTTTTGATGTTTATTCATAGGTCTCCAGCTTGATCATTACAGATAACCAGTTTTAATTTCCAATATTGTATTTATTTCTAGTTCTACGTTCAAAGTACAGAGAAATGAAATTAAGTTTTAATAATCAGTTTATAACCTATATTCTATACTATGCGATAAACAATTTTATCGAAAACAAAATTAGTCATTGGGGAATGGGATATACTGAGGTTTTTCTGGGACAACGTAGATAAAAGTTATGCCGATAAAACTGTAATTGTAAAAATGTGCGTATGCATTTTTCATTTATATTATTTACTGTCAAGTGTAATATATTTTTTTTTTTTTTACAACGGATAAAATAAAATTATTTGATATTTTTAAATTCCGTCAAGTCAATAAAAAAATTACCCACTTACAAACAATGTGGATATTCCAGATCAATATGATCAACTTATAGATGATCCAGTTCCATGTTGTACTCAAACAAAATACGTCGAGAACAAACTTGTTGATGAACCTTTTTCAGTTATAAGCTCAATATTTGCAAGTAGTTTAGATTCAAATCATGACTCGGGCTCTAGAAGACCTATTTTAAAAGTAAGTAAATATAAAACAGTTTAAAATTTATAAACACCAACTTATTCCATTATTATTATTAAGTTTTATTTTTATATATACACTTTTCAATTAAATTATTACCGACGTTTAGATTTGTGGACTATGGACAAATAATAAATAATAATAATAATAATAATAATAGTATAATGGTATACTTATTGTGAATACCTACACGGCTACACACATACATTAAGATCTGATTAATATTTTATTAAAAGTTTTTGCTTTGGCTTATAAATTCTACTAGTTTACCGTTGTAAATAATGAGAAGTTATGATTAGAAATTATTTATAAACACTTTATTATTGATAAACACTATTCTTTGATTATTAATTATTATAATTTAGGTTTATCCTAAAACCAAGTTTAGCACACAAAATCGTTCATTCCCATCAGTTCACTATACATATTTCGATTAGCTTGAGTGTAACACTAAAAAACTGCAGTATTTTGCTTTGCTTGTCACATTTTTTCAGATGACCATGGAAATGTAGAAAATACTTTTACCATTACTGGATTTTCTAATAAGAAAAAGGCAAGTAATTTTAACTTTTAAATTCTTTTATTTTATCTAATATTTTTGTTTTTGTTTGATATTTATTATTATATGAAAAATGTACTTTAATGGTTTAATTATTTTCAATAACTAAATAAAATTTACCTTATTTTTAACTTAATTATTACCTTTTTTTTTTTTTTTGTAGATTTCCTCTAAATTAAAATGTCATGAGTACTAAAACTCATTTAAATAGTCTTACAAAACCTAATATAAAAGCAGTAAAAAAAATTGATCAATAATATTAAAAATTAGTTCTTTTCATCAACAACAAATCACCAAGGAAACAAGGAATTTCCTTCAAAGGCCACAATGAATAAATTGACTAATAATCAAGGTTTTATTTATAAATTATATGTAATATTTTTTTTTTAGTTTTAATTATTAATACAAATTAAATGTGTTTAAACCTAAGTAATTACCTAAGTAATTTTAAATAATTATGTAAGTTGTTCTCAAAACATGATCCTGATTTTAAAAATGTTTATTTACAAAAAATTAATTTAAGCAGCAGTCCAAGAAAAGCTGATGAAGTTAAAGAGACTATTTATACAAAATTGTCAATGTTGGTTTTTTACTATAATGTGTGATGAAGCAAGGTAATTTTAAATAATTCCTAGATATTTTTTTACTTATATTGAATATAGTTTCATTACTGTAATAACTTATGCATTTACACTGGTCTTATTCAGTATACTTTTAGTCTTAATAATATTATTAAAATATTAAAATATATCACTAATTTGTATTATATGTGGTTGGGTTAGATGTTATAAAGAACAATTATCGATTTGTGTATGATATGCAGATGATTTACAAGTATATGAACGCTTTATAGGATTTATCAATATTTCAAGTGGACACAAATTATATTTTAGCGGCTATTAATTTTTTTAGTATAAAAAAATAAGAATGTAAAAAGTTATTTACAATATTATTTATTTAAATGTTAATAAATTAATTATTTATTTTATATACATGTTTAGAATGTTCGTAATGTGTTCAATATATTGGATGCTGTATTTGTTCACTGTTTATGTCCTTCTAACCATTTAAAATTATCAGAAATCCAATCAAAACAAGGAATAAAAAAGGGTAATATCTTAAGAATTTGTGACACAAGATGGATTTGTCGTTACAAAAACTGTGAAGCCATGCTAAACAATTATACAACTATAGTCAATTTTTTAAATTATGAAATAGAAGAACAAACAAATAAAGATATCACTCAGGCTATAGGTAAATAATAATTATAAAAATAATTTTTGCTGATACCTATCTATATAAGTTTTTTTAAAATATTGTTTTAGGAATTTTTAGTTCAATCCAAAAAAGTGAGTTTTTAGTTGTTATTACTATACTGAAAGAAGTGTTGAGTATATTAAATAGTTTAGTTAATACTTTACAAAATAAAACTGCAACTCTTGGTACTCCTAAAAATGTAATTATTGGTGTAATAAGAACTTTTGAAAACAAAAGATCTGATGATGGATTTTTAAATTTGTGGAGAAAACTAATGCATACAGCTGAAAAAAATGATGTATGTTTAAAAATTCCATCAAACAGTTGGTTAATTTGTTTTATATAATATGTTTTAATAATAAAGTTTATAATGCAATACTACAATATATCTATATTTATTTGGTAAAAAGGATCAAAACATCAATGAAAGGAACCAATCAATTTCCATGATTACTTCCGAACAACCACAGAAGCAGAAATTCCTGTTTCAGAACATGAAGTATTAAATTCAGTTGAAACATTTTGAAAAACTCCAGCATATATTCACATCATGGTACTGTAATTAGTAATTTAAAATACAGATTTTCAGATGAAAGTTTATTAATGGCAAATTCAATTGACTCATTTTGTAATTTGGATAATAGAAATTCATTGTACTTCATTAGTCATTATAAGGTATCTAATTAATGTGGAGCTTAATTTAATCATTTATAATATGAAACTAAAATAATATATTATCTGAATTAATTATTAAATTAGTTAATTATTTGTAGCAAGATTTATAACTATCATATTTTTTTTTTCCTTTCAGGATGTTATGGATATTTTAATTTACAATTTAAGGTCTCAAATGGTAGTTGCACACAATTGTTTAAAAATTTAAAAAAATGATTTTGATTTATAGAATTTTAAAGAATGTAATTGAAAAACATATCTACCCAAATTTATATAATTTGTTACAAATTGCAGTAACTATTCCAATAAAATCAGCAATGTGTGCTCATTTTCCTCAACATATTAAAAATTGGTTAAGAAGTAGTATGGAAGAAGAAAGATTTAATTATTAATCTATTTTAAGTATAGAAAGAGATATAAGTAATTTAATACTTTTTTCAATACTCAACGCATTGTTGATAGTTTTGGAAAAATAAATAGATGTATTACATTAACATAAACTATTAAATAGGTGTATTATTTTTATTATGTATATATATTAAAAACCAAATATTAAAAGTCTATGTATCTAGTATATTATTAACTTAATGTTTTGTGTCTCTCTTTAGAGAAATTTTATATATATATACTGCTAGACGATGATTGATGGAGGGAAAGGGATAGAATATTGTTTGATTACATATGAGACTTGTAAAAATCCTAAGCCCCCAGATTTTAGACCCTAGTTGCGCCTATGCTCTAGACTGAAAAATTATATTCCGTTCACTTATAGAAAAAAGAACTTTAAACCAAATGGCGAGTTTTTGCCTATGCATTCAAAAGAAGAAAAATAATTTTTTAAAAACATTATTTCACTATACATTTTGTCTGTCAAATTAATTTTAGTTAAGACTATTTAATGATTTTAAAATATCAGGAAGATGTTGTACAATTGGACTGAAACATGGGAGCTCCATCCTGTTTCAGACTGAGATTTTAATGATACACCAGCCTCTTTATTTAAAATATTCTATTTTGTTGGGCTGCTACTATAACTTACATATAAATATTGTACACACCCAAAAAATATTTTAATTTGTGAATTTATTTTGACTGCATTTACACCAAAATTAAGGGAATGAGCGCTGCATGGCGAATAAAAAGGAAGGTTATTTTTTTCTAGAATACGAGCTTATACACCCTTAATTTTCCCACTCATATTAGAACCATTATCATATGCTTTGGCTCGACAATCTGCTAATGGAATTTTATGAAGGTCTAATGCTGTCAATAACATTGTAGCAATATTTTCACCTGTTTTTCCATTAAAGTTTAAAAACTCAACAACCTTCTTTGAATTGTTTAGTCTGTTTGCTGCGCGGAACATATCTTAAAACTAATACATTCTGTTCTTGGTGTGAAACGTTGGGAGTGGGAGTAGCATCTGCAATAATGTTATAACATTGATTCAGTTCGTTCATCAAGTATGTCTTAAAACCTTATAACCACATAGAGAAATAAGTTTATTTTGACTCATCCAAGATAAATAATGGGTCTTTTTCTACACTCACCTTCACTTTAATATTTTTGAATATATGCTAAATGTTTTCTTGTTATTTTATTCTAATGTCCAAGAAGTTCTAATATCTCAAGAAAGTCACCATTATTTATGTCACCAATTTGAGTGCTACCGCCTTGAAAAGACAAGCCTCTAGAAGCTAGAAATAAAATAACATTAAGCAGTCTTTTTAGAATATTTTTCCATTTTTATTAAGAATTTGTTTTTGTAATTGACTATCAACTCCAAAACCTTGCAGACTGTTGTAAATTTGTCCGCATAAAATAACAAGTACAATGAATTTCACTATTTTCATGTAGTAGAAGCCTATTATATAATTTTTCATTGGCGCTAAACAGTAAATAAGGAAAACAATGTAATGTTTGTTTGGAAGTACTATAAATTAACCAATCTCATGGATGTTTTTTTCTATTTAATAATTTGGTATATAATAAAAATTCAGAAAATATTTTACCAGCTATATCTTTTTTCGGTTTTAATAAATTATTGAAATTAGAATGATTTGCATTAATAATTTGTTGAGGCCACAAACCAGGATCGGGGTTAAATAGTTATATTCGATTTTGTACAAAGAACTGGTAATTAGCTTTTCATATTTGTGAATTTTATACATTAAAAATATCATAAGATTGTTCAGGAATATTACTTTTTAAAACTTCGTTTTTATGTTGTATGGTAACCATAAAATGTGTATTTTTTCTGATACTTTTAGTTTAAAAATGTACTTATTACCGGAGTATTTGAAACTGCTTTTTCTTCCATTTCTAATTTTCATTTATGAGCTCCAGATTTATGTTTATAAAATTAAGACATTTTCATGTTCGTACAATAACTAGAAATAAAATGAAAAAAAATTGGTCACGGTAAAATGCATGCTAATGCATTATGGTTGCGTTATTCTGTTGTAGATAAGAAAAATAGTATCTTCTAATTTGATTGTATCATTTTCACATGTACATTATGTTGGTATAATACATATATATATCTGAACATATAATTTATTATTGTTACAGAAAATTACTAATTAATCAAATAATTAAATTTATAAATATTCTTAAAGATAAGGAGATTTTAATGTAATCTAAAATTAATAATATTTTGGATAGAACTACTCGTATTCGTGTATGTTAAACAATAATAGTATTAATAAATAAAATTAAAAAAAAAAAAATGTATTTATATTAGTTAATACAAATCTTTTGTAAAATAAAAATAAAAACTAAATATTATTACATTATATTATTTGTCCAGGCCTCGGACCATAGTACTCACTGATCCCACCTTTGTGTAGTCCCTGACAACAACTAGCACTTAAATATATAAAATATACAAATAATAAAAGAATAATTCTTTAATTATTAGTATAATCATATTGTAATCTTATTCTAGAAAATGTACAATTAATATTCCTTTAATTAGAATTACTATATTTCATATACTTGAAATAATAAATCTTCTAAGAAAAAAAATGTCATAATGTGATTGTGGAGTTTGTCCATTAAATATATAAATGAAGGCCTTCAATTCCAAGCCAACTGAATTAACTTCAAAATATACGAAAACCTTGGCACCTTAGTTTACCCACAACAAAGAAATCATTTACTTCCTCAAAATAACTAACTTCTTCAATAAAATTAAAAAAAAACCATATGTATCAATATTTTAACAACTTATTATCGTGGAATGTTCATTATTTTACTAACATCGGCTATGTTTAAGCATATGCATATATATATATATATAGTCTTCCAGTAACATGTTGAGTAAAAAAATGTTTGTAAGTTTTACCATTTTGGGTAAATTAATAATAAAGTGAACAATCTCCTATGCTGGCCATATAAAAATACCATCACGACTGTTCTGCAGCGCACTTTAAAACTATATGGTAATACCATTGATATTAAAGTCTTTTATATCTATGAGCAAAACAAATACATTCCAGGGGAATGTAAAAGTATTCTATATAGGCATTATCAAATTAATGTATTATTGCACCTTTTGACTAATAATTAAACTATAATTAAATATTATAAACGTATGTAATACGGTCAATTATACTAACTATTTAGGTATTATAAAAGCTGATACTTAGTCTTTGTGGCAGGGAAAATAAGCAAATATTTTTATTCAATTCAAGTTGTTCGATGAGGTGACAATCGTCTGTTGCCTTCTTCAAATTTGCCACTGATAAATAAGACACTTTGTAAGTACTAAGAAAAATCAAATTTCGGTTTTTCACAAAAGTTTTCAACAAATCTAAATTTAAAGTATGCCAAATTTTATGATTTTAGATAAAAAAACATAACTGAAAAGTTACACATTATAATAAACTAAAAAGATATATTATTATAACTAAAAATTTAAACTATCACATTTGTAAAAAAGAATCATGACTATGGATTATCAATATGTTTAGGCTATACTGGTGCGCATGCCTATAGTACCTATAAACAGGCACTAATAATCAAAGCTGGGCAAAGTTAACCAATTTTTTAACTAGTTTAAGTTATCCTATAAAAGTGTAACTAAGTTAAGTTAAAGTTAATTTGAAAATATAAATGCATTTCAATAACTAAGATAAATTAAAAATGCCATTTACTACACTCATAAACATATTTTAACTTAGTAAACAAAACTCGTATGGGTATCACAAGCTACATGCCTTTTTGTTATGTATTATTGATATTAAAGTAAATCAAAAAAAGATTTTCCATCGAAAAATAAATGCAAGAAACAACCTACATGTTTTTTTTTTACTTTAAAAATGTGCAATTAATTTTTTTATAACTAACTTAAATTAAAAGGTATCGAAAAAGGAACTTTAAACTTTTTAATAGTTACTGCCCAGCTTTGTTAATAATATAGTAATATATATATATATATATATATGTCTATATATATTAAAATATAGTTATGATATTTCATTTTTATTATTATTAAGATATTCACACAGAAACTTTAAAATAAGATAAAATAAATTGCCTGTAATTATTACATAAACTAACAATTAAAATTCTATACTTATATATTATATATATGTCAATTTTTATTATAAATTATTAATCACACAATTAATAATTTATCCCATTTTGCTCTTAGACTCTTAGGCTTTATCTATATATTAAATACAAAACTTAAATTATAATAGTTTATGTACTTGATAATAAATTATAGCCATCTAGTGTCCAAATGAGTATCAAAATTCTAAATATGTACAATGCAATTTTTTTTTTTTACGAATTAACACTAAAGATATTTAGGTAGTTTCTGTTTGTCCTTGTATCTGTTTCACCTGAAGATGACTCTGAATCTGATCGAGTTCTGCTACCATTTCGAACCTCGGATCGAGTTTCGACAGCAATCTTTTTTTTTTTAAGTTTAGATTTTTTGATTTTTTTTCTCCTCTTGCCAAAAAGACCTGTTGACTTCCTAGGAGTAGTTTGTGTGCCACGACTAGTAGTTTCAATGACTTCCTCGTCTGATGAAGAATCCAGAACGATCCTATCTATTGGACCATTTTCAGATAGATGATTTGAATAACGTGATTGTCTATTTAATGTAGACTGGAATAATCTACATCTCCTTAAATTATATCTATTCAAGGATAAAGCAATATTATTTAAATATATGCTAATAAACAAAAATAATAATAATTATAATTTGATTACCTAGTGTTAGGCCTAGCAAATGATTCTCGAATACCAGTTGACGTGGATGGCTGGTTTCTAGAATATACATCTGTTATAATTTCAGGGCCGTTTATAAATTCAATATCAGATTCGTCAGAAGTAGTATTAATTTCAATAACTTCTGATGGATTAAGTGTACTTGAAGTGGACGTAACAACTATTGGATCATCATCTTCATCTGTATCAACTACAATTGGTTCAATTGAGTCGTTTATAATTATTAAACTGGTATTCATTGGCATTGCTAGAGGTACTGGACTCAGTTCAACAAGATCTATATCCTAAACATTTAACACACAGTTAGACGTTTAAAATATAATTCATAATGCGCAAGAAATAATTCGTTTGATTATTTTACAGGTATTTCATGATGATCATTAAATGCTGCTAAAGTGTGATTGTGAAGATGGCCATCAACATAACGTACATTCCGATCATAACCAACTAAGTCATATGGACTGTTAGCGTAGTTGTATAACTCATGAACAAAATGTATTGCATAGTCCGTAAAATAAGGACGTAACATGTTTATCATATTAATATCTCTTATCTCACACAATAAAAGTGAACGCATTATCATGTTTGTTAGAACTTCTTCATTAATACCTGAGCGAAGGTGCACCCTTATATCAAACATTGTGATACCTCTTAGGACAGTGACATCTCTAAGGATGAATCCATGCAATCTATAAGTTTGTGCTGGATTATCTCTAAAAAAAAATAATTCAGTCAGACAACTTTAATAAATCACAATTTTGAACTTTAATAGTTTTTAAAGAAGGTAGGTTTTTCTATTATTATTAAAATATTTATTACTATCTATAAAATTGATAATAATTATTAAATAAACACATTGATGGTGTGTGTCTTATGAATAAGATTATTGTATGATTTTAATGATAAGATTTTCTTAAGTTTAAATTTGAAATTTTAGTCAAACAGCAAATTTAGTGTGCCTTGGTGCACATTATTGTTGGTATATTTCTAATATCATTATTACTGAAATATACATTTACATTTTATAATAAGTAAATATTTCATAGATTGTATATATATACAATATTTTATATTGTATATTGTATTGTCTATAAATTTTCATTGTTATCTTTAAATGTCAACTAAGAAAAATTTTTTTTTCTAATCTGATAAATTAATTAAAAACATATTCCAATATCACATAATTATGAATAATATAAATTAAATGTAAACAATGGTTTTTTATAAAGCTGACAACAAAAGGAAAAAAAATAGATGATATAGGCATACAAAGATTCTACATTTAGAAACTTAATATTAAAATTATTAAATTTACCTGAAAAAAGCAGAGCTACAATCTCTAAATCGACCACTTAAATCGGGTAATGGTTGAGCCCACATATTGTCTTCATACACTCGTCTTCTCATTATTTGACCTAATTAAAAGTAAAATATATTAAATATATGTCAATAAAAATAAATAATAAAAGTTAATATATATATATATATATATATATATATATATATATATATATATATATATATATATAAATATGTATATATATATATCACCAGTAACATTCACAAGAAAATCCGCTGAAGAAACTAAATTACCGACAGGACTGAGATTACTCGCACTTCTATCATAGCTTGAAATTGTGTGGAGACCGATATTGAAATTATAATCCCGGATTGGTGGAGTTCTAGGGGAATTATATCCAGGATTATTTCTTCCTCCATTTCTCCGAACAATATCCAAAAACAGGTTCATTCTGAAAGTTCTACCCAAATATTAAATTAAATTAGCTTTACATATGCATAACTGTGCAAAGGCCACTAACTAATTTATGTCTAAACCCATTCTAAATAAAACAAAGACTAACCCTTAATGATTCATTTTATTTGTATATATATATGTATGTACTTTCAATGATATTTTTATTTACAGAATGTTGTCTCGTGCTAATACCAACTTAATTTAATTTTTATTGCAATTTAATTAGGTTACTTGTACTTTATTAATTAGTTTTCATATTAAGAGGACGTTATAATACCCACTCCTTAAACTAAATAGGCATCATAACACAAACATGCTTAAGCAGACTGAGTTATTGCCATTGGGCCGTATTGTATATAAGATTTAAATAAAATAGTAATATGTAGGACTGGGATTTCGATGCACTTTGCATTGTTTTTCAAAGCTTACTGTGCAATGCTCATCACAAATTTGTTTTATGTACATTTGAATGAGAATAAGAAAGTTTATTTTGCATTTTTTAGTTTTTAGGTCATTTACTTAATTTTTTAGGGCATTTTAGAGTTTTTGGAGCATTTTTTGAGTTTTTGGAAACCAAGTATATGAATTTGAAATTTTATTATAAGATTTTAATTTTTTTACACCAACATGGTTTTTAAATAAATATAACAGATTATAAGTAGGTACTCATAATTCATATTATATTATCGGACACGGTTTGAGTAACCTCTACCCGCATTTCCTGTTAAATAATCTTAAATCAGTAAAATTGATGTCCGATGATATTATCGTTAGACGTTCAGTACGAGTTTTGTTGTCGTTAACACCGTTTTATTACCCTAGTTAATTTTTTTTGATAATTTAATATAAAGGTTTTATATATTTTAAAAATATTTTTTATATATTTTATGCCAAAAGTAAGATGTTTAACAGTGAGTCGACTACGTGCGTTTGTACAAGAATTTAGACATATTTTTTCTACCGACGGATCGGTGTTATTCTGTAAAATATGCAACGTGAAAGTTACTGCTGAAAAACTATTTGCCGTACAACAACATTTGTCAAGAGATAAACACATCAATGGAGTAGAACGGAGTAAATTACAAAACGAAAAAAATAATACACAAAGTTTTATTACAGACGTACCAAACAGGTCGTAATATTTTTTAGATTTAACTCGTACATTTTTGTCATGTAAATTCCATTAAATAAACTCGAAAATCCTACGTTTTCTAAATTTTTGGAAAAATATACCAATAAACAAACGCCTGATCGCTCCACATTACGAAAAAATTACGTCAGTATATGTTACGATGAAACTATACAGATGATTAGGTCATACGTAGAAAATAAAAAACGACGGACGCCAATGGTCGTTATGTTGCCAATGTTATAATAGGTACATTAAAAGTAGGTAACATAGGTAAAATGTTTTTATTAAATTCAGAAGTATTAGAAAAAACCAATCACAGTACAATTGCCAAAGTTTTGGATAAGTCTTTATCAATATTATGGCCACAAGTAATAATACACGATAATGTCCTTTTATTTTAAAGTGACGCTGCTCCATACATGGTAAAAGCAGCCACATCGATTCAAAATTATTATTCGAAAATGATACATGTTACATGTTTGGCACACGCCTTGCATAGAGTTGCCGAAGAAATAAGAATACATTTTCCAAATGTTGACGAATTGATAAATAACGTAAAAAAAGTATTTTTGAAAGCACCGTTACTTAAATATTAAATAATGGCACCAGATATTCCACTACCTCCTCGGCCTGTATTAACACGTTGGGGCACTTGGCTTAATGCTTCTATGTACTATCGTGACCATTTTGAACTGATTAAAGAAATTATTAATCAATTAGACGGAGAAGACACAGTTGCAGTTTCTAAAGCTCAGAATTTATTTTCTAGTGTAAATTTGAAACATAACTTAATATATATTAAGGCAAATTTTAGCACATTAGCAACACCTATAACTCAATTAGAAACTTCCGGAGTACCTTTGATTGATTCTATTAACATTATTCAAAAAATAAAAGCTGAAATTCAAAAAGCACCAAATCAAATCGGAAAAATCATATACCAGAACTTACTGGCAGACAACAGAAAATCATTTTTATTTGAAAATCTGTTAACAAGCTCTTGTGGTTCAGTGTAACAGTTCAGAATGTACAGGTAAATAAATATATGATCTAAACGTATTAAATAATTTATAAAAATATTTTTTTTTTTCAGATTGAACGAAGTCCACGTCTATGAGATTAAGTCTATCTAGCTTTGTGTACAACTTTTTTTTTAGATTTATACTAAAACTATGTATTTACAGTTTATACTTGTAATAGATTTTTATAATGCATTTTTTAAAACTTTTTATTGTAATTTATTCCAAAATTAAAAATAAAAAAATTTGTAGATCATAAAAGCATTTATTTTAGGGCATTTTTCAGGGTTTTTTAGGGCATTAAAATCCCAGCCCTAGTAATATGCATTCGTACCTGGTTTCTTCAGACATTTGTGTTAATGGACGTATCACTAGTCTTGATCTACAAAAATTAATTCAATATATTTATAATTATATAGCACAAATATTAATTTTAAATAACACTTCTTGATTACAACTTTTAAACCTAAACGAAACGGGAATGTATTACTATGTTTTTTTTCTGTTTAAACTTTTAGACTAGAAATCTTGCTTCTAACATTAACATCAGGGGTGGTTTCTTTTAACAAATTTTGCTCTAGTTGGTCCATTTAGAGAGGTTATTATTTTTTTTATTGTATTTTTCTTAAATTAAATAATTTTAGTTTCCCTAATAACTGTTCTTATCCCTAATTATAAAACACATTCCTCAATTTAGATAATTTTGTTAAGGAATTTTGATAATACATTTTATAAAAATGCACATATCATATGTGCAGCTGTGATATTTGCATTCGAAAGACATCTCACAACATATATTGATGTTGTTTTATAAAAAGTATATTATCAATAATATAAAATGTTATCCTTACATCTCATCTGCTGGCAATATAGGTACTTCGTATACTTCAGTAGAGGTCTCATCAACAAATGAATGGTGTATTTGTCTGAAATTCTTTTTACACAATGGACAAGATGGCTCAATCTAAACAATCAGAATATTAATAAATAACATACAATTTTTTAATTAATCATTTTATTTATAAGAAGATATGGAGAAGTATATAACTTTAAAACGACTTTATATTTTATGAGAAAAAAAAAAAATGTAATACTTATGCAAATCTGTCTATATAAACGAGAAGTATTTAGAAGAGGTCACACCCAATATTTAAGAGGAGATTTACATTTATAGAACATTTTCAAACATATTATACTAATCTGTATAATATACTGATTAATGAAATAATAATAATGTCAATAATTTAATTTTACTTACATGTGACCATCGTTTTAAACATTCAAAACAAAACTTGTGCCAACACGCGTCTGAATGGCATTTGTTGTCCAATTCTTCAAGACATATTGAACAATGAGTATCTGGTGTCCCAGGACGAGGAGGCTGTTCAGGCATGATAATGTCAGGATATCCAGAATCTGATGTCAAATCCTCTATACTAGAGGAACTATCCGATGGTTCAATTTTTATGTTTAATGCCATATTGTATCACAAATATGAGTTCTAAAATTAAAAAATATACTTATGTTGATACATTTATAAAAATAGACATGAATATAGTTAAGTACAAAATAATATATTTAAAAATAGTGGCTACTAACTACCAGTACTCTATAGAGTATAGAGTATATTTTCTACAATTTAAATTGGATGTAATATATTATTACATCCAATTTAAATTGTAGAAAATATTCTATCTGCTATTTTTTTTTTTTTTATAGAATTATTCTTAAAATATTTATAGAACACTTAAATGAAAATTTAAAATTAAAAACCAAAACTGGTAATGATATTATTGTCTTGTTAACAATAATATTGCATTAATTCTATTTGGTATTCAGTGAATGTCCATATTACTCATACAACATTTGGTTACACAAAAAGAGGTATACAGTAAAAATGTATATTGTGTTTAATGCACAAATTATGGAGGACAGAGCTAGTCTACTATTTTTCCTTTTTTTTTTAGTGTCCCCTTATTCGGTATTTCTATTGGGACAGTATTATCTCTTTTAGCAAATAATGATATTTCAAAAAACATCAACTTAGATCAATAATATGCTAAGCTTAAATATTAGTTATTTTCATACATATAATTTTGAAAGTTATTAAAAATATTAAATTAAAAACTATATCCAATGATCAAATATTAATATTTCAAATTTCTAATATTAGTGGCTTGGGAAAGGCAACATTTTATTGGTGTGCCAACTTAGAAATAAAATTGGACGTTGTTGTATTATATTTTAGATCAAATTTAATTGTAGAATACGATTAAATGTTATGCACAAATTGGTGTACTTTTAATTTTCCTTTCAACTTATACCTTTACAAGAACTTGAGTTGTATGTATTAGGTCATTGATCTACAATTATTAGTAAATTATTACAATATATATAAAACAATCACTTAAACTTTTTAATAGTTATATTCTGTTAAATAATTAAAGACATATTTACTAAACAACCATTTACAAAATAAAATGTATAGTATTAAGTACTTAGTTGATACATGATATGGGTTTCGCTGCAATTTGATACTCGATAAACGTTCTGTATTAATTATATTACTAGAATAGCTCTAATAGCACCAGTGATAGTATTTCGATCACCGATACAATTCGAATACTAGCGGAACAACGTATAAAACGTTTTATACGTGTATATTATCATCATAATGATTTTTGGTCTAGTATTCCAATTTTGATACTTTTTGTGTGATCCACCTTTGTGTTGGTTTACCCATTACTCCATTCGCCCCCGAGAGATCAATACAAGAATAAAATAGTTTTAATGGTGTTAATACTAATAACTTACCCGGGTACTGCGTTCGTCCAAAAAAACAAATTGTGGTGCGGGTTCGCGGAAAGAATAGAATAATTGTTCAAAATCAATATTGGTACACCACGACCGCGTACTAGATAAATGTTAAATAAACATGTATTTTTTTAAAACTATTTACGGACATCGAATGACCGTTCGACGTATATAATGGATAAAATAAAATATATATATATATATATATATATATATATATATTAATACCGTATGGGTAAATCGTTTACAATAAAACCATTAAATATAACAGGGCACACTAAAGCAGTATATCTAAATAGACAACACGACGGTGGCGGCGGCGATGAAAAAACGAACGCATCAAACGTTCTAAGCGAACGTGGGCACAACTACACTGTGCCCCACTCAGACGTTCCAAAACTACATTTGCCGGACACCAATACGGACATGGGAGTCGCGTCACAGGGTCAGTTTCAAGGCAGTATTATAGTAAAACGTCCAGAATCAGCGAACGGCGTGTCCCTGGTTCGGCGTCAATACTAGCAAGTATTGTCCCTTTCCAGGTGACTATGGGCACAAATATATGACCAAGCACATTTTCTTAAGCGTTTAAGCGTTATCAGTTATCACATGATTGTTCCGATAACGCGTACAATGTCGTGTACCTTTTGTACCAACATACACAACAGTAAATAACCGTCACATTCAACTTTTGGATCATATACTATGGACGGAGCCACAGCGTATTATTTCATTGCTGATATTAGCGACGAGTCACAGATTTAGGTGTTCGCAATGCGCATGCGTAATGTGCGATGTGTCCTTGCATAATTATCCATGGGTCGTTTAACGACAAAGAGAATAGAAATTAAAGATACTATATCTTAATTCGTGAGTAATATATTATACAATTTGTTTTTATTTATTCTATTTATTTTTTATATTGGATATAAAAAGTATTAATGAAATAGTATCTTTTACTAATTTACTTACTTATGTAAAGATAATCCTGGATATAATTTAACGGACCTCAAACAACGAACACAGGCATTAGATATAGTATCCAGTTTCTCACTCATATAAAAATGAAGGTTGAAATAGTGAAATACTCAAATATTTAATATCTATTATTCAATATTGAAAATTAAATATGAATTTTACTCTATTTCCTAATATCGTTATTTGTTATCAACATTTAAAATATAATACGGTAAGTTAATATAAATCATCTGTGGATAAATATGCGAAAAGTTACGTCGCACATGCGCATATCGAAAACCTAATTCAGAAACTCGTCGCTGATATCGGGGACATTTGTTCGTATTGATGTAATCTATAGTATATAACCGAAGATTAGACTACAGCATTTTTGCTAGAATTGTTCAATGAAAGCGCCCAACATGATTATTTGGAATCACAATTGAAGATAGTGTACTATTGATTATAAATAATATTTTTATGGTTCTATCTAAAACCATAGAAAACGCATATCCTTTATCAATTTTTATTTATTGGCTTTATCAAAGATCAAGAATCGTTTTAAATGTTTGATATTTGCATTTAACAATTTTCTATTAAAATTTAAAACTAGAAAAAGAAAGTAAAATAATATAAGCTTTTTTTTAGAAATTTGATGATGAACGAATAGATTGGGGAAGTATTTGGGGAATAGATTTACAATAATTCCTCTTTGAAAACATTTATTATTAAACATAATAACATAATTCGATTAAAATTTTTTTTGTTTTAAACCTATTAGATCTTGAGTACTATTGGAAGTATTTCCATGTACTTCCATGTTCTGACAGAAACTATCCATATTTGGTTCTACTTTTTTTTTTTTTTTTTTATCAATGATCGGTGTCCTTATTCCTTAAATCATAATACAATATTTGCAATATTTGCATAGATTAAAATAATAAATGTTTAGGTTAGGTTATACTATATAGTATAATGGCATCAAATTTCAACTATTGGGATCTAAACGCAAAAGGTCTGCACTCTGGTGGTAGTTTATAGTACTGAATTAATGGGGCAAGCTGTGCGATAATCGGACCGTACGCAATATCACAAGCGCATTAGCGCAGTTTAACTGACCAAACCTACGTTTAAAATCCATAGAGCACGTATCAGACGTAAAAAAAAAAAAAAATGCAAACGTCCAAGACCGTGCTCTGTGTTGTCGGAAAAGTGCGTTAGGGCGCATGCGCGGTGTTACGCCACTATCACAAAACAAGATGTATCTTGAAACTGTAGGCACAACATAATTATCTATAGATTACAACTTATATTAAATAATCTGTATTGTTTAATTTTTGTTGAATGTATATTATTTTTTGTAAATGCAAGTTGTCATTCATATTTGGGAGAAATTTCCTATAGTGTTATAAAATAACAATAATAATTTCTTGTCCGTATTAGAACAACGAAAAATAAATTTCAAGCTTTACCCTTGTCAAATGATACTCCGGGATCTCTGATATCTTCACATTTTGGAACAAGTAATTGTGGAATTAGATTCAACTCCCTTTTCCATTCAGTATGCGGTTAAATGAAAGTCCCTGTCTGATATTTCTCAATGCAGCCAATTATTAGTTTTTGTACGATATATACTTCTGGAACTAGTAAAGAAAAAAATCCTATTTTGTCACTTTTGAAATGTACTAAGTCAATAGACTTGTTTGTAATGATTATTAATTTATTTTTCCAAACATAAATTAAATTACAAAAAAAAACTTGATTCACTGTGCTCCTGCGATGCTTTGTAAATCATCCGGTTTCATGGCTTTTATACAAAATGAAATTCCCAATGTTCATCGTCGCTTATTGCTTTTTTCATTGGCTTTAAATACTGCAAATCAATCTAAAAGAAATCATAACGAATGCAGTCAAAGTTGCAAATTTCATCAGAGATAGAGCCTTACATCACAGACTTTTCATAACTTTATGTCAAGAAATTCAGAGCTGAACAAATTTTGTTAAGACAAGCGCTGGATTGATCACTATATGTATTGAAAATTATTAATATATTATTATATTAACAACCATCACAAGTAGGCTATAATAATAATTTGTATAAACAATAATAAAATAAGGTAATAACCATGACTAAAATATATAGTAAATATATAATTAGTATAATACTATAATATAATGGCTAAACAAATATTTTTGATCAAAATTCAAAAACCTTATTAACATCTTAATTAGATCTATGTCAAAATAATAAACTTTTATATCAATCTGAAGTTCATATATATATTTTAAAAGATTATTAAAATATACATCAAAGACCATTAGGACTAGGCACACAGAAATATAAGATATATTATATAATATTATAATACATGTTAATCAATATTTTTTTAAATTAGTATTTAAAATTACATGAGTATTTATTTTTTTAACTTAATTAAATAAATTTTGATAACAATTAACAGCTTTATTCTTATTTAGTATACTATGAATTTATAAATGATAACATAATATGTTTTAGATACACATCACAACAAAATCAGGTAACTCTACAAGAAATTCTATTCTCAATCGAGGTGACGTTCTCGACAATGCACCATTTTCATTTAACATAGCAACATTAAAAATGTGATTACTCTTAATAGTTCACGATTTCTAGTGAGGTCCATTAAACATAAACATAAACGACAATAAAACAAAGTAAAAAAACATATATATACATGTATAATTATGTATTGAGACTTATGGTAAGTAAATATGGTCAAACAAACAATTAAATAAAGTTAAATTTACCGAGAAAATTGATATACATTTAAAGAGTAAAATATGGTCAAACTATGGAATAAAGAATAAAAAACATATTTAATGTTCCATAACTCTGAACACTAGTTCCAATACAACTGATGACTGCTGTGCTTTAATTGCTATAGCATTCACTACCGGAACGAGATGTTCATCTAAGCTTTGCATGTATAATGGAGGAAGTTTAGTTTGTCCGCTTCCAGCTTCATATCCCACCTGTAATATTGGCCCATTTAGATTGACTTAAAACTTAGTTGAAGAAAAATAAATTACCGAATCTGGAGTAATAACAATGCGTAAGGCAAGTGGAGTCAATGATGCTGCAGATAATAAATCTAATAGTGGCACCAATGCTGTGCATGTGGCCTTAGATATGGATTCAGCAGTCCTACTAGTGTCTAGTGGTTCTTCAACACCATCTGATGTTTCTAGAAACTAAATGTTTGAAAATTAATTTTTGTTTTTCAAATATTAAATTTACAGTTAAAATATTTAAAACATAGTAAATTATACAACATAACTAAACTTTTTTTTTATATGATTATTAGGTTTTTATTATTCTTATTATTTTTGAACAATTAGTCTGTGTGCAATCTACCATCTAAACAGAAGCTAATTTTACTGTTCTTCTTTTGCAATTGCTTCCACATTACCACAGCAACAAGTAGTTGATGACTATTCTCTGACTAATAATGCACTAGTTATAATTTAAATATCTTTAGGGAGGCGGTTTGTCAATTTTAGTTGAACAGGACAAGTCTAAAATATACTCACCACTGCACAAATTTGATATTCTACCTTATAAAATATCAGCTTTCTAAAGTTATTATTACTATAATACATTAATATATTTACTCACTTAAAATAAGAAAATATACACAAATATATAGGTAATACTGAAATATGCATTCGAATAATATTGAATGTGTTTAAACAACAAAAATATTTCCAATTTCCATTAAATATTAAAATAACCATAATAATCAAGATTTATAATTTATTATTATGTATAATACATACTAATTAATAATCAGTAATTACTATAATATGTCTGTAGTCTAGAGATTTGTTATTATAATTTTTTTTTTTTCTAATTTCAATCTTATTAAAAACAATGACCACCCAATTAAAATTTAGATCCTTTGCATGTTCAGGCTTCTAATTTGGATGGTAAGTCATAAATATCTCAGAAGCAATAATTTCAACAAAAAAACCCTCTTCAGTTAGTAGATATTATAAGTTGTAAGATGAATCTAAAGTAATTCATATTAGTCATGCGTCATAAAATATATTAACATACTTGTATAACAAACACTTCAGTCCACCGAATAAAACGACTTTTTCCTGAATAATCTATTCCGTTATGCACTCTAATAGAGTATACACCATCTAATGCCCTTCCGTCAATACAACTTACAACTCTAAACAAAAAATATTATAATTGCCAATGAATTAGATTCATATTTTAATTTGTACCCAATATTAAAATGAATGTCATCTTCTGTCCAGTGGAATATCACGGTTTGCTCATCATTGGTTCCACAGTTTACCTCAAAGTCTTTCATTAGGCGGAGAGAATCACGTAACAATGCCATCTTTTGTGATGACATTTCAACCATAACACCATCTTCTACTATACGCCATCTTGTACCTGCTTCATCTGCTAAATCACCGTTCAGTGCAATAAAACTTGCACCCGTTACTAGTTTAACCCATAAATTAATTAGTTAACATAATTTATTTCATTACATTGTATATACTTACTTTGCCTAGGTTTATTATGTATATTAATAGCTTGAGTATTATAGTTCCCATCATCTTTAGTTGATTGAACACACACTAAATGAGAATCAGCAACTGAACTAAAATTAGCACCAAATGCTAAAAGGCTTCGATTTGATGCCAACACCAATCTTGAGACCTAAAAATGAATATTTATATTCAAACAAAATAACAATTGTGTTAAAAAATGTAATAAATTCATACTTGATCATATCTGTTTCGTGGTAATAGCACCATAATTTGTTTTTCGTCCATATGTATATAGCAGCCCTTAACAGTAGGTAAACCATATGAATATTGTCTAAAATCCTTTTAAGAAAAAAAATGTTAGAATTATTTTATTGTTGTAAAACTTGTTTATTAATCATATTGATCTAGTGTTATAAACTATTTTAATTAAATGACAAATTACATAAATGACTTACTACTAAAAGTTTAATGACTGTTTGACCAATTTCTGTATATAAAGATGGTCGATTTCTAATGGACACTAACATACATGGATAGTAACGATATTCTGCTCCTAATCGTAACATTAGACGTATAGGGAACATTTTAGCCCAAGGTGTTTCATATCTAAAATAAAATTATACATAGTGTATAAGTTTACAGCAATGTGAGTTATAATAACAATAATCAAAATAAGAGTATACTAGGTTGACATTATCAATTAAGCTAGGAAGATATAAGTGGGATGTATGAAACTAAAGTAATTTTAGACTGCCACCTAATAAGATTTTAAAGCAAATGAAGTATAAAATGATATGCTTAAATTTTAATACTAAATTAATAATAAAATAGAGACAAGAACCACTTACTGATGAACAAGTAAGGCAAACAAATAAGGGGGCGATGGTAAACGCAATTTTTGCATACACTGGTATGTTTGTCTTACGAATAAAAATCCACCGTGATTATTAGAATCCAATAATGTGGAATTAACAGGCACAGTGAATGACATGTCTTTAACGGTTACACCTTAAATAATAAATAAACTCGTGTATTATAACTAAAATAATAATATACTTTTACAATTATAATACATACCTAATGAAGCATTTTTATACACATTATTTACAAATAAAAATATATCACGGGGTGGATGTTTTTCGTTTGAAAGTGTTTCCAATAAAATTACGACCTCATCTTGACCAACACAGGCAAGGCCATCAGTACTCATACACCAAGTTTCACGTTTAACGCAACAGTCCACTATCAGAAGACAATCAGATTATTTATGGTAAATATAATTATAATACAATTATATTATACGTACAATAAACTCTCCTAACATAAAGAAATAGATTAGGGTTGATAGCAAACATAGTTTCTGGGTCGTTTAAGGCTATTGGACGTTCAGTATCATCAAACAGCAATTCACCCTGAACTCTCTTAGCTGCTGGTGGCAATCCAATATTGGGTATGTAACTTTGTGTTTGGGAATTTAGAGGTCTTCTGTTAGCAGAGACAACACCTAAAAAGGTCAAATTATAATAATAAAAAAATAGTTAGACATCAGTATTATTACTATAGATGTAATTAAACATACATTTAGTATCAAGTATTTAAATTTCAAGAAGATAATAAAATTATTATGGTAACTGTTAATATGTTGTATGTTCCAATTAGGAAAATCAAAATCTATGTTGTATTGGTAATTTGAATTTCCATTAATTTCAAGGCTATTGACATAATTTTAACATTAACACAATTGTGGTATTTGAATTTGAATTATTTAAAAAATAAAAAATTGTTTAACTATTAATAATTATGCCTAACACTAGAATATAGTTAAACATATAGCTGTTGAATAAAAAATATTTATAAATGTTGTACATAATTTATGTACGCTGCGACTAGAAATGTATGGTTCACCGTACGGTGCGCCATAAAATTAATGATAATTTGCAATAAACACAAGTTTTTATTTTAATTTTTTTATAAAAAAAAACCCAACAAACCAAGATATTTATAAAAGTATTGTACCAAAGAAACATTTCTGAATAAATGGGTACTTAAAATAAATAATTTTTCCTGTGGTGCGTCAACATTTTAGAATACATTGAATTCAGTAGACCAGACAGGCATGTCGTTCATAGCAGACAGACACACCGTTAAAATATATAAAGGTTAGATGACAGACAAAGCAAATGGATTAAGAAACTATGAAAAGTCTATAGTATTTACTATTTACTAATAGTAAATAATATTTATTATTTGTTTAAAATAATTAAAAATTGAAAATGTATTACATTTTAATGTATGATTAAATTATGACCTAGTTTAACTTAATAATACTTACTATTTACAGTAGGACTCAGCTTCTTTAAAGACCGAGATTGTCGCCGTAATGGTAAAGTCCTCTCTGATGATCCATCTAAATCTGTTAAATCTCCTCCAGGTCGAATACCGTCACTAAACATTACTTGTTTGGGAACATCTGATTTAACTCGACCTAAAATCAATATCATTGAACATTAATAATTAAAACTCAACATACAAAAAATTACAAATTTTGATACTACTAATATGTTAATAATTAATCATTTGTGTATAATTAAATACTTAAGAAATGTCTAATTAGTTGTGTAACTGACACTTGAGAACATTATATTTTGGGTTCATTATAAAACCAGTGATCTAATAGAAATGAGAATTTGAATTTTGAGCAATCTGAATTCAATAGTTTAAATCACAAACTATGATATCTTTGTTTGTGGTTTAAATAAAATATTAATTGAATGAAATATAATTTACATCAAATAACATTAAATAATGATAATAAACTTAAGTTTTAAATAAACATAGTGACTTAAATATATCAAATAAACAATTATGCAAAATCCTACTCTGCAAGAGTGATTGAAAATTAGTTTCTGCATAAATATATTTTATTTTCTTTATAAAATAAAATTTAAATATATGCAAACTATTAGCATATAGTTACATAATAACTTGTGTTTTATACAACAGAATAAACATAAATCTATAAAATAATATTTTTAATTTTGAATTGGTACATAATCACTAGATTAAGAGATAATATATAATTTCAAATTGTTGTACTATAAATAAGTAGTAAAATAGAAATTATTTTTAAAACAAAATATAATTAATAATAAATAATGAATCACTTAATAGGTATCATTAAAAATACTGAACAACTAAAACTAATGGGCAAAAATAAAAGTTTAATTACACATTTTTGCTGGGTGTTACCACTTAGTAACCTCCCTAATTTTAAGTTTAACCGTCACTTTTTATATATTGTCACTTAAGCTACTCAATGCACAAATTGTATAGATTGTAGATATTATTTCCTTAAATAAATAAAAAAATTACAAATTCAGGTTTACCTTCTCTTTTGAGTACACTGACAGGAACTAAAACGGATGGCACTGGTTGGTTTTTTGAATCAACTACTTGTTGCAATGGTGGAACTGTAGAACAATATTCCATAGGATTATTCGGATTTGGATGTTTAATTGTAGCAACTTTTTGTTCCACTTGAGATGCTGATAAAAAAATTAAATGTTTATATTATTTTATCATATGATAATAATTTTTATAAAGAAAGTCTTAAGACACCTTACCTCTGGCAAGTGTATTAAAACACTGCAGACATACTCGCCCTATATTATTTTTCATGTATGATAGACGAGCTTGTAAATTACAACATTTTGAACACAGAACCTAAATTATAAATATAATTATATCTACTATTTTAACCATTAAATTATTATTATTATTTTTTTTTTAACATACTTCTCCACAAGCTCTACAGTGATGTCTGCGTTTAACTACTGTAAATTTCAGTTGACATCGCATACAACTTTTTGCAGCTTCATCTGGTACCCAATAAGGTTGTAATTTCCCAAGCCGACGTTCAATCAATGATAAAGCACAATCAGAATCTAAAATTTGGAAGAAATATTTATTTAATTAGATAAAACCAAATAATTGAAATCATAAAATTTACCTGTGCTTAAGGTAGATGGTAGTTGAGTTTCACAATTTGTTGTTCCATTTAAATCAAGTGTATTAGGTCTCTGTATACGGTTTTCTTCTGAATTGTCTACAGCATCACCAACTACTTCAGATGGTAGAGAACAGGTACTTTGAGAATCTAAAGAGTCCGTGACAGTGTTAAAACTTGTTTGACTGTCATCTTTTAATAATATAGTTTCAGTAGATTCTATGCTACACAAAGAGTCTGTAGGTTCCTTTTCACATATAACTTGTGGTTCTGAATTTTTTTTATTATCTTCAACTTCAACTATTACTTCTTTTTGAGTGTTAGTTTCTGATAAGTTTTCATCCGTATGTTGATTTACGGTTTGAATTGCCTCAGTACGTAAAGATTCTAATTCTACGGTTGGTCCAGGAACATTGGGTAAATATAGAATGGCATTGTGATCATCTAAATTTTTTTCAATTTTGTCTTTTGTAACCTCACATTCAACAGCAACTCCTAAAATTATATCCAACTCTTTTTCCAATTGATCATCAGTTTTACTTTCCACAAAACTGACCTCTAAATTTGCTGGATCTATAAGTATTTCTTCAAGTAATAATTTTTCTTCTTCATTAAGTAGTGGTTGTTCTTTATTGTTTTCTTGAGGTTCATCAAAATCATTATTTGATTGTAAATCATCAGACGTTTCAGATGATAATGTATCTTTTATTTCAGACACGCTATCATCACTTATCAATGGTTTTTCAGCAATTAATTCATCAGACAATTCAGAATGAGGTGTTATCATATCAGCTGAACTATTACCATTATTATTTAATGAAAAAAAGTCTCCTCGGTCATCATATTCTTGAAGACATTTGTATAGCTCACCATCTGAATAATCTGCATTAGTGCTATCTATATCATAAATCTCTGACGTGTTTAATGATTGCAATTCACTAGATATAGTGCAATCATCTTTGGATGAATCGGGTGAAGTAACTATTGAAGGACAAGAGGTAACATCAGGCAGCCTTTGGACATTATCAATAGAATGGTTTATATCGCTTGCTTTATCTGTATCATATGATTCCAATAAATCCGGGCGAAAGTCTTTTAAAGTTTCTTGACCATTATAGTAGTCTGGTGGCACATTTGAATTAAATGGTTTATATTGGTATTCATCGATTATATCTAGAATACTGTCAACTTTTTTTTCATTTGATGGAAAGTCAATATCCAAGAGTGGTGTAATTTCTTCAGGTTTAATAGATTCAACAAACCCATTATGCAATAAATTAAAATTGGTGGGTGGAGTATCAGGTTCTATACCAAAATCAGCATCAGCTAAATTTATTGGTTCGAAAGCAGGTCGCCGATAACTAGCCGCTGGTAATAATTTACCAGAAATGGGAGCTTGAGGCTGAAATATAATACTATAAATCTATGTTCACAATTATTATTATGATTAAATAATTACCTGTGTTGCAGCTACAATATTTGATCGTTCATTTGAAATGGCAAGTTGTTCCCTTTCTATATGAAAATAAATATGAACTGATTAGAAAGAACATAACCAAACAAAAAGTCACAATCGAAACATTTATGTAAAATTACCCTCATTAAACTCGAATTCATCAAGTACTTTATCCAAATCAATAGCAAACTTTTCCATTATAGAGAATCTGTGACTAATGGTCCAATTGACGTTTATCCCATTATTGATTTCAATCTACATTTCAGGATGACACCTAAAATAAAATATATTGTTTGAAATATGTTAGAAAATTTGTTAGATGTACCTAATATCTATATAGTTATCTACTTACATTCTAATAGTACACTAAATAGCTAATAATTGTAATACCTATACCATACTTTTGTAAATGATTAATTTAAATTACGTCATTGGGAATACAACCTACAGCACCAATAAACAATAAGTATAATTATACACAATTTTTATTCATACAATTTTTAACTCTAATCGCTAACATCGAAGTTTCGCTTATCACGCACATAACGATTGATAAAAGATAATTATCCAAAATGACGAAAATGTGAATCACGGCTATGTCTGATGTGAATACTGAATAAATATTAGATAACAACAAAAAGGTGACTAACCAGGCCAATGGTGTGTCGTCTGCGATTTTGCCCATGTTGAGATCATGGAAATATATAATATGCTTGTGGTTGAGATATCGTACAATTTCCAACGAAAAAAAGTAAATATATTTTCTGTATCTGAGCGGTGCTAATACCATTGCAGCACGCCCGTTTCAGAAGTCCGTAGCATTGCCGCTAAAGGTCGGACCCGCCCTTCGGCTGTTGATCGCGAATATAAGGGAATGGGAAATCCGTATTCCGTATGAAACTTTTCACCCCTCCCCCCACCCCACCCATCACAAATACCAAACAGTGGTCACCTGCCTCACCGGTCCAAAGCTGTGTACGAGTAGAATAAATTTTCGTTACAACGTCTGATTTGGTGCCTAATTATCACAGTTACGGTCGAATTGTTAAATCGTAGTAGGCAGAGGTATTAATTATTAATTGAACACAAATAGATACAAGTATAAATTAAATTGCTTGTAAGTTTTCGGGTATGAACACGTGCCGACTATAGAGCTATTGTTTTAAAGTTGACTACTCGTGGGTGGATACGTATTAATTTAGCTATTGTACAATATAGAATCTCGACCTCGTTATAATACGACGCGATTTTATTTGTTTAATACGGGCCACTCTTCGGTCTCTTGGTCTGCATTATATCTTGATAAGTGTTTTTAGTGGGCACAATAGAACCATCTTACGAATCTATATTTTATTTTTATTTTTTCGTATCCTTTTAATAAACACCCATGGGTTATTTGTATCAAATGGATATTGCACAAGACGAATCGTTTAATATGAAATATAAACTCAATATAAACAGATGATGGCGTTCGTAAATAAAGTACAAATATAAAACTTGTAACAATCGATTTTCGACGGATATATTCAGTGACAATATTATTATTAGTCGTAGTCCGTCTGGCGGCGGCCTTAATATCCTTGGGATGTGCGACACACCTACGACTGTTTCCCCGAACGGTTAACGTATATAACAGAAATTCAATTACCTACTATTACCTATTTTTATAGGTCAAAAATTGTATATTTTTTTTTCAACCGGCATACATATAAAAACGTTTCGTATAAACAAAATGTAGGTATTTCCATTTTTAAAATACATTATATATTTTTTTTAATTTCTGTTCCTGCTGTTTTAAAATGTAAAAATAAACTACAGTTGTTGGGAACCACTGATTTCTTATCTATCGTGTTATTAGTTGTCACATTTGTCTCAGTAGTCAGACGTCTATGGTCTATTTCATTACAATAATGAAAGATGACCATAATATTTTCATTATATTACTATTTTTTCATCTTAAATCAGCTGACTTTCTTGAAATAATAATGTGACTTTCGGATTAATTCGAAAGAACTTAATACTAACATTATATAATTTGTATTGTGATACTTTTATTTTTTTAGCACAATTAAAGTGAACTATTTTTTTTTTCATCCATAATGTATGCCAATCCCGCAACGCTGAAAGACTTGTGCATTGACTATGTTTGTGACAACATTGAAAACCTCTACACGGAAACACAAAACGTTGCAACTGACCTGCAGCCTTTAGAACCAGAATATACGTTCATCGACAGTAATATATATTTGCCAATGGACATATCGGAGTTACTATTGACAAAACTTAGTGTATGCAATAAACTAAATGATAAATTACTGTCACTATTCAGTCATAAAAACGTCTACTTGAGGTTTGTTTGTTATAAATGATTTTACATTATAATAAGTTCTTTAAAACAAAAACAATAAACATGTACTACCAATTTATACATATCTTGATATGGACACCTGATAAATGAGAATACATTATACAACTATAACTAAACTAGTCTAGTTTACCTTTAAAATAATTAATAACTACCTAGGTACATAAAAAAAAACAAAATAATGTATATCCTAATTCTATACCAATTTTCATTTTTAACTTTCCAGCAGGCTTAGGGTAACATAGTTACTAAGTAATAAGCCTCTTTCTTTTTTTTTTTTTTTTTGTAAATGAAAAATATAGTTTTAAGCAGAGTTTAGTTAAGTGGGTGTTATAAGTACTTTCATATTTTATGACCTGTCTCTTCAATGAGTAATTTATCAAAATGTGTTGGGTAAAACTCAAATAACTGTGGTGTTAAGGTTAAATTTAAAGTTGAACACCAGAGACCAAATTTTAAGAACAAACATATTTTTTAACAAGCTTCACCACATTAACTTTTTATTATTGTGATAAAAATATAAATTTAAAAAGTTATGGATTTGAACTGGGGATCCAAATTAACCCAAATAAATATACTTATAATATGCATGCATACCTATAAAACTATAACCATAACTCAAAATAAAAATTAATAATTTGAGTACCTACACAATTTTGAACTATCAAAATCATTTTACATTTATATCATGGCTTCTTACAGTTACATAAAATACAACTTAACTAGGTAGTGAGGTAATGAAAATAATATTGTGCACTATTTATATTAATACTTAAGCTAGATGATTTGTATTTATAATATTAATTTTGAATTTTTTAGAAATGTGTTACTACCTAACACAAAAAAATTGACCACACGTGGACTAAGGACATTAAAAAAACATAAAATAAAAGAACTAAAAGTTCATGGTTTGGATTGTACAGTAAATGATCTTGTTGGTTCATTAGGTGAATGGACAACACAGCATTTAGAATCACTAGCTGTATCAAATAGTACATTTATAAGTGATTCTTAGTAAGTTTTTTTTATGTAAATAGTATGTATTTGGTTGTATAATTTAAAAAATGTTTAAAATCATATTTTGTTTTATTTCAATCTCTGAGTCAGAGGTTCTCAAACTGTGAGTCGAGTTTAATTTTGAAATATTTTTTTTTACAGAAGTAAACTAGAATCATTTTAGAGAATAATTTCTTATCATATTAAATATTTAAATACAGTTATATAAGATATCAATAAATTTATTTTTGATAAGAATTTCGTAAAGTTATAAATATTGTGAATAAAAAAGCAAGTCATTAGGTAGGTCACCAAAATGAAAAAAAACATATTTGAAAATGGGTCGTATTGTGAATAGTTTGGGAACCTTTGCGCTTGGTTTTTCAATTTTGTATACAGATACAATTTTATAAAAATGTCCATTATAAATTAAAAGTAATAGTACTTGTAATAGATATTGTGCTAAAAAAGTAAAACTACAAATACGTTATGATGGTTTCAAGTACCTGCCTTTATTTTTTCCCCTATCAATATAATTGTTAAATTGTATGAAATTTGAATGTAAAATGCCTCTCGACTACATTATACCGACCGTTTCCTAGTTGTTTAAATTGCATTATTGATAATTTTTTAACTGAAAAACTATTTTCCAATTTATGTCATTCTAGTTTAACTAGTCAAAACCAGTTTTAACAAAAAGTGTTTGTGGAAACTAGTTTTGATGGATTTTGGGTTAACATATCCATGTATTGTTTTTAGAGGAATTGGTCTGAACTATAATTTGATTTGTATGTGATTTTGATATATGAGAGAGGTTTTTTGGAACTAAGATTCCTATGTTCCAATTATTATCTAAAATGTATTATAATTTTTAATAAAATCAGGTAAATACCTGATTAAAATGATAATGATCATTATAATGATTTAATAATGCCTAAGAATTTTATTATGAATTTTCAGTGACTTGAAATTTTGTGTTGCCGTTTCATTATCAAAATTGAAAAATTTACGTTCACTTGATGTAAGTAACACTGAGTTTAGTACCAATAATTTAATTGCTGTTGTTGAAGATCTGCCACATTTGGAGTCATTAAATATTTCTAATACAAAAGTTGATACTCTGCTACCATTGAAGAAGAAAAACCGAATAAAGAAATTGAGCGTTTATAATTTAATGGTAAAACAAAAATGATTAGTTTTAATGAATTGAATATTTATTATTTTACATTTTGTGTAAAGCTTAAATTTAAAAACAGTTGCATAACATTTGTATTTATTTATTTAAGAAATCTGCAATCTATACAAAACATTTAGTACAATAAACTGGTTATTTGGATGAATATAAAATTAATACAAGATATGAATAACAGAAATGGAAAGGCACCTATTGGTGACATCCTGCATGATTAATATGATTGGTCTTGATAGTAAAAGTGAATAGAAATAATTATAGTAGTATGTAGTAATAGCCTGGGGTTTTTTTTTATTCTGTTATTTTGTTTCAAATTAAAAAATTATTCCTTTTCATTGAGCATTTCTGATATGATCTTTAGTCTTTAGTTCTCCATTGTTAATATTGACATTCTCAGATCATTTTCTAATTGGAGTTTTAAAATGAATAGAAACAAATTTAAATTATAACTTGTTTAAATGTTTAAATAAGAGTATATTATATTTTTACATAACTACTCAAAAATAGATTGCAGAAAAGACATTGCAAAAATCAAAAGCTCCCCTCAGTATGTACAGTGTATGAAAAAGATTTTTAAAAATTATATTTATTTATTTAATTTCCAAATATATACTATTTAAAAATATTATCTTTAATAGTTTATTAATGTTGACTGTATCAATTTAAGTTTTCAGTAAAATAGGGGACAAAAGAGTTTAATTCAGGGTTATTCAAATTGATTTGATTCATCCGATTTAAAATGCTTACATATTTTTACTTACATATAAGTAGTGTCTTTGATATGACACAACACATTAACTTAAGGTGAGTCATACTCGTGTTTGTTTATGGCATGAGGGTTGTTCGTACCTCATATACAAACGTTATGAAAGTTCACCTTACCACTTAATTGGAAAATTGCTTCATCACTGAAAACTAAGCTAGCATAAAAATTTACATTTTGCATAGACTCCTGCATAAAAATGCAAAATGATAGTTTCAATTTATCAGTAGGTTTTAAAGCCTACATCAATCCTGTAACAACGACGAAAATCGCATTGCACAGTTATTACCGATTCACCGCTTTGTGCTGTCCAGTCAACATATTTGGGAAAACTAACTTACTGCCGTTAGTGATAATTTAAAAATTATGAATTAATGATATTCTAAAACTTGGGAATACCATCTATTGATAGGTATATAATTTTATAATATTAACCATTTTGTAGTTATTTTAAATCGGATGAATCATTTTGAATAACCCTGTATTATAATGATACAGTGTATTTTTTTTTTTAACATTTATTTTATGGGGTAATAAAATGTTAGCAGAAAATGTATACATCAGTAATCCAAAACAAATTGTATTTGAATCTATTATAACAATAAACAAATGTTTTATCTATTCAGAATCAATTTTTAAATGTGATAATTATTTAAAACAGACGAAAAATCTTAGGTCATTTGCTTACACCCTATCTTATATTTTATTTTAGATTATTAACAATTTTATTTTCTATAGGAACCTACTATGCATTTAATTGCCTTCAGTCCACTTAAATCCATGACATCATTAACACATTTGGATTTGTCTTCTGAGAAATATACTAATCCATTTATTTCATTCAGCTGTGAAACACTTTGGTTACCATTTTTGACTGATCCTGATTGGTTACCCAATTTGGTTTCATTAGATATATCAGGTTAGTTTTGATATTTCCACTTTCTTGTAATAAACCATATTGATTATTATATTTTATTGTATTACATCACTAAAAACAGTAAAAATTGTATAGTTCCTTAAATTATTTATAGGAACTTTATCAACTAACTATAGATTTTTTATATTTTCCTTTTTTACACTTTACTCATTTTTTATGATGTACCAAATGGAACAACATATAATAAAAAAATGAATCTTGTGAAAATATAGAACATTTCTAGTTTTTTTTATCAATTTTGCTTCAAAGATATTAATCGTGCGAAAAAGGCTAAGGGGTAACTAAAAATGTCATGATAAAAAGATCAACTATAAAAATAATAAATTATGTATGGACAATTAATATAATTAATATAGAAATAATCATCTAGAGTTACCGAAGGCTCCTTTGCTACACTCAGAATCTAAAATTAACAAATAATAGGTTATTGTAGATTTAAATACAATATTATTATATTTTTTAATTTATTTAATAATTAAAAAGGTTTTATATTATAATATTAAATGCTAACTTCCTTAAATTATGTTTTGATCAAATTATATTATTTTTATCAATTATATTTTACAGGAAGTGAAAATGTGGGTTCTAAAGTCATGCAAGACTTTATAACTTCGCATAAAAAGTTAAGATTTTTAGGACTAATGCACATGGATGATTGTGGTTTGGCTATGTTTACAGTTCCCACTCATCCATTATACAATCCTGATTTAGTAGTTAGTATTATTTCATGAGTTAATTGTGAATGATTAATATTATAGTGAAATTGTTTGTATAGCTATTGCTATTTGTTTTTATATTTAAATTATTTGCATTACAGAAATTTAATTTATGTTTACAGGTTACCGGTATTGTGACACAAGAACAATTACTAACTGGTTTAAAACATTACTCAAAAAGACCAACATACATTCAAAAATGTCTTTTTCACCTGTTTAAGTGGACAGAAAAGTATAGCTCCCCAAAAGTTGATATTATTGAAGTAATTTAAGACATAATTATTAAAACTATAATTTCAAATATTGTTTACTCATAATATTTATTTTGTTCTAGTTAATTTTAAATGTGATGACCGGTCTTTCCAATAGTTTCCCAGTACAAATGGCAGCAACTGCTTGTCTGTATAATTTAACAAAGAGTGATTTAGCTTCAAAAATACATCCTAGTATATTATCTAAAGTAGTGGAAGCTACATTAGATGCCATGGAATGCTTTCCCAATCATAGTCAGTTACAGAAAAATATATTGTTGACATTATGTAGTGATCGTATATTACAAGTATGTGTATTTTTATAATTCATAAAACTAGTTGTTATATTTGGTCTTCTAGAAATGGGGAAATGTTATTAATTATTTTAAGATATAGGAAGTTTCTACATCATACCCCCACTACTTTGAATGTATTATGAAATAATTTCATTTTATATCGGGTCATTGGGGATGAGAGTTTATATTATTTGCTAATTTTTGTCTGTGTTATCTGCTTGGCAAGCTAAATCATTTGTTCTGTAACCTAATAAGTTAATATTTGATATTTTTTTTTTGTGTAGTTAGCAAAAATCATATAACTTCAAGTTATTAAGCAAATGTGTAAATTTTTTAATAAAAAAGATAAATCTAAAATTGCGGTGACTTCATTTTGTGTCTGTGCAGTTATGCAGTGTGGTGTCTAGGTGGGAGAAACTCGATAACTGACAAACTGTGTGCATTGTCATTATGTCAATCTCTTCCAGTTTGATTACTGCCGTTACTGTTCATTTTAAAATAACCAAATATAAAAAGAAAACATTTATACAAGTCAAAATAAATCTTTGTCATTAAAAAGAAATTCTCATTGGTATTAAACTGCATTTATGCTAATTTCATGTTAACTTTATTTAAATAAATATATAAAAATACTAGCTGTCCAGCCTTGGGTTACCCATGTCAATAGGAAAATTATCATTATACTAGATTGAGTGATAGGATACTAATTTTTATATTTTAGACAAAGACAATATTATTATTATTATTTTTTGTTTTGTTTTAACGTTTTTTTTTATTTCATTCATATCACTAAGATAACCCATAAATCAACAAAAATAATTTAATTTCCATACCAAAAATACTAATAACCCTGTGTCAGTCATCCTTTAGGGATTGAATTTGCAAACATTTGTCTATAATTCTATGTTATTCTTGGTTTAGAACTACACCTATGCAAAGTTTAAGCTGAATCCATTTAGTAGTTCTGGCGTGAAGGTGTAACAAACAACCAAACTTTCATTTATATAATATTATTAATAGGATTTTTAAATGTATATTCATAACAAAATATTTAAAATTAACTGAGATTCACTTCATTACAAACTGTGTGTAATTAATTAGTTGACTTCTTAAATCGCTAATTAGTTGTTATAACCTATAGTTTATTAGTTTTGTGATTAATTTAACACTAACCTCGAAGAGAGGTTATTCTATAATTTCCCTTCACATATTTGCATTAAATATATTTTATTATACAAATTAATTAATACAATAATAATAATATATAATATTATATATTAATGTATATCAGGATGTCAAAATGGATAAGTTCAGATGTGCGAAATTAGTCTTGGATTCATTAAATTACTTTAATGATATTGTCATGAACCGCATGAGTGTTGCTATATGCAGCATATTAGGTAAATTATTTTTTATTTAATTATTTACAATGAATTAAAATCAAGCAATTTATTTCTTTGTTAAATACCATGTGCATTGTTAAAAATGTGTTTATTGTAAACTTGGACATTATAATTTTTTAATCAATTTACTTACTATATTTTTTATATTATGTAGCTGCGAAAATTTCTACTTCTGAAACTTCTCAGTTAGGATCCAACCCAAGATATATGTCTAAATTGTTATCAATAGTATGTAATAAACTATTTACTCGAACAATTGATGTGACTATGAAATTCACATTGAGTGCACTTTGGAATCTTACTGGTATATACTTTTACTTATATTATTTTATATTGTGTATTATATATATTATATATTTGTTATTAAAATCATTTTAATCATTAGCACTATAAATTAAAATTATTTATAAGTTTTCCATGGTTTTAAGGTTGATTCATAAAAAATATCCAAGTTTATATCTGTCTACTAAAACAATTTAATTTACATTATTTTGTAGACGAATCCCCTACAACGTGCAAAGTGTTCATTGACGAAGGTGGGTTAGAAATATATATGAATATACTTAACACATTTATTGATGATAGTACTGTAGAAACTAAAGTACTTGGTTTGGTAAACAATATTGCTGAAGTTCCACATTTGCGAGCTATGCTATTCAACAATGATATTATTCCTGCTTTAAGGTACTTTTATACATTTTATAATATTTATAGTTTATTCATCTATACAGTGATGATAAACAAGTAGTGTGTAATTAATACTCTAATTATTTATTTTAGACGCTTATTAAAATCTGTACAAATTGATGTAAGCTACTTTGCCGCTGGTATAATAGCACATTTAGCATGTGAACCTGGTTGGGAGAAATATACTGTAAATGTCAAAGATGAAGTTTTGGTAGAACTACGGCAGGCTGTAAAACAGTGGGTACCACCGGAGGGAGAAATGGTTGCATATAGATCTTTCCAGCCTTTCTTTGGCTTACTTAATTCAATTGATACACCACAAGTTCAGTTATGGGCTGCTTGGGCAATACTTCATGTCTGCACCAAAAATGGTTGGTACATTTACTCGTAATTTAAAAAAAATATATATATTTATACATTTAAACACATTATTTGTATGTATATAATTACATTTTTTAGCCAAAAAATATTGTGCAATGCTTGATAAAGAAAATGGAGTTGCCATTCTTCAAAAAATTACTACGGACAACACAGTTGATCAAGAAGTATGTCAGTTATGCAATCTTATATTGAACATGATGAATGAATTTAAGTAAGATTTGAATAAACCTATATTTCAAACAAAAATTAATTAAATATTAAACTACAAATTTAAACATTATAATGATTATGTTTATAGGAATGTTTCTAATCCAGCACCAAATGATACATTTTAGTTCTCCACTTCATCTATTATATTCCTTTAAATAAAATATTTTATTTTTCTTGTTAATATTTTTAATTGTTTTTGTGTTGTAAACATTGATTTTAAAGATTGTACTGAATAATGTTGATGAATTTCTTTTTATGAACCTCTCAAAATTATTCAAACTATTTATATTTTAAAACTTTCATTAGAAAAAAAAACAATTTGGAAAAAAATACTTTGGGAAAAATATAATGAAAATAAATTAAATAAATACATGGAAATCTAAGGTCATTAAAAATAAAATATTGGAATTTTAATTGTCTTTAAAATAATTTGATAAAATTATAGAATACTAATTTTTTGGTAAATGTGGTAACAGCATAAATGTTTAAGTAGTTTAATGTTTAAGTGATCAATATGATATCTGCCTCCCTTAAAAACTGGTTTGTAGGGGAGGAGCTAAATTATCAATGTCTTCTCTCTATCTCAATAATCATCAATAATTATCACAGTTGGACAAGATTTCCAACATATTAGAGTTTATTACAATTATTTTCATTATATTTTATTTTAAAGTTTTTGGATGTAAGAGATTATTTTCTTAAAGATTATATTTTTGGTAAATATTTGTTAGGGTTTTGATTTCTAAAAAATTAGTAGAGTTCTTTCATTTATTTTACAACTAATTATGTACTTTCAAACACTAGTATATTTACTAAAATATGAAACTAAAAATATAAGTGGTCATTTGAAAAACAAAATAGTATAAACTTAAAAATCAATGATATATATATATAAAACATATAGTTGTATATGTATTTTAAAATTGAAAGCTAAAACCTGAATAAATAAACAAAAAAAAAGTGTATATCAGATTTATAATTTTAATTAAAATAAAAATTAAGTTTAGGATTAGAGTGTAGTTAAAATATTTACCTTGGATTCAGTGTTATATATATGTCGTAGCCACTTCGTGAAATCGATATTTTCATGATAAGTTGTCCATTTCATGAGAAAAAAAATGCCTAGTGTATACCTTTAATGATTATACAGCTCTGACTTTGATAGTTAATAATAATAATTTTTATACTAATTTATCCAAAAATGAAATTTTGAAGTTACAACCTCACATGCATTTTAAATTATCTCTACAGAGTAATATACAAAAATAGAATCATATTTATCTCTTTATCTCGTCTCATCTACTTTGTTATGTTAAATTTAACATAATATATCTAGTATATACCTATACATACTTTAACTACTTGAGCACATATGACCTTAAATTAGGTGTAATTTAATTTATTTTTTGACCAGTTATGGAATGAGAACTCAAATTTTGAAGTAGCTATGATCTCTGTAATTATTTACATTAAATTTATATAAGTATTTTAAGCAGTATTTTTCATTTGATATATCTACATGTTGAGGTGGCAACATTATAAATAAAGTGTAATGCGAGGATCATGTTTTAATCTTGTGTTATTAAGTACAGCAATCACATATTTATACAACATAATTAAGTATTAAAAATTTGAGTAAAAATGTTTAGTTTATGTCTATGTTCTTTACTAAAATGTATTATTTCTCTTTAAACATACTTGTTTGTTAGTACATGATGGTTTATTAATAACAATCAATACAATACATTTAATTACCTATTATTATTAAAATTTGTCTTTAAATTAGATATCTATCATATTTGATCAGTGATGTTTATGCAAGATAAACTAAGATAGATTTATGTAATTTTTATAATAATTGTCAATGAAATACATAAATGTTAAACACTTATTTGTATATTATTATTATGCTAGTATCTTGACAATACTTAAATATAATATATGCAATTCAAATCTTGATTGTACAGTCTTTTCATTTTGTTAATTTTAATTATATATTATGTATATATATGTATATCAGGTGAGTACGTTTTTTAGAACATTATACCCATTGGTTAATAAAACAAATTGTTATATTATGTCTTGTTTTTAAGTTCTTTATTTGAAAAATATCAGATACCTATATAGTATAATACAACGGATAAAATAATTATTTTGTATTGATTCATTCAATATGATTCTATTGTTATAAACAATAAATTAATTCATTTCAAGTAATAAAAAGTATTATACATCTATATGTAAGTTTTTTTATTGATGTTTGCCATGAGCAGCGGCAATGGTGAGTATATTATCCAGCAATGTAATTTTAATGTAGGTACCAGTAATGGCTAAAATTAAATTGCCAAGATTTTAACCACAATTATGTAAGTAACCACCAACATTATAATAAGATAAAGATGTAGTACGATAATACGAATATCATGCATTATCCATTTGCTATAGAAGAGCATTGTTATTTTTAACACTATTCACAAGTATTTGTCAAAAGGGCCAAGGTTTTGTACGTTCTCTGCATTCTATAGATACAAGATATTTTTTAAAACTAACCATATTTCCTGTCATACTGGATCGGACGGGATCGAAACTCGAAAAAGTCTTCATGTATGTTAATATTCAAAATGATTCAATTTATCAGTTTAAACTGGACCAATGAGTAATGATAGTAGGCAAGTTTTTGATGGGTACTTAGATGCTTTGAATAATTGTGTAAATACACTTATCTAACCGTCTAGGCGGAATTAGAATAATATTTTTTAATAATTTAATAAATGTATCATAGGTATATGTAATAATAATATATTTGTATTTATAAAATATCACTATGGGGTATTAGGTACTTACTATTGTTCTACATATTTTATAATTCTTTTAATTTATACATAATCACATACCTAATATTTGTATATTTATTTCTAACACGTTTTATAAATATCTATTAACTAACAGGTTTTATATATTTTAAATATATATGTATATAATATATAATATATTGATAAACATCAAAATCACAGTAAAAAATAAATAACAAATTTATAATAGTGTATTATAATTATACATAAACACGAGATAAAATATTAATAATAAATTGTAACTTTAATCTATAGGCAAGAGTAAATAAATTAAATAACTATATTAATAATATTAGGCGGATACCTATTATATTTCCGAACACAACTTTTCGAACTCGAACAATATATATAATTTTATAATTATAATAATTCATGTATTTATCATATGTATGCATGTATATTTTTGTATTATACATGTATAACCTAGAGAGAAAATATTTTAGAGACAATTAGAGAAAGAAAATAAAACGTACATTGTATGAATAACATTGTATCGTTTTTATATTAAATAATATTGGTTTATCATTCAGTTTTTGTTTCGTTAGTTTTTTTTTTTTTAACTAGTAATAACGACAAATATAATAGATATATGTATTTTTATAATTATATAGATATAGATTAAATATAACATTTTAATATAGTTGAGGAAGGATCACTTGTATACCGCATTACCGCTGTTTTGAATAGGTTCAATAACACAAAATAAAAATGTATATATAATATAGACAATTGTAATAATGATAATAATTAAAATATAAGTTAGTAATCAAATAAACACAATTCATCAGTCGGTCAGCAAGGGGAATCGGTCTCAGAAGCACCGTTAATTTGTTTCCAAACTTTTTCTTCGATTTGCTGAAAACATAAAATCACGGTTAGTGTATAAACCATATAAAGTATGTATTAGTAAGTAATAGCCACCACTTGTTAAAAAAAAAAAAAAAATCAACAACAAATCTTGGCTTATAGTACATTTTATATACTATAAATTAAAATTTGTTTAAGTTACAAACTGTAAATATTAATTGTACCTTGTAATATGTATGTTTAAAGTGGACAGTTAATAGCAGGGCCTGATTTACAGATTTTGGGATCGGGGACTTCAAGAGGCCGCCATTGATCTCCATTAAAAAAAAAAAAATGTATATTTTATTTCAAAAACTTTATTGTAACTCGTAACTCATAAGAACGTGATTGTTTTTTCTACGTTCCTTTGCAAATTCATTAATGAGATACGGACAGATATATTAATTAGGTAATAAATAAAACACCTATAACTATAACATTTTATCTCGTTTTACAATCGCTTCTATTAAAAATGAATTTACTCCCTAGTCCCTGTGTAAAAAAAAAAAAAAAAAAAAAAAAACCGGTAATTTTGTCTATATGTATTCCTCGTTTTCATTTTATATCCAGTCGATTATTATTTCGTCGTAGGATAATTTTTAGTTATGACATGTTCAATAGAAAGCAAATATAATGAATCAAAATAAGGCCTCTCGAAAATGGACGCCAGGCGACTAGTCACCAAGGTACTCGATTAAACCAGGGCCTGGTTAATAGTGTGAATTTTAAGTGGTATTGTGTTATAACTTATATTAATTGTATAAATAAAATATAACTATGTATAGCCGTATATAGGTAATAGGTAATAGGAATTATACAAAAGCATAATTCGTGTGTAGACAGGTAGGTATAACAGTGGTATTTTTTTTTTTTGTAATTACTATAACTAAGGGTTGATAATATTTCAGTTAATGATATTTTTATTTTAAAACTGAAATTGTATTTATAGAAAGTATATTATATAAAATTTTTTAATAAAGTTATGTTTCAAAAATTATGTCGTCCGATTATTGGCCTTGATGGGAGACGCACGTATGGTGTTGTTCTCGGTTAGGTTAGGAACATTATAATACAGTAGGTTATTAAAACTTAAATGTCATTCGTATACATTTTTAGTTAACTCATTTGCATTCGATTTAAGTTTTTGATAAATTCGAATATAATTGTAAAATGAATTATAGGTACCTATTACTCAAATATATTATAAACGAATACATTTTAAAATTCCGTATTATGTTATTTTTATATTAATACGACAAATATAATTATTTTTACGAAATTAATTAATTTAAAAGAAAAATTTAAAACTTTTGAAACTTGCAATAATATATACAGTATTTATACACTTATTTATCTATCTTTCGTATTATTTTTTTTCGTTTAAGGTTAGATTCATCGCCGTTTTGGGTGGGTCACAAAGGCTTTATTGTTATAGAGATGAAAGCAACATTGAGCAATTACATTTAAAAAAAAAAAAAAAAACGTTACCAACAATGTTCTGCAGTTTTACCGCAATTTCCAGGGCATTGAACCATAAGAAATTAAAAACAATATTATCGGTACCTATAGTACAGAAGACCGCCGTTGTTAAATTTCTTATTTCGATGATTTACAATGCCAATTTGTATGCGTTTTAAAATGTCTAATAAGTGTTTTTCGAAAAAAGAAAAAAAAGCATCCCTGTTAAGCCTGATATAACCGAAACATTATTATTAAAACATTGTACGATTAAATATTTAAACAGTATAGATAATATTAAAGCCACCTGTCGGTACATCACCACCCATGCTTTCCAATTGACATAATAAAATGTTTACATGCAAACGCGTAACACCATCACCGTTATCACCGTCACCATAGCCGTGTGGCATCTTACCCTGTGGACCATTTTATTTTGGTCGTATCGTTCGATCAACTCCTTATCCGATAAGTACGCCAAGCATTCGGATTTCACTATGGACGCCTCGATTTCGGGCGTTAAAGTAAGACCGGCTCTATGTTTTCGTTTTAGTATGGTGGACAACGACTTCCAACCTTTATTGGGAGTTTTAACTGCGATATCTAACCCGATGGTGTTGTTGTTCGTCTCCTCGGGTAGCTCCTCGGGCAATTCGCATTCTACTCGGTCGTACACGCTCAACAAGTGCGCGCAATCTTTGCGCATTGATACGTAACCTAAGTCGTCAGCGTTCTTACCGTTTAGTATTACTGTTTTGGTAGTTTTCATGCTGGCCGCGTCGCTATCGCTACTGTCGTCCGTCCGGTCGTTGCTGTGGCCGTTCGGAGAGTCTCCGTTGGGAGATTCTCCGTTCGGCGATTCTAAATCTTGAATGTCTTGTAGTACATCCTCCAATTCGGCACTGAACCTATAATAAAATACAATATAATTAAATACTTAATATACGTTATTCGTTCATAAAATGCCATTTCAAGATATTTCAGGCAGTTGAGTTGTCGTGTGCGTTTAATTTTATTGGCGAGCGTACATTTAAATGAGACAATATATAAATATATAATCAATTCGCCCGGAATATGGATTTTTCAACAAATCTAGATGTCTATATACACTCTCTCTCTCTCTCTCTCTCTCTCTCTCTCTCTTTATGCTAAAACTTAAGAATATATATATACCGTGATTATATATCTGAAATTAATCTCGAGGAATTCGTTATTGTCTGTTAATCATATTTTGACGTGAAAATGTTGTAAACAGAGACAACTATGGGCCTCCACACGAGTTTCTCACGGTGAGGCCCAGTTACCTTTCGGTAAAAAATAAAATAAAACCAAATTACTGCGTCATAATGAAGTTTTGAAAAAAAGAAAAAACTGGGATTTTAAAATAATTTTCCCCGTAAAACATATAAACGATTCCGATAAAAAAAAAAAAATGTCAGCGTTCTAATGTATTAGAATTTTATGGCGGACGCAAAACGCAAAAACGCAAAATTCGAAGCCGATCGTTTCACGCATATCAATACCTTTCTTCGGGCGATTCGACATGTTTGGACAGCCGGTTACCAATGGTCTTCTGTAACTCTTCCATGAGCGAGGCGTATTGCACGGGTTCGGCGGCTGGGGGCGGTCTGGGTGACAGGCTCCGGGGTGGCCGGTCGGCCGTTACAATGGCATCCTGAATGCTGGCCGACAGGGCCGTCATGGCGTTTAGGCGGGATCTGTACACGGACGGTTCGGTCAGCTTCTCCAGGCATTCGTAAATCGGAGCTGCTATACCGCCGGCAACGGTCGTATTGGAGACGGCGGTGGTGGTGCCGGTGGCGGAGGCGGCGGCAGCGGCTGCGGCGCAGGTGGACACGGAGTCTTGTGACGAGCTCTCGGACAGGCCGACGGGCGACGGTGTCCGCGAAAAGCTGGTCATCATCTGCGTCGGTCGGCCGCTGCCCAAGCCGTCTTGCATCTCGACGATCACCACCGGCGTCACCGGCTTGGCCCTGCGTTTCAATGTCACCGTCCGGTTGCACACAGTGGCCGCGGCCGGTACGCCGGCCGCGGGCCTGTTGTCAAGTGCGCTTAGCGATTCCGTCGACGCGTACGTGTTACAGCCGCCCGGCCCCGTAGTGCCGTCCGACTCGAACACCCACGAACGTCCGTAATTGTTGTCCGATGTTTTTCTGGTTGTGCTGTTCGACCTTAACGCGCATTCCGACTTTACCTGCGATGCACACAAAAAAACAACGGTGACACGATATTATAGTGTAATCATATACATAATATATAATATTGTATAGAATATCGTTTTCCCAGTAACTATTTTCCTGATTTTCCGTAGTGCCCATTTTTAAATTTGAACTTAATTAAGTACCCATTAATGATTGTAGGGCAAGTGGTGATGTAAAAAAAAAAAAAAAAAAATGAATTCCCTATTCGTCTTCTTATTCTATATCTTATACACACACACACACACACACACACATATATATATATATATACTTATATTTTAATAATTAAATGAACAACGCTTTAAAATTGTCATTTCTAACCTAGATAAACTTTATAATAAATTTTAAAAGTGTTTTACCACAACATCTCAGTAAAATATATATTTTTTTTTAAAAAACCATTTACCATATGTACAAACTTTATTATCTTTATATATCTAATCATACACGGTGCGTTTTGGTTTATAATCATCGTCTCAATATCTTTCTCGGCTGAAAAACACCTTTCTTACTTTTAATATGTAGTGCTCGTAACAGTCCTGTATATAACTTGTTACTAGCCAAGATCCCACCCGTGTACGATAGACAACAATCGAGTTACCGTCATTTATTACAATTCCTTAAAATGTTTTGATTTTAAGGAATATTTGAAAATTGAGAGTACCAGGAGACCAGAAGCTGACCCATGATTTTCGCTCGGGAGGACACCTCTCGTGGCAAATCATACCTCCAGGATATCTATATAGCCCCGGTACGATTATACTAGTACACATATACCCGCTAAATTCATATGCCGGGGGTATAATTATACTCGGTGAACCAAAATTCTAGGATTTATATACCTCCTAAATTCATAATAGGAAAACCATATCTCCCAGGGAGGTTTGAAATTCCTAGTCCTTTGACCATATATATTTTTAGACCAGAGTTATCTGGTCGACGGCATCGTGGCGCACACTTTAGAATCGCTGTTATATTTTACGTATAGTATCTGGTGTCAATTTTTATTTTTTCGTAGTGCACACAAAAATAGTTACTGAGTTTTCACTGGATAATAACGTCATAGTCAGCTCTAATCTCACCCACGGGATTTTTATCGGAAAAATGGCGAATCAAACACTATAATTTGTATTATATTTGTCGATAAAATTACGTTATGTAATTAATGTTATTAATGTTTGCCAGTTTTCTTTCTTTAGATAGGTTAGTATAAAAATACTAATTTTTAAATATAAATAATAATAATTTAATTTTTAATTTTTATTGACGACGCTATTATAATATGCATATTATACAATATTACTTAATATCAATTTGAGACTTGACATAAAGCAAAAATTAATTTTTTCCCACGTTTAGAAGAAAGTCAATCTATATTACTATGGCATTTTTTTTACAAACCACGTTTGTCAAAACACAATAATATACGGATTATTAAAACTGTTTGTTATATTATATTTGCATTACACTATATACAAAATAAGGTATATAAAAAACCAGTGTCGTAAAACACTAAATGTTTATGTTAACGTTATTGTATTTTAGGGTAAATAAAATTAGTTACCTATAGGTACTAAAAGTCAATGGTATAGGAACTCATAAATGAATGACGAAATATTTTACCAAATTACATAGGTACAATATTGCCATTATAGATTTTTACTGATTCCGAAGAAACTATACGGTTAGTAATAATGTGTTGGTTTTATGTCAAAGTAGGTATTTTTTTTTATAGTATAATCAATGACATACAGAATCTAAAATTAAAATGAATTAATCTTATTTTTGTCTAGGTTAATACTTACTGGCTGACGGTACCCTACCTATTTATTATTGTATGGCATAGGTTATTTATAAACAATTTAATTATTTAAAAAAAAATTTAGTAAAGTAGTAAACAAGTATATCGATGCGTAAAAACATACCCTCGGTATAATGTAATCGACGTCTGAATTGTTATCTGGTTCGGTTTTTTGTTGCGTTTTATCTGCACGCAGCATACAGCAGAACGTTATCTGTGAATCGAAAAACGCGCCGATTATCGCCACTAATGTGCTTAAACTGGTAGTGTAACGAGCTGTAAAACAAATTGATAGAACACTCATTATATCAAAATGTTATAATACAAGTATAGGAATAATATATATATAATAGCACTATACAGACATAGGTAATAGGTATTGTATTTTTTTTTTTTATTTATACAAATTACCTAATCTGTTTTTAATTACATCAGCTGTTAAGTAACTTATATATTATATATAGGATTAATATCATAATAGCATATGAGAGTTATCAACTTGAACGTTTTAAACCTAATACCCAAGTTTTTATATACCTATCGGTTGAAAATGTTAATCACAAATATCCTTATTGATTATTCTACATTTTTTCTCCCAATTTACCCGTATCCTGCCTATAGAGGTATAGGTGCTTATTTTATTAGTTTTTTTTATTTTTATAAAATATCCTGATACTATAATGTCGGCAATCTAAGTAAGTACCTATATTTAGGTTTAGTGACGTTTGAGAATAATATTTAAAATTAATATCGCCCGCCAATCTCGCCATCATTTCAAGAAAGTTATAAGTATAGTTAAGTACATTATATGATTATAAGCTGTACAATATTACCGTATGGATAAAAAGGTCAAAATAACAATAATTAAAATACAATTTACCGTATAATACTAATGTTTCCAAGCCTTCTTTTGACATGATATGTTTGGCGGATTCCGACGTTAGATATCGCCATTCTCCGATTTCCAATATGATCAAATTTATTATGTTCATGATCAGGATGGTTATAGTGATACACAACAGACCTCGTTGTTTGGCCGCCGTCCAATCACCCACACACGAGAAAACTGCCCCTCCGACTCCAAAGAACACATTCTGAAATTCGTTTTATAAAAAAATAGTACATTTAAGATATATACGTAACTAGACACCAAAAGACGTTTATTTCAATGTAGGAAATCTAAATACGATTACAATTCGACTTTCCAAGTCTGATTTAAATTGCCAATTTTATTTTATTGGAAATTATATAACAAATTACCCAAGACCCTGTCCATATGTTTGATCCTATTCTGAGCACGGGTACTGTGAATAGGAAAAATATGCCTGCAACTATTTGAACAGCGCCGACGCTTATATACAGCACACTCCACAGCAGGTGTATGGCGGTGCATGCTTGAGTCCAGCTTAAGCACATCAAGTCATCTATATGATTTTACTGTTTCGCGATTTTGTACCGGTAGTGTGTGTAGTAATAGTTGCTGTTCCTAATCAAAAAATAAATAAAAAGTTTAATTCAGTCACATTTTTAAGATTATTATGTAATAATTTGTGTCGCAATAAGGTTTATTAGGTAAGAAAAACAATATATTCTATATTATAATATACACGGAGGTAAGTATATTTAATTAAATAACCAGACGAGAGTTCGTGTAGTCATTTTCTATTGAACCACAATTTCTCTACGATGAATATCATATAGTGCCATAGTACCATAGTGATAATTTATATAACGCTTTTACGACTATAATTAATTTTAACACAAATATAGGTAGATAAAAATGTATATACGTATGTACCTATATTTAAACAAATAAATAGAAATTTAAACCTTTCGTTAGTTTGTAAGCCGAATCTATTTATACGTAGTGGTATACATTTTGATTTATTGATTATATATTATTATGTAGTGCTTTGAAGCAACAAATTTTGAAGGTTAATATTAATAACACAAATAGGTCCTGACATTGAGACATTTTTTTTTTTACATTCGAATTTTCTAGTATCCATTTAACAATACAGTTTTCGTCACGGTTACTAACACAAATTTGTTTCCGGTGTGTAATGTTTTTTCCTTTAAAAAAATATATATATATGTACTGTTATGGATATAAAAATGGTTTACGTTATATTTATATTATTGAGATTTTTAGCATCATATATGTTTTTCAGTCACAGTAGTCACCTGATAACTCAAATAACTAGATAACCATGATAGGTGTTTTTATGAAGAATCGACACGTATATTATGTATAATGTATATTATTTCATTTTATAGCGTTAAGATTATTAAAAAATAAAAAAAATAGTAATTTTTTACAATTTATTATACAATGTAACAAAATATTGTTATATGACATATAAAAAGAGACCGAGAAGAATATTGAACGGCAGCGTTGTTAGAAGAAATTATAGTGAATTGAGAATCAATATATTATGATAGAAGCAGACGTATTTATGAGGGCAAACAGTCTAAATGGTTAGTTAAGCCTTAAACAAAAAGGTTGATACTGCTCGTGGGGTGGGTAACTATTGTAGGTGGGATGTTGGGAAGGTAGGATATAGAAAGGAATACAATTTATGTTTGTAAGAAATCATTGCAAACGTAAACTATTCTGAGTGACATTCGGTTAAAATGTTTTGATAAATTTAAATTGAAAATTATATTAATTTGTAACTACAAAATAAATTAAAACTTTCGTGATTTTAGTTACAAATGTATGAGCATTTTTTTATAAGTCAAACAAATTTTATTGAAATAATTGGAAAATATAAGTACGCATGAATTGCCGAGATTTTTACGATTTTCATCAAAATTTGCACTTATCACGTATCTCTTAAAAACGAAAACCTGGAGCATAATGCTATACGGATGTGAAACGTAGACTATTTTAAAAAGAAAAGAGAGAACAATTACTTATGCTACAGAAGAGTGCAAAAGATTAGTCGAACCGATAGGGGCGATAGTGTTACTAATGAAGACATTTTTGAAAAAAAAACCATTATGGAAAAAATGGCATAAAAATGATTAATAATATAATCTTCTCAGACACGGCTGGTTACTAGAACTAGTTTTGGAAAGAATCGCAGAGGTAGACCACGGTTACAATACACGGACCAATTAATGGAAGAACAAGAGTAAAATTCATACCAGGAAATGCAGAGGAAGACTAACGACAGATAAACATGGAAATTGCTGCAAACCAATTATTAGATTGAAAATTGCAAAAAAATAACTGTTCTTTTTTTTCCGAATATTTTTGAGAAACCAAACAAATTTAATCCACACAAAACCAAATAAAAACTAAAAACCTCGAAAATCTAAAATAGCAATAAACAACTCAAAAAACTGTTATTATGTAATAATATTTACGATTTTTCCCAGTTTTTCCCGTTAATAAGAATAAGGAACACAACGTTTGTGGTACAATGAAAATCAAAAAAATTACCTCTACAATGCACCGACTAGATCCAAAATGCTACAAAAAAGCTTTCTTGTTGTATTTATATTAGAGCAAGAAAAGTTGTTCTTCGACACAAAAAAAGCACTAACACATGATAGTAAAACCAATACATTCTTTGCTACGCAAATAATTTAAAAATAGTATTTTTCATATTCTCACGTATTTTACGTTTACCACAAATGTAAAGTTTGCCTAAATAAAGTGATATAACGTATATTTTCCAGCTATACTTCTAATACAATTTCCAATGGAATTGAACTAATAATTTAGACAATTATTTTGACAATCAAAACAAATTATTGGCATATACGAATTGTCTATTTGTCTATTTGAATTTAAATAAATTGTATACAATTGAAAAATACCAAGATTATTACAATATGTGTCAAGTATAATAATTATAATTATTATATTATGTATTGTGTAGGTACGTTTGACGTACTTATATATTTATAATAAGTAAATTCAAATGGAGTAAAGACACCTTATTGTAAGATTTTATTTAATTTCACGTGGCGGATGATTGTTAGGGTCAAATCTTGTATTTAACTATACGTTTGAATATTGATTAATTATGTGTTATCAGAGAAAAAAAAAAAGTTAAATAAATACCTAGTAGGCACCTCAAAACTATTTCAAACAATACGCTATAGTATTAAATCATAATTTACACTATTGTGTATAGTAAATTACACAATATTGTTTAATATAGAAAATTCAATTTTCAGTTGAAAATGTATGATTTAGATTAGGTTAGGTTAGCGTAGGTGCCGATTTTTACATAATATACATAATATAGGTTTAAAAATATGTTTTAATATAATTGCGATAGAATGTGTTTAATATATAAATCATCTAATTATTATTTATAAGATAAGATGTAAGAAAGGCTTACGCCTGCGGGTCAGCATTGAATCCCGTTAGTTGTATAATAGGATAGGGTATCATCGGGCTATAAATAGATAACTGTAAAGCGATTAAAAAATAAACCTAATATGCGTACCTACTTGTATATTGTTTGGATCCTGCAGTCTTGATTAAACTGATCACAATTGTTTTTATCATACTAGAGTTTATTTATTTTTTCGTCAAAATAAGATAAAAGGCCAATAGTACAGGGCCATTAATTAGTGTAGATAATGGAAAAAATAATTGCGACAATACTAATAATAAAATACGTTTCGTAGGGCAATAATTACTACTATACGAATAATTAACTTGAGTAAATAACAATAACTTTGTCCGCCATTGCAGGTATATTCCTTCGGTTATCGATACTGTGTTTAATTTTATAATACGAGTTTGGGTGATCGTTAAAACGATCAATTATGCAATTATTATTTTTTTTTTTTATCGTTTAAAATTTTACAAAATCTATAATTATTTCCTAAATTCTCGTGACACACGTCTCATATAGTGTATTAGGTACTAGTGGCGGTAGAACGATTTTGTCGCGAGTTGAATAATGGATGATTTTTTAACTACTATTATTATTTTTTCCCCAAATTGTTTTTATAAATATATTAATATTATTATAAATATTAAAGGGAAATAAGATGTGGGCAGGTATATCCCCTTATCTCCCTTTGTTTGATCGTCTCTGATAGGTACTTATACGTATTTCAACGATATATAAAGTTTCGAAATTGACAGCTTGTAATATATTCTGAGTAGGTACCTACTGTAGGCGAAAATACCATTTTAGGGCCAAATAGATCAGGCAAATTCTTCTCAACATAATCATGTTATATATTATATTGTATAATACATTTTTATAACTCCATATATTTTTACAATATGACCCAACTAATGGAAATGTCTAATTTCGCGTATGTTACTATCTCGTTGAACATTTTAGTTTAAAATAAAAGTAATTGGTGGTTAATGTATATGCACTTTAATGTACAAGGGCTAAGTTCAAAATACGTTAATTTTAATTAATTTTATACATTCGCATTAGTTCCCTGCATTTACATAAAATTAAAAGTTACCTATTTTATACTCGTAAACCGTAATTTAATAAAAAATTTTAAATGAAATAAGTACTTTGAAAAATATAATATCGGTTATCGATGAAATGATCATGATATAAAAATGTGCATGTATATGTGTAAATGATTTAAATACTCGTGTCATATGCAATTCTATACAACGTTTATAAAGATACTTTTGATAACTGTGGTAATGGTAAATTGTTTACAAGAAATTTAAATTTGTATTCTTTATATTTGTAATGAATACAGCTGCACATTATAGCATAGTAATACATATTTATTTTGTATGTGTGTAACTAGACAAACGATTTACAAATTAATTTGTACTTTTACATAGAACCAGTTACTATACAAAACAATGATTTCGGTAAATTATTTTCATACAAATAGTTGTTCTATAATGACAATTTAACGATTCCAATAACTTCAGTATATTATTATGTCATGTCTTTAAAATTTTTCCATTTTTGGTGTTCATTTATTTTATCGTTAAACCGTTACGGCGTAAAAAAAAAATAAAAAAAAAAAATTATTATTCTGGTCAGACTATAGTAATCTATAATGTTGCCGAGGGAAACACTTTAAGCATTTTATTAACTGTTCCGAAAAAGCGATTTCCCGAACTAAAGTAAGTAATTTTACTTATACAATAATATTGTTGTAATATTAATATACAAAACATATTACAAATGGTAAAATAATGGTTAAAAAGACATTTTAACGAATTCAAAATATTTTCAACAAATTAAAAATAACCATCGTATTTATTTATCAACTTAATATGATTTGATGTATTATTATTGTCTTTAGTGAAACATATCCCCACGGAACATTATTAAAATTGAATATACTTAACGCACACATAGGACTTAATTATTTTAAATTTTACTTTTTGTAATGTATATACGAACACTTCCGTATTAGGTACCATAACACGAGTGTGACGATAGTTACACGTTATAGCCCGGACCGAATGGAAATTATGTAGCTGTTAATTTATTAACCAATAAAGAGGATGTAAATACTAAATGTATACACCGGAATTGGAGAAATAGGGCAGGGGTCCGTTTCAAATGAATTCGCACACCATTTACCAAAATAATAGACTTAAATGACAATAAACGATTAAATACGTTGCTATATTATATTAGAAATGAAGGTCTGAAATATGTCATCCGTTGAAAAAAAGAAATCGCACACACGCTGCTCATTAATAATAAAATGTACCTAATGTTATAAAGAACAAATTTTAATTAACTTTTGAATTTTGTGTATACAATCGAACAAACAAGTTCGAATACCGACCCGTAGTACTATGTTGTATAACTTTCGCATTATTGCATAATAATTGGAGAAAACATTCCTTCGGTAGTCAGTATGTTATATTATGAATTCAAAAAAAAAAAAAAAGATTGTACAAATAAAATGAATAGGTATATAGAAAATCACGAAGTATCTCCTACCTAATTATAGCTATATAATATGGTGGGAAATTAATAAACATACAAATGATGTACAGCACTCATATCGTTATAAAGATTATTGATTAATAAATCATAAATACATTAGTCAGTACCGTAACCGAGAAAAAAATTTCGAGGGGGGGGGAACTTTTTTAAAGAATGATAAAATATATAGAAATATCCAATAAAAATCGGGGGAAAGGACGTGCCTTTAGTGACCCCTTCTGCTTGTGACACTCGTGTTTAAGACGTTTATTTGTATGTTATGTCCAATAAATATAATATTACAGGTACAGTTTACTTAATGATTGTATAAATAAAATACATTTTCAGTTGTTGAATGATAAACGCGCCCTAAATAATTTTGGCGCCTTGGGACGTTGCCACCCTATGACTTCCCTTATAGCTACGCTTCTGATTAGTGTACTTAATACTTTACTAAGGTACAATACTTATTGAACTCTTAAAAGATTTTTTTTGATCACGATGGGAATCTCAGATAAATATTATAAAAATATTGAGAATTAGGACTAAACAAAACAGAACTTTAATTTTTAACACGTGATCCGAATCGAATTTATTCTAGTAAAATGTTTTCAGTTTCTAACTGATATCGATAAAATCTAAATAGTCATTAGACTAAAATTAGAGACGTAAATATATTCATAAAAATGATTAATTATGATAAAATTTAATAGTGTTTAGGATTTAAAAATATTGGTTAGATTTAAATTATAATTCACGAAATACGAGAAGAGTTTTAATGTACATGATAATATTATAAAATATAATTTATTTGTGAGAACATGGAGTTAGTCCCATGTTTGATGATTATTTCATTGTTATATTTTTTTTTTTTTATATTTCAATATAAAACATTGGTAATATGTAAATTGTATATATATATATATATATAATTATTTATGAGAAATATACTATAATATAATCACGTTTATTTTACTAATCGTAATTGATTTACCAAAATGAAATTGCCATATCAAATTAATTTTAATACATTATATAATAATATTGATAACAGTTTAAGCTCATTATAGGCTACTTAATATTGCATATAGGTACTATTATGTATATTGGATAGGTAACTATAACAGGTGATAAAAATATCAATAATTGATTTGTTTTTACTCCGATCTTATTTATTATTCATTCTATTCAGTTTATTAGACGCGAGTATTACGTACCTATATATATTTCTAGGAGATCATAGTCCTACGATCAAATAAATTAAAATACACATACGTCATACGTGTTGTATACGTACATCTAGAGTGTTTAACGAAGATACCTAATTTATCGATTTAAAATTAGGAAAAAAGGGAAATTTACATTACACCACCTGGTGGTCACCTTCTTCCATAAATAAATGATTAATTCTTATACGGCATACAGGTATAATATTTAAACAATATAATACTTCAATATTAATTTAAATAATAATAAACAATAATAATTTAAAAAATGTATGTCTTTATATATTATATACATTATGAATATAGTTTTTTTTCAGGTTAGGTTAGGTTAATTTATATGCTTTCAGTTCATAAAATATATATGTCTGACGTCAAAAAATTAGTTCCTTAATAATTAATCTAAATAGTTCAATTTTAATCGTGCCCGCTTTCAGTTCTCTATATGGTTTATTTTATGAAATCGTAATGAATATTAATATAATACAATTACGTTTTAACGAGTTTTAATTAAAAATATTCGAATTTCAACGTACAATTTTAGGTTTCTATCTGTTATTTTAGTTTTTGATTCCTGTATTAGATCGGTGTATAAAACCAAAATTAGTACCTATCTATATCAAGTACCGATACTCAATGGTAGTTTTATTTAAATTTATTATATTTATTTCGATTATTGATAGTGTTTTTTAATTTGTTTATCGCAAATGACTATTGTTAAGTATTAATGTTAAATAATTATGATAGTTATTATAATTTATTATCTTTCAGTCGTTCTCACGAAAATATACATTTTGAATCTCAACATCTCATCGCATATTTTAATAGCTTATATATATTGTATTTCACATTGTTCTTTCTGTATCGGTATTAATTTCGGAGGTTGGAAGTTTTCGATGTTTAATTGAGTAGGTATATTAAAAGGTTCTTAATGAGTTTTATATATTTGATCTTGGTAAATATATAATTTATAAATTTAAATTTGAATTTTTTTTTTAGTATACAGTGAATATTGCACGTATACTCATATAATATGATATCATCAAAACCTATAAAATCGTTATTATATTAAACTGTCTTCTTGAGGTATAATAATCATTTGTATAAAAGGAAGTTCACTGTAAACTGTTTATGACTACGTAATATAGTTTATACGCTTTAGGTCAACCTACACAGTTTTTATAATTTATAATTTACAAATAGATACGTGATTTATACATTTACATAAATCACATAGGTGAACATAATAATTATTCATTTGTTCATGTTATGTATAGACTACAATGGTAATAAACCGAGGTAATTGAATTATTTTGGACACTAAGCGTTCTGTGTAAAGCGTACCTATATAAGGTTTGATTACTGAAAATACATACGTTTTTGTTTTTTTATGTTTAAAGTTTAGTTATAAAAATCAGATTAATGGAATAAAAGTGTATTGTAGTTTACTGTGGCGGTAAATATTATGTCTGGCTTGGAATAACGTTTTTTTTTTTCTTTTTGTATACGTGCTTTATTTTATACTTCATAATAAATTAATATTGTATTACTCCCTAAGGGCGCTTTGACAGAAACCGCGTATTATGATATACATCATATTTTAGGCATTTGTTTTTTAATACTAAATTAATTTATTAAAGTAAACAATATACTCGTATATATTGTATTTTTTTTATTGTAAAAAAAAAACCCCTCGACTGCTGTTGTAGTCTTCGGGCTCATAATATTTTAATCAACTAGGTACTTTTAAAGAATTTTTTAAATTTACCATGAATAAAAATTAATATTTACAAAATATAATGTTTGTTCGTTCTCTACTACGATTCATAATAATACGCAGTATTGTAGTGTTTATGATGTAAATACTATAAATTATATAATTTTTCGGATAATGATTAATATATTAAAACATTACGCACTTATACTAGTAGATAAATGCACACTTATAGGCAATGGCGGAATGGGAACCAATTTCAAACCGAAACTTTGGAATTCATCCAGGACTCCCAACATTTTTCCACTCAACAAAATACCGAAAAAAAATTTTTTCTCATAGCGCTCGTTTCCAACGGTTATAATATTATTTTTCAAAGCCAAAAAACTACATGAAATTTTTTCAATAGTGATTCATTCCACTGTATTATATGAAAAATATATTGTTTAGGTTGTTGTATTATTTTTATAATTTTGGATTATTTTTTTTTCTGTTTTGTCATCGATTAATTTATCTATAAAAAAAGCACACTTCTCGAGTAATTTTAAGTGGGTACTAAAATTAAATTATAGATAATTCATAAGAAATACCATTTAGAATAACTAGGTATGTACAATATACATATTGAGTTAATGTTTAAAATTTTAATTCGTAATATGAAACAATATTTATCATTGCCACTGGGAGGTATCACGATATGACGCTACACCTATATATATATAAAATAAACACTTTTAAATTATGCATGCAATAGGTATACGTTATCATTGAATTACTCATATTTTTTTCTGTAATTTATAAAGGTACCATCTACTTACGTAATATATCAGTTTCTGTGATCACGTTGCATTATTTCGATGATTATCATTTCAGATTAATTTTCATTACTAATTAGATACCTCTACTTAATTATTAAGTGTTAAATACGAGTATTAGATGGTTAAAATTTAAAAGCCCAACATATTTATGAATTGTTCACTTTTGTCAAAACACTTAGCAACACTTTTAATTCAATAAAGTACTATATTTAATAGTTTCTAAAAATTGATTTAAGTACAATTTTAAATGGCGGGTACACGGGGTAATGGGAACGTATTCAAACTTCCCGGTTCAATTTCTTGAATATTTTGGAATAATGTATAGAATTTGAATAAAAATATACAAGCAAGTACTTTAAATCTAGAGTCTATTACCATAATCTCATCCCGAAGACAATGGCGAATCTTAAAATTAAAACTAACAATATACCTACACTATAAATTATACGTTACTGGCCTAACTAAAGTTTGGAGTACAAAAGTGTACCTTTTTATAAGGTTTTTTTTTATTATTACGCTCGTATATAATAATAATATTGTAATTTAAATATTTGTTTGGTACAAGAGTTAATTAAATTTAGGTAGGCACTTGCTGTACAGAAAAGGATTTTTTACATAAACGTGATAAAACTCAATTATTTTTTTTTATAATTTTATGTTTAGCTCGGTCGTATATTTTTGATTGCGGTTTTTAAGTTAATAAAACAACGATCGAAGGGCTCAAATAAGATACCGGGTTTATCAAGGCTTAGTCCAATTTTTGTAAGAAATAAGTTCGTGTTTAGTGTAATTGAACATTAATTATAATATAAACTAGTTATATTTTACATTTTCGTAAGTTTTGCATCGAGTTAATTATTTAAACGTAGACAATGCAATTAAAAACTATTATATAAGTATAATCTGAACAACAAGAAAAAAAACATTAGCATTATACACTATAACTATACTATATACGATGTTGATGTTTATAATTATAGAAATTTGTAATTATTGTAATTATTTGAGCTGAAAAACTTGTTGAGGTTACATATTTTTTTTTTTTTTACTACATGCCTTTATAGATCGATTGTCGTATTTTATATTTGCCCGATATTTCAAATGGTATTATACACGTTGATAGAAATATTAAATATGTACCAATAATGTACTATCATGCATTTGTATTAATTTTCAATTTATATATGTTTTATTGCACGTGTATTAGATTGGTGCTTGTATGTATAATAATATAAATTTACAAGTTGCATATTTATACATTAGAGCGAATAATACGATGTTTTGAATCGCCTAAATAATGATGACAAAAACGCCTATTGTTTGATTATTATTTAACATAATATTATCAGTTAGTATGCCTTTATATATTATATATTGTTTGTTTTTACACAATATTTCGAACGTGAAGAAGTATAAATTAAAGCACTTCTCGTTTCGTTAATTTCGATATATTATTCTTTTCGGACAATTCATGCGTTACGAATGGAAACTTTATATATAACACGAAAATAGCTGCGGTACCTATACCGACGTAAGACGTATATAATAATATGTTAATTTGTTATTTTCGAAAATTTGTCCTTCTATACGTATTCCAATACTACAACTGAACGTGTGTATATAATGTACAATGTGATACACGCCCGCCATATAATTTATACGGCTCGTATATTCTCTTTAAGGCAAATAACAGGGAAAACCGGCGCAGGATCACTGCAATAAAATCGCATTGTGATTGATGGTTACGCGAAAAAAGAAGAATATATTCCCTTCGTTTAATTATATTTATACCGACTTATGACGTTTTTACCTTTTCGTCTGTTATATATTGATTAATTAATTAACAACGTTATATAAAAAATATCAGTTCAAATTTAAAATATGAAATTATAAAGGTAGGTACTATATAAATATATATATATTACAAAACATTGTGCAAATTGATTATTTAGACATTAAAATATAGCGAGGTTCTTTATTCTGTTTGGTAATCCATTTTGTAGGCAATGGATTCGTTTACTATTTAACTAAACAAGGAAACAACTATTATCTATAATAGGTATTCGTTTACGCATTAGCGCTCGTTAGGGCGTCGTAGTCTTACACCGTATACTCGGCGGCGGACTGGATAGCGTGCAGCACACCGTTCGCCGTTAATAAGCGGCCCCAACGAGTTTTACAGTAGCCCTATATAGGGTTCCGTAACTTAAATGGCGGTAAATTGCGCTCGGGCAATTCAGAATGGCAGACACCTGTTGCGAGGCAGACGGCGGCCGGCCAGCGTTGACACGCAACGTCTGGGGGCGCCTGGTATTATTTTTCCAGTTTTCGGACAGTACTTCAGGGTTTTACTTGAAGAATCAAACCTCCGATCGAAAATTGCATAGAAGCTTTTTTATGGAATATTAAATTGAAAATGAAACTTTATTTAAATTTCTTTCTAGTTTTCTAAATTCGCTTGTTCCACACGATATACAAGTCACAAGTGCGTTTTTCAAATAGATATTTTATATTTTCATCGAAGATGTTACTGAACTTTTTTCCCGTGCGGACTATGGCCTGCGGGGCCTTATTTAGGACCGGCACGGTGTGCCACAGCTGGTCAGTCTTCATAGTATATATAGTTTAAAATGTATAATTATTTATAATATATTGTTATTATTCTTATTTTATAACCTATAATACTAGGCTAGGTTAGATACCTACATATGAATTGTGTTACTGTCGAGCATTTATTTTAGTTGTTTAAAATGTTTAGACCGTACATAACTTAATTACTAAAAAATTTAAAAATCGTTTTGAAATTTATTTTATATTTTAAAATATATAATGGATGAATGGACAATTAAAAATACCTATCTTATATTATTGTTATATTGTGTTTTATAACGATGTATTTTCTCCCATTTACACTATTTGGCGAATGGGGGCATTAACTACTTAGTAAAAAAGTTAATGTGTTTTAAACTTTGTAACTTGACTTGTTAATTGGTCCTATTGAATTACTAGTTTAGGTTTTTATTGTATAAACTAAACATTTTACAGTTTTATAAACGCCCACTTAAGTTAAAGAGTTGAAGATGAATGATTTTTTTTTTTGAAATTCAATTTTAATTGGCTGTTTCCAGTACTACGATTTATGTATACCGTATACATGATAAAAATTTCTAATACTATTAGGAGGTATACAATTGTATACAAATATATAAAAAGGTAAATATTAAAACTTTATTAAATATTATTTACTTAGTAATAAATACATTTAATAGCAAAACTTTTTTTTTTTTTACCAAGTTAAGTTAATATTTGTTAGCCATTTAACTGTTAACTTAACCAGTCTAATTTTTTTTTTGTTGACTTAACTGAAAACTTTTTTTGTTTATTCAACTTAATTTAATTCAGTTAATTATTTTGCTCAACTTTGTTATTTGGTAACGGTTAATATTATGTTTGCATACTGTAAATAGATATTATATCAAATAGAGGTAGCTTCTTAATTCTACTCGGAAACTAATTAGGGTTACCTATCTCTATAAAGTGTATCTATGCGATTAAAGCACGGAAGTAAAAGTGTTGATTTATCGCCTTAAAAAAAAAAAAAAAATAATAATAATAACTATAAATAAATAAACGCTGCGATTATTTTTCTACATCAGTCATATACTTGTATACGAGTAAATATTATACGGAGGAGCCGATCTATCTATCCATTATACTCGCTAGTCACCTCAAGAACACTACTTTATATTTGTTTTATAAATATACATTCCGATATCATATTGTTATGATGATTATAACTATTTATAATTTATTGTTAATTATACACGTAGGTATCTAATAAATATAAATACATGTTATTTCATTACTTAACGCCTTTAGAAGTGATACGTATACTATATTACCATACAATATTGTATTACACATTATCCTCAATCATAATTTTTATTTTTTTAATCATATTACAATGTACCTACGTGGGTATCTAACGTGGAAGTAGTGGGTGGTTACTACAGGTACCTACCACAATGGTTCTATTGATACTTTGCACAACGAAAATGTAGTTTAAGTAGCGTTACATATAATTACATAAGAAATAGATATACAACTTGATAGCCGTCAGATGATTTATGAAAACGTATTTATGCGTGTTATTTTGAATGTTGCGATAGTAAATTTTAAATTGGAACGTAATAATTATTATAGGTTTTATAATATTTGTTTATTTATTCGATGTACTTGCACTAAATATGTATTAATCAGGAATTATTTACTCATGTTTCATCAAAATAATTAATTATTCGATGTTCTTTTGTTCATTTTATTTTTGTTTGTTATTTGATAAAATATGTACTACACGTAGTTGAAATTAAAATATTTTTTTACCAATAACACATAACTTAAATTTATATATAAATATTGTGTAAACATCTTTTATTAATTTTAAATAATTACTTAACCATAATGTGTTTAATAAATGTTACATTTTAACTATTATTAAATATGTTTATTAGAATATTTAATAATCATTAGCGAATATTTTAGAATTAAATTGAAAAAATAAATATATAAATATTACATTTTTTTATCAACTATTCATTTTAATTATTTAAGTTCCAACCAAAATTAAATATTTGTACAATTGGTTTGATTGAAAAATGCCATGTTGATGACCAGCCCATTTAAATATTAAATTTAAGATACAGGTATCAATTGATATCACTCTATTAAAGTGTGTTGACAGTGATGGCAGATATATTCAAATAAATTAATAGAAGTGTATTCAGAATACATTATATTCGAATAGTTTTAGAATATTATAAATTTTTTTCTAGCTTATTAGTAATTTTCGTCAATTTTGCATTGAATTGGATTATTACTATATTATTGGATTGCATTATACAATAAATACTTATTCAAATAAATAACAAATATTTCACATCAGGTATCGTCGAATAACTAAATACAGTTTATTTTATATAGTTTAATTTAATTTTAATACGCACGACTGTATTTAAATCCCCAACCTTGATTTGATTTGTTTGTGAAAAAATACACCACACATTAATATTATCGATAAATTAAAAATACATTTTTTTTATAATTTAATTTCTCCGGGTAAATACAAACAGAATATAAATCGTACAACAAACACAATAATTTCAACGTGTAAAATTAACCTAACCATATCATACACCGGGAAATGTATTTATTATTTATTTTTGTTAGTAGAATACTGGGTTAACAACCGAGTTTACTCGTGTTTAGGAGTATTAAGATGACATTTACCGTATCTGTGTATTTGACGGGCAGTATAGCAAAAATGTATTTTCGTATTTTCAATATTACTTTGATTCGATTAGACTTCAAACAAAAATTATATCAACAAATTAAAGACGACAACATTTACTATGTTTTCGAATAGGAATCTGTTGATATTTTCATTTTATAAGATTTTCTATTGAGTTTGTCTGGGAAATAAATACCAAAAATATCTACTGTCGGAAGTATGAAAACGCATTATTATTGTTTTATTGCCCGTTAAAAATATAGAGACGGTAATTTTCGGGCGTGGCGTCCATAAATTTATAAAATTATAACCCGTGTATAAAGAGCTGATACTCGAGCATAAGCGAATATAGGAATTTGATCACGGAGGTGCCATTACATAAAATAGTCCCCCCCCCGCGTAGTCCAAAAACTCTCTTATCCGTTATAAGTTTTAAAACGATTCGACTGTAGGTATGTAAAAATATTGAATAAATGGGGGAAATAAATAATATAAGCCCACAGATGACAAGCGCACTGCTAGGCTTCTTATTTACAATTTGTATCCATACAAAAATATTACAATTTAGAAATTGTATACACTACCTGTTGCACCCGAAGTCGTGAAACGAGTGTTAAGGCCCCCCCCCTACACAGGCTCACACGAGCCTCAGGGTGTCTCGCAACGCCCGGAACACTATGCAATTTCGCCCGATAGATGTGACAGATGTGTGGCATAAAATCCCTCGATGTGTAAAACTTAGTTTTAATGTCTAAATTAATATTGTTTATCGCGACAACAAGAGAGTGAAATATGGATTGCGCAATGAAAAATCAATTATTATTTACCCTTCAAACTTTTTATATAATGTATTTATTGAAAACGTTATCTATTTTTATTTCCATTCGATGTGATCGTAACACATTAATAAGATGACGCATTTTTAAATTTTTTTATTCTAAAAAAATATAATTAACTTTCAAAGTTTCAAAGGGTATTCGAGATTACAATAATGACGATATAATATGTAAGGTATATAATATAATAAATATAAATTAGTACTAAATACTAAAACGTATAAGTAATCAAGTCTAATATTTATAATTTATCGAACTTTTGAGGTTTTTTTTATAATGTTATAAATATATACAAATAATAGTATAAATAACGTTCAATTCGATATATTTTACTATAGTTAATAGTATGTATTGATTAAAACGGTATTCCTTATAATATGTAAAATAAATAATTTAAATCGGTCATCGGTTGTTTTGAAAACTATACGGATTTTTATCATAACGATAGGTAAAATCTATAAAACGAATGGATTTTATTTATATAGTAATATGATAGGTAAAATCAATATATATGACTACGTTTGGTAAATTATTGGTTGTTAGCCTTGAGATTTTTAGGTTAAAACCGAACACAATAATCAATTTTGTATATTACATAATTTATTAAAATAATAAAAATATACAGGATGATTATTTAGACATTTTATACGATAAAGTATCAAACGATTAATAATATGCAATAAAAATGGTTTGATTAATTTTACTGTATAGTTTATATTATATCAAAAACATGAGATTTGTTTAAAATTTTCGTCCGATTGTCGACGAAAGAGTTATATATTATAGTAACTGTATTGTGTAATGTTCTGCAATAATACAATGATTTATCGAAAACAGTAAATAATTATTCGCATAAAATACGTTATGTCTACAATAATAATACCGCAGTCTTGACGCATAGAAGTCGCATTTTAAAATCGGTATGCGGTACCTATACAGTATTACGAAGTATTGCGAATCTACAGATTAAGGATACGTTTTTATTACTTATACACAATACCGTTATAAAGCTGAACCAGTAATTATAGTGTAAAAATGTCAAAGTTACTATTTCCGATAACATTTAATTTGACTGGTATTGTTTTGATAAAACTTAAGTTATTAAAAAAGAAAAGACTGTCAAGGCTTACTCGAATATCGTTAATACATAACAGTCTTGTTATGTATTAACGATATTCGACAGGCATGCGTGAAAGCCTAAACATTAGAGTATAAAATTTGTATTTAAGTGTAATTTAAAAAAAAATAATAATTAACTTTTAAATCAACTTAGGTTAGGTTAGGTAAGTTGTGATGAATTTGCCTGGAGATTTTTAACTTCACTTAAGTTATTACTCGAATTCGTTTTTATTATAAAATTAACTCGTAGCTTAGTTATGTTGTGGTTTTTTTGGATAACTGAACTTAAAATAGGTAAATAAAATTGACCGGCTTTGTAAAAATGTAGGGCTGGGGGGGGGGGGTGGTGGAAATGGCGATTTAAAGATTGTGGTTTCCGCATAGGATTTTGGGACGCGTTCCATACAGAGGGGAAGCAAAATTATTGGATTCGAAGAGAAAATAAAAAAAAATAGCACTGGCAGGAAAATGTAATTTTCGATAATTGATTTAATATCGTTTTTACGAATCAGGCGCGTGATGGTGATTGACACTCCATCAAGGGGGTTGCTGCTTCTATAAAGCGGCGACCCTTGGCGAGGCGTTAAAAGCGCAATCGGTCGTGTATACCGACGCAATCTACGGTCGGATCTTGTGCGCGCATCGCGGGGTTTATAATTTTCTAAATCAATTTCCGAATTATCCGTTGCGCCGATCACGTTGACCGAGACACGTGATGTATATTACTTTATAATCATATATATAAGTAACGTATAGTGGCGCAACCGAAGGGTGTGTTTTGGATGTTTTTCAGTCTATCGAACGCCGGACAGTGTCCAGACACCAGTGGCGTATACGCAAATAAGTAACGGGGAGGTAATAATAAGTGTTACGGTCGAGTTAGGCGAACACCCTCTCGATAAAATCCTAGTTGCGCCCGCCATTGACACACATATCCCTATATGATCTATGTATACGTATATAAATTCTATAATATTAATAACGTGAATGATATTATTATTGACCTTTGATCCTTTTCGGCCGTCGGTCGTGTCGTGTCGACGTCGCTACCGTCGTCGCCGTCGCCGTCGTCGTCGTCGGCAGCGATCTGGCCGATCATGTACCTATACACGGCGGACACGACAACGCGATCTTCGGGGTGCCCGGACGGGTGACGGTAAGGGGGTGGGGTGGGGGTTGGATGCGACGGATATCGATCCGGGATCGTGCGTCGGGCGAACTTGCGGGTCGCGGCGGCCGGACGGACGACTACTATTGCACTACTCGCAACCGCGTACGATTGTTATTGCCGGGCGGGACGAGACCGTGCGACCAACGTAAACGACGCGCACTGCGAGAGCGTATCGAGCCGACGGCGGCGCGCGAGTCGGCCCGCGAGCGAGCGTATACGTAGCGATGCGGGGCGACGGCGCGGCGGCGGTGCACGTATACGTACCAATTCGCGCGCGTATATCCGTAGATTGCACTACGTATATACGTACATTGTGTATTATGTATTCGTACGGCGGCGGCGGCGGGCGCGCGCGCGCGCGCGCGCTCGCGTGTTAATTGGTCACGGCCGTGTAGAGCGCCGCGCACCTTGTATACGACATCTACCTTTATGTTTGTAAATGTGCGCCTGGGAGTCGTACCAATACCGTAAAATATACCGGCCGGTTGTTGTTATTGTGCTGTAAACAATGTAATATATATATATATATATATATTAATTATCGGCACTATTGCTGCCGCCGGGTTTATAATAATTGAATATAATATTTGTGACTACGGTGGTATATTACCGCCGGCGCGGTAGTACTATTTATAATAGTAAGCTAGTGTAATAATATATTATGCAGTGGTGGCCGTACGTAATGGTATACGTGTACATATAACGTTGCGCGCGCCCCAGGGACCGTGTCGATAACGGCGCGCGGGGTGCCCTACTAGGCCTTTGGCCGCGCGGCTCCTATGCCTTTGGCCATGCGCCGTGCTCGCGGCGTGTAAGGCTGCGCCCCCGGCGGATCGCGCACGGCCCGTACGAACTCGGGACCGCGTGAGACGCCGGCGTCGTCCTACTACGGCGGGACACCCGCCGAACGCGCGTCGTCGGGACAACGGGTGCGATATAACACACGCGCCCCGTGTTATCGCTATACGTCGCGTTTTCTATCGCTCTCGCGCGCGTCGCCGTCAACGAAAACAATAATTGCGCTCGCTCGTATTTCTGCTGCACCGTCCACGCCGCGGTCGTATGCACGGCGGGGGCGAACGCAAGATGATATTTCGAGCGTTGGAGTTGAACAAATGTAAATTTGTATTCAATTTGTAGTTCGGGTCATTTATTTTTAACATTTTTCCTGATTTTTCGGGGGGGAGGGGGGGTCAACCCATAAAACCCTACTGCGTCCGTTACTGGTGGGCGAGAATCCGCTGACGTATCCGTGGAATGCCGAAGGAAGACGGCCGGTGGGCGGGTTAACTGTGCACTTAGAGATTTTCTTTGTTATATATATAATATAGCGCGAAACGCAAACTCGACGTGTGACGTTTATTTTGAAATTTTAACAGTAGCCCATGGAATACATTAAGGGTATAACATGTAGGCCAAGAGTGTGAATAATCCGTCTACTTGTATACGTACCTTTAGTGTTGTATCAAGAATAATAACATTTTGAAATTCGAAATACAAACAATATACTTTATACGTAATGTTATTAAGTATACCGGCGGTGACTTGATAAACGCAACGACTTTTGTTCAACATTTTCAAGCTTTTTATGGTTTCAAATAATTATTACCATCCCGCGCGCTATTATTGAAATGTTTTATTAAGTTTTTATTATATTCACAGGAGACAGGGCTAGAAATACAAAAAAACAACTTTATGATAATTAAAAATAATCAATATAAATGCATTTATAAAAGTATATCTAAAAATAAAACTATTAAATTATATGTGATTTTTTTTTTCTGGAATACAGTATAAAGTAACATACATCTTGTCGTTTGGCTAGAGAGTGAGAAATTAACGTAAGAAAATTCACGAGGAAAACGAAATTAGTAACTTTCTCGATTCCTTAATATTACTTTGAATATGTCTTGCGAAGCTCTCCGATTTTTACCCGGTGGTGTCCACTCGGAATTAAATTGGGGTGGTAAGTTAAACGAGTTAGTAGGTGCCACCTACCCTCCAATTCGCTCTCAAAAGCAAACTCGTGGGGCCTTTTGCTCGTCTATTATAAAAATAGAATTAACTCAACTATATTATATACATTTTTCAATTTATAAAATCGATTTCTAACATAATGTAGGCATAGGTACTTTTAGGTCACAACCACCACCCGCCCAGAATTCTGGAAGAAGCTACCGCCCCAGAAACCTCTAGTGCGCGCCACTGTTTCCATCTATAAGATTTCTAAATAAAACCAGAGTAGCAGTGTTTCGAAAGGTGTTTCAGTGTTTGGTTTCTTGTCTAAAACTACGCTGCACGTACCTATACGTGACTTGCTCAACGGTTTTTTTCGTTTCGGTCAAAACCGAATAGTTGTTCTGGACCGAAGAAATGTATATAATTAAAAAATCGGCACGAGAGATTTATTTTTAATTTAACCGTTTCAATTGGCATTACTATTTTTTTTTAAACAATGTCTAGTTACGCGAAATTATATGTATAAAAAAAAAAATAAATAGATCTAAACAAATATTTATTTTTAGACTTAATGAAAGGAACCGTTAGCCGAGTGTGTATACATACACAGTCCGTTTATTGGGAATCTGTTAAATTGTACATATTTTATCAGAACAAATTTGCGTTACATAATTTGATAAATAAATAGGGTTTTTTTTTATGTAAAAACAAAACAAAAAAAAGTTGAAATTCACCTTGGTAGTATTACTGAAAACTGTCCATGTTCAACAAATAACTAAAATCGATACATTCTTATGGATAATGTTTAATCAGATAATTATATTGTGTACTGCATACTGTGTGAAATAAAATAGTTAATATTAAGAACTAATACAGTGTAATTGTAATTTTGAGTTTAAAAATGAGTAACTCGGTACTGAACAACTTATCCGATCTAAAGCAATAGAATGAACGTTTGCTTATTGTTAAAACTAATTTTAGATTGTATGTAGCGATTACTTCTGCCGATAAATAAATAGAACGATTTTTTTTTTTTTAATTTTAATTTATACATTCGTGCGCACGTGTAACACAATAAACAACCATTTATGATCGCTGTGTCAATAAATAATTGTATTTTCGGATTTCTGAACATCCTATAGGCATTATGCGAGCTCAATATTATCATATAAATACACACACATTACAACAATATTATATTTTTTGAAATATTTATTAAGTATTCTCACGATTTTCAATTTTAGTACCCGCGGTTAAAGTTATCTATAATAATGATCGGGAATACGTTTTTAAATAAAATCGTTCGCGTCTTCTCCTTCAGTGCTCAGACGTATTAAAAAAGTAAAAAAAACAAAAACACTTGCTAATAAAATCTAATATGATTTGATTGTATATATAGGTAGCCTATAATAATTATTATTAATAGTGGGATTTTTTTAAACCTACCTTTACATAAGATATTATATCACTACTACCATTAACAGATGATCAATATTTTTTTTTTGATTTGCATATGCTATTCGTATAATGTTATAAATGATTTATTATGTATATTAGTAGAATATTTACAATATATTGAAATGCGTTGTCATTAATCAGGTGTGGTATAAATACTAACGAATATGTCCTATCTACAGATCAATCATAATAATGTAGGTATACAATTTTAAAATGCGGTTAATGTACTTACTACTATTAGTACTACTGTATTATACACTGTCAGTGGCGTGTTGAACTATTTTTTACCTAAGGAGCTGAGATTGAACTTGAGCCTGAACACAACTACATCTACCAAAACCGATATAGCTTCGCTCGCATATTGTCACTTTTAATAAATATAATCGGTATCGTTTTTAGATTTTTAGATTCTCCCCCTCCCCCCCGGCGATCATTTAATTTTCTAAACATAAAACTATACAAAGCCTTATATCCCCGTTAGGTTTCGGTTTTTTGAGGAAAACGGTATCACATTTTCGTATAGGAATATCGTATAGGAGTATCGAATACCCACGGCCACGGGTAACTATACCTAATTCACGTCATATTTTAATACGCCTATAATTTATGCCATATTCTCGTCCTATTGTCTGATCGCAGATAAACATGCAGCTTGAAACAAAAAATAATTTTACGATTTTTTATTTTTATTTTTGTGTACTTCCACCTCTGCAACACCCGTTTTATGTTCAATGTTATCTACGACCGTGTTCCCAAAATGACCATGAACCATATTCCTATTTTTGTTCAGCGGTTCGTTGCGTTATCACGTCGCCGCCGTCGTCGTTGCATGTTAACCGTAAAGCTGCGAACCGTGACTGTCATCTTGAATCGTTTTTTGTAGGTATTCGTTTTAATATTTTATATCGTTCAAAATTAAACCTGTATAATAGGTAGGCACTTAACAAAAAACCGTTTAAAATAGTTGTTGTCCATTTATAGGAAAAATTACATCAATTCGATTCGTTATTATCCGATATTATATGTTGTTCCAAAATTAATTTTCGCGATTGTTTAAGGTCGTTATCGGGTTATTATTTTTTGAAAATTACACGGAATTACTCAAATTATTTGCATTACATATGGAATTATAAAATGATTTTTTTTTCTGTTTTGTACAAGGTGAGATTAATAAAAAATTTGAAATACGATCTATCAACAACAATAATAATTATTATTATTGTTTAACCATAATAATAATTATTATTATTGTTTAACCATGATAATTATTATTATTATTGTGGTTAGCTATATAAAATGTTTGTAACGAATCAGGACTTCAGCAATAATATATAAGAACCTTCAAATATTTAAATTTAATTTTTAAATGATGCAGCATAGACCGGAGAAGACCTAATATACGTATATCACGATATATTTTAATAGTTTAGGTATTAATTATAGCGGAAGAATATATTTAAGCAAATGGTGTCCCACGAGAATTTACTAATTATGCGTGAGAAAAACTATATTACTTTTTTTTTTCAACGTCTGACTTTAAACAAGTGCATAGCACTCTCATATATATTTTAAATTATTTATAACCATTTATTTCCTGACTATTAAAACTCGAGTTCCATCAAATTTTAGTTATAATTTGCAGGTACTAATAAAACGCATAAACGATCCTATTAATAAGCCAGGCATTTTTAATGGAAAAATGTCGATCGTAACAGAATCGATTTTATTAAAAATTGCAGAAATGTGTTTAGGGGGGGGGGCAAGTTTACAATAGTGACTTTTTGATCGTACAATCACTTTCAATTTTTAATAAATTCATGTATTCCAGGGGGAGGGCAATCCCTCGTGCTACCCTTCGGGCGCCTATGATATTAGACATAAATGTATTTTTTATATTACAACATACAACATAATAGTTAAGTACTTAACAAAATAAAATAAGTACGCGGCGGTTTACTCGACGTGAGAAATACGTCTAATTGTCTTATATTTTTATCTTTAACTATTTACTTAGAAAGAACAAATAAAGAATAATGATAATAGTAGGTGGGACATACGTCGGGACATTGTTTCGATACTGCATGTACGTATATAATATTTTTAAAAAAAAGTCGTAATTACTATTTATGGCTCAATGATCCAATAATCGTTTATTGAAATGAAGCAATCGGCATAAAATGTTTTATAGATGGTAAACCAACCATACCGTTGTTTTTTCTATTATACATTATTTTTTTAGAAATTAATTATAATTTCGTAATATACTATGCGGTTTTCCGTTTGCACGATGTCTTTTGTTGCCAATTTTAATTATCTAAAATATCATTACAAACTTCTAATATACAGTAAACATATTTCGTGTACAACGAATTTTATTTTTACACGCGATAAACAAACAATATCACGTATACAATAAAAGCAATAGGCAATTAAGGCAAATAGTGTCGAAACACTTTTCGTATTTAAATATTGGAAAAGGTTTATAATTTTCTAAAACTCAAAATTTATTATAATATTAATGTTGTATATTATAACACGGTGTTTATTTATTTTTACCTACTTCAATTATTGTTTAATAAAATACATACATCATATAATATATATTATATATTTTATATGAGCACACCGCACAGTGCCGTGTAACTGGAATAAAATCTCGGGGCGTGGGGCACTTATATTTTATTGTTACTTACTATTATTTTTAGAATGATAAAATACACAAGTTAATTAGTACTATTATTAATCACCTTGCTTACAAACATGTCTATTTTCTTCTTTTGGTACAAATGTGTTAGTGATATACTCGTATTCACACAAAAATAACTAATAGTATGTGGAAACAAAAAAAAAAAAAAACCATTTCGTAGTCCCCCTGGCTACAGCCAGGTTACGGTGTTTGAACAGTTTCAATCGATGTAAACTCCATTAAACTACCGTAAGAAAACATCTGGAAAACATGTTATAGGGTAGTAAAAATCTGTGAACGTACGGTGTCCCACAAAATGTAATAATCTAAAGCGATACGAGTAACATAAACACAATCACTATGCCAATTTAAAATAGTAAACTTTGCGGGGGACGTTCGGTATAAAATATATTGTATTAAACGTTGCAGTTAGTGGTTTAAACATAATAAAATAAAAATTAGAAATGTTATTTAATGTTTAAACCTAGTGATTAATAATTTAAAATATGTTCGTACCTACCAATATAAAATGTGATTAAATATTGTATAGTTTTTAAAAAGGCTGATGAAAATCTAGAAATAATTTTCAAACAAAGTATCACCGGCCGAAAAATATGCATCTTTTAGGTTACGATGAAAAAAGTTTGGAGCATTTTTACTATTAAGACGATGGAATTTCAAATAAAATACTTCCACGCGAAAATTGTTGTGCTACGCTATGACAAAGTCAAAGCATTCTTTTTTTAACCAAAAATAAGTTTTCCGAAGAAAAAAAAACACATCTTAGTAAAATGTATAACTTGTTTGCTACACTAAGAATCTAATATACACGAATATGGTTGTTTAGCAATATAAAAAATACCGAGTCAACTAAATACTGTTTATGCTCATTGGAATTATTTTTGAATTAACCAATGTATTTTAAGAAGTTATTATACATGAGGATATTATAGTATATTTAGATTGAATTTACTACTTTTTCGAAACTTGATAATTAAACCTCTCAAATATCCTATTTAAATATCTAAAATATTTCTAAATTTTCACTGTTGATTGTGCGAAATTTGAAAAATTAATCAAAGCAAGTGAAGGGGATACCGACCTGTAATAACAATAACGACGAATTCGAATCTGTTTTCAAATTTCTTATCACAAAATCGATACAATGGACAAAGATTACAAACATAATGTACATAATAATATCTATATAAATTGTCTTTAAATTGCCTATACTTAACTCCCTAAATAGCGGTCGGTATTCAATCTCTTCTTTAACTTTATTGGTTAGTTAAAACACTACACTACAAATTACTAACCAATTGGTCGATTTGCTAATATTTTTATTATACTAATTAATTTAAAATTAAGATAATTGCAATACATATAATATATTGATCGTTTCATTTTATATTGTGTAACGTTTATGAGTTTTACAAAATAATTAGATAAAAATGTAATCCCCTTACAAACGGCAAATTAAATTACTGTCGAGTATATAATCAGTATACGTTTTGCCATAGTAGGTAAAAAAAGAAAACATAGTAATAACAGTTCATTCGTTCTGTTCAATAACTAAAACAGCATTATTTGGATAGTTTTATTTTCACTATGTTTATGATCACGCTTCATTGCAGCTAAAATGTTTAATCAATAAAATCATTGCACATAAATGAATTATCGAACCAATGGTAGATTTCTTAATGCTGTAGTCGCCTACTCGCCCTATACTATAATAATTATTTATGCATGCTTTATGCTTTAACGCATATACTCTTATTTCAAAAACTTATTTGCGACATCAAATTAAACAGAATAGATTAACTGGTTACCGTTGTGGATTGTTCATCGCAAGTCTATTTATATTTTAATCTAAATCTCTACCTGACACGGTCCACCCGAATCATATTAAATATGCACACCTCAGCAGTCGGGAATTCGCCGAGATATTTAATATTTTCGTAGAAAATAATTAAATTGTGTATCAAAATTAGCCGAGTCTAATTGTAGAATTAACTCACATATAGTCGATAAATTTAGTTTGTGTCAATGGCAGCCGACCACCGAAGCGTGCCTGGCAACAAATGTGCATAACTGTACGGCCACCCGAGAGCAAATTATTGACGCCAGCTTCTGGTCTGCAATTTTCGTTTTGGTTTAATTTTAAATAATTTTAATAAATACCGTAAATCGGTTGTTTTTCATCGTATCCAGGTGGGATCTTTACTAGTACATATAAAACGGTTAAGAGTACTTTATACGAAAAGAATCCACTTTGTCGATTTTTGGATCAAGTATATCTTAACAGGATTTGGTGAGAGTGGTTTAAACGCAAATAAATTTTTGTGTGGAGATCTAAGCCAAATTTGTTGGTGTTAAAACTACCCTTCTACCATCGAATCCCGCTAAGATAACCTTGATCTAAAAATTTAAAGGGGCGGGGGATTTTTTATTTACTTCTAACAGTTGTATATGTATTAATGAAGATTCCACCTGAGTACGTTGAAAAACAATCAAGTTCCATTTAATAAAATTCCTTGAAATGGCCTAATATTAAAGTTCTATAAAACTTTAATATTAAAAAAGTTCTATAAAACTTTGCAATGAACGATTATGTCACAGCAAAAAATTTATAAATAAACATTTGTTTGACATGAAATTCTGACTTGATTCAATTGTGACTTAAATTATTTTTGTTGATTAACGATTGAAATGATAAATTAGAACCCATTTGGTGGATTATTAAGTGGATTACCTCCTTTCCACTTATTTTATTTTATATAGTTTTTTAAATAGTGACATGGGCAAGACAATAATACATAATGATCTAACAACAGCAATATCTAGAAATAGCAAAGAATTGCCGGGTCAACTAATCTCTTTTAAAAGAGGACTTTCTTGCCCGTGACAATCTAATAATAATAACTGTTTTTTTTTTTCATCCGTGAAATTGAACATACAAAGGTAATCCAGAAATTGAATTTTGGTAAAAATTCATATGCAATCACCTCTTTAGGGGATAGATTCCAATAATTCTTTCTTATCTCACCCCTATACTATAAGAGATATATACCACCAATATTTTAAGTCTCTAGATCTAGCAGACTGATCTGGGCGTTGATCAGTGAACGATTGAGTGGTATTTGGCTTTTATATATATATATATATATATATATATATATATATATATATATATATATATATAAAAAATACAACATTATTTAGTAACTAAGCAACGATTGTTTCCCTAGCAACGTATTAATGATCTTGAACGTATTAGTGTTTTTCCCAAAAGGGAGAAATTTTAAAAAATACCATTCAAATTTTCGATTTTTGCTATCATAAAAAATTTGTCCTGACAATTATGAACACAATAAAAAAAAAATATCAGCCGAATCGGTCAAGCCGTCCACAAGTGATCTTACATACACGTGGCAATTGATTTTCATATATATAGATTGATTATGTTTTCCATAGTTTCTCATGTTTTTACTTTGAACATGTGTCAATATGCCTACTATACATAAATGTCATATATAATGTTTATTATTTCAGGAGATATCGCAATGGGTATATTCGTGGGACACCCTGTATACTGTAAGCGACGATAATTCATCGCAAGAAAAACACGATTTTGTGTGCAGCTCAGTAAACTGGTAACGTTATAGCCTATTGCCTATAACTAATAGTATTAGTTTTGTTTTTGCCTTGTAGCCATGGTAATCCGCATTTCGCAGTAATCAACAAAAATAAAACCAATGTTTTGCCCATTTGTTGTTAGTTATTTTTATTTTTTAGTAGTAATATATTATGTACATAATGAATACCTAACTATTATATTGGTGTTGCTTTATTTTCGTGTTTTGAACTCTGGGGTTATTGAGAATATTCATATTGACAATTTGTTTTATTACTGCTCGCTATTTAGTATTATTACTAATTTCATTGGTAGCTATTATATGTGATATAAATATTATTTCATTATGTTATATAGTGTATTTTAAATCGTTCGTATTTAATTTTTGGGATTTTTATACATTTTAATATTTAATTTGTTAGTTAATTGATAATATATAGACACTAACTAAAAATTAATTAAACTACTATCAGAAAATTATGTATGTCATACAAAAATATGACTATTATAATTCTAAACATGACATTACTAAGTAACAGAGATCAAAGTGTAACTTATTAGATAAAATTTAACTAGACGATTCTAGTAATCTTTTAGATTATAATTATCTTCCAAAAGAACATTGGACAATTAAAAAAAATCAAAATATTTTAACCGATTTTACGATTAATTTCTACGAGATTTTTTTTTAATATTTTGGTTTTAGAAATTTGAACTTTTGAATAAAGTTGTATCATTGTTTAGGCATGGAACAAATTAACATGAAGTTTTTAAGAAATAATTCTATAAGAGGAGATACATTTTTATTCATTCACTTGTGCATCTATATTTGGAATTGTTAAAATTAAAAATTAAAATAATTTTTTAGAATTGGACGAGATTTCTTTTTCTTACTTTCTTCTGTCTTTAACAACCGAGGTACAGGGTCTTAAAAAAAAAAAAAAATTCACGCCACCGGCTAGAATTACTTATATTATGATGTATAACCAAACAACCCGTTTTACATATTATCGTAAATTGATTTAAAATTGATTTATTCATTTACTAGAGTAATGTTCACGGTTTCCAAAACATAGGTATACGTATATCATTTTCTATATATTGCTTATTAGTAATAAGTTATTACTATAATACGTACGTACAACTCTGCAATTACTATCATCTACGTACATTTAGACCAATTATTAGTATTATGTACAATGAGTAATAATTATTATCTTCTCGGACTGTAATATAAATATATATATATATATATATCGGTACATCATTATTATAGGTACGTAACAACTTCAACTATAACAAGGTGTTCTCCGAAATATCTAGGCTCATATAAATCAACCCATTAGCGTTGACAAACTGCAATAGGTAGAAAAAAAAAACATTTTTTTTCTTTATAAATTGCTTCATCGTTCATTAGTCCGTAGGTTACTTAAACTAATTGTTGCAGCGACAACACATTTTTGAATACTATTAGAAAACAATCGGTTATATTATTTATTTATGGTTTTTTTTGTAATATTAGTTTCATCAAAATTTCTTATTGTTTTAATGTACGTATGAAATGTTACCTATATTGTAGCACTATAATATTCTATAGTAAGTAATTACGGTACTACTTCAACTATTTTTCGAGATAAATTTGAAATTACTTTATAATAATATATTCTCACGACTTAACTTAAGATATATTTTGTAATTTTAAGTCAATAAATAATGTACTTCAAATCTAGGTATGGGATATGAATTATTAAATAAGTGGTAAGGTTTGTAATGTTACTGTGTTACACTAGAAAAATATGGGAGGATATGAACCCATTAAATGAAATTATAATATATGCACGTACATAACGCTGTAAAATGATAGTTAAACTCGATATTTTTTTTTAGGTGGATGGGTGATTTAACTCCTAAATCCCACCCGCGTTCGCCACTGATATACAAATTTATCACCAATATAACTATAATTCAGGTGCACTAGGCCACCGGAATTTTCCGGCCTCCCGGCGAGCCGGGTCGTCCCTGGCTATGCAAAAAAAAAAAAAAATAAAAAATATATCAACGGTGAAAAACGATTAAGGCAGCCACGCACTTGCGACTTACAAAATATAATTATAATTATAATTGCACTATTTTTTTTACTTTTAATTTGTTTGTGTTAATTATATGTTTGACGTACCCACCCACCTGCCTATAATAACAACGCGCCGTACCGTAGGTTAATACCCAAACCCGAACAATAGTCGGTCGTAACGTGAGCACGAGAAAAGCGTACATACCGTACCTGCGTGTACACAATGCCCGGCGATCAAGTTTTATTTTCCCGTCGTGGGCGCGCGAAACCAGAGATCGCGACGGACGCGGGTCTACGGACGAGAAAGCGTCCGTTACCGCCGCCGCACCGCCACTCACCCCCGCGTCGACAAGGCCGCCGTTGCGCCGCGCCGCCACCGTAGCCGGCCATCGCTGCGCCCACCGCCGCCACAACGACCGCGGGAAATTACTTATTTATCGTGCCGGCTGGTCACACTGTGCGCCTACGTTCTCGGCCTGTTAGGGAATTTTATAACGCTATCACTTAATTGCCCGTCTGTTGCACTGTAAATTCCACTCCGCGGCCGGTCCGATTCGTTAGTCTTGTCGTTACTTTCGGACGGTAGTGTTTTTTACTGCGTTGCGTACGGCTTCTGTTAGTGAATATTTTGTTTATTCAGTTTATTTTTGTAATTATTCAATTTTCCTATCGAAATCAAAATTCTTTCACAAATGTCGACGGATTAACATATTAACAATAATCTATCTATCTTTCAGTGCAGTGTACGGGTGCATGTCGGTTTCGCCGCAAGTCCAACTTCGAATTGTCACCGAGAATTTCTGTGAGTGAATCTTTTTTTTTTTTTTTTTTAAATTCATCTATTATAAACGCTTGAATTTCGTTCGTTAGTGTGCGACGGCTATCGGGGAAAACAAAAAAATCTAGGCAGTTGTCTATAGCAATCACCCCCCATTGGCCTGTTAATTATTTGGTTTATTTTAACAAATGACGTAACACACTATATAAATTCCTTACGTTTTAAAAATAAATCGGTTTCATATTTCAATGTGTACCTACGGGCTTTGGATAATGCCTTGAGATCTGCGTAGATTCTGGACGACTGATAGACGAAAGACCATATTTTGCTGTGTTAAAATTCGTCTCGGTATTTATTTATCAATAACAACAATAATATTGTCTATACGTATACAAAGTACATTTTATTGTTTTATTTTGTGTACAGTGTACTCAATATATGTATCGATGATGGCAAGTATAACGTTTGTAGGTATTCAATACCTACTTCGAGTTACCCTGTACATATTGGGCTCGCACTAATTTACAGTGTACACTCGTCACTATAGTACCAATCCAGTTAATATTTATTTTAGGCAGGTACACAAATTGAAAAATTATGTATTCATAATAATAATATTATTTACACTAATATGCTCCTGTGTAGCGATAACAGTTTCAGAAACATTCTACTCAGTCGAGTGTTTCATTTGTTTCTATTATGATTTGTAAACAATTTTGGTTATTTGATTTTAAAAGGTATGTAGATAATTTGATAGTTTATTTTAATCAAATCTAATTATAGATACTGTTAGCTAAGTGTATTATTGTGTTAGGGTGAGTTGAGCTTTTAGTATCCGGAGAAGCTACATAATATTTTACATTTTACCATAATGCAACTACAGAGATAATTATTATTATTGAGCTATTGAGCATAAAATTTAGATTGATTATAACTATTGATTTAATGTTATTTTTGTGAATTATTATTACAATAACTTTATAACATTGGCAGAGACTCTTGTCAAAGTGAAGTATCAAGCGTTTATGAGAAGCAGCAGGTATTTAAATGGTACAATAAATATTGTTTGTTGTACTTCTGGAGATACTTACATCACTTAGAAGTAAAATTTGGATTTGTAGTACTATTTTGCAAAAATAAAACAAAATTAGTGTTTCCTGTGTTGGGTGATTGTTTCACTATAGAAATTTGATAAAATACAAAAATCTCTAGTTAAATAAAACAGTATTGAATAGAAATCAATAATTCAAACATGTATATAAATTGTTTAAGGTTTTTTTAGATTTTCTCAATTTTTTTTTTGGACAATTTAAAAGAAAAATTATCTGAAGTAATATTATTGTTAAATATCTTAAACTTTATGGGCCTAATCCACCCAGGCCTGGCCCAATTCATTTACTAATATGGTCCTGCCGACCAGGTCTGATAAATACAAATAAAATATAAAATAAGTTTCTTTTATTATTTTTTTTTATTTGTTCACCTTGTTGAACTAGTATAGCTAACTAGTATTTACCTAATGATGATTTTTAAAATTAAAACTGGCCATACACAACTTAATACTCCAGGTTAAGTTTTTTTTCATATATTTGTATTTTATTTATGTTTCACATATATATATTTTGTTATTATAAAATTATTTAAATAATAATAGTTATAATATTAATAAACTACATTATAAAATATTTGTAGACTAGTAGTAAGTACCTATATTTATATTAGCTATAGTATAATTTATTTATTTGTAACAAATGTGAATTCAATAAAAAAAAAATTTTTAATTAAAATTAAAATTAATTATTGTTTGGCTCGGCCAATTAACATACAAATTACTGGTCCGACCCGAATCACTATCACCGAATTTATGGTTAGGCAGGTCTCCAGTAGGTATGTGAAATTTTCTAAACCTACCACCAATTGAACCACATGAAATAATAGTTATCTAATTTTTATTTTTAACAGTTTAAACATGTTGTCAGTCACTTATTATTTGTACGAATCTATACCTATTGATGGGCAATAGGCATACGAGGTATTCTGTATTTCCATATATAGAGAAACCTAAAAGTGATTATATTAAAAAAAAAAATGCACTTTCCTATTACAGTTAAACTAGGTAGCTTTGTCGTTTACATTAAGTGCAGGCGAACAAATACTAAAATCATTGAGGCAGAACATTACAGTAGAATTAACCCCAGCGAGTACCGAGTTCCCATAAAAGAAATGTTATATCGCGGACGATTGAAAATAATTTCCGAGTATATTGTAAAATAAGCGTGAAGGGCTAAGTAAGTAATATTGTAGAACATATTTTATTGTCGGCACATTTTCTACATTTTTAATTTAATATCTTAAAAAAAAAAAAAAATGTTCGTAATTCTTGCTAGAAATTGGTTTAATACATCATATATTTCTTGTACCTGCGTATATACCACTGTACATTATTATAATTTTTTTATTTATACATTTAATGGTTATCACCCCAGAAACCGTCCGCAAATATATTTATCTTTTAATATAGATGAGAAAAAAAAATATTATAAAATTGAAGTAAGGTAAATAATTGTTTTAGTTTCAATTCTTGAATTGATAATGACTTATTTGTGGACAATATTGTGTTTACTTATATTATATTATCAAACAATATAGGTTAAATACCTTGGTGTATTATTTAGAATATAAAACGATTTAATAAAGTAATTATTTATAAATCATTAATTTTAATTGTCATAATATTCTTTGAGTCCGTATCTTTATATTTTCGTGGTAACATTTTTATGCTCGATTTTATATTACGCGTTTTCACATGGAACAATCATTATTATATTATTTTACTACCTATAATTTTAATGGTAGGGTTTAGTTTGGTACTATTAAATCGGTCTTAATAAAGTTAATGTATTGTTAATAGAAATAAAAACGTTCAACCCATTTTTCGAAATAACCTACGAAGTCTTATTAGATGTTAAAATGTATAAAATAATTTAATTTATAATAAATTTCGGTACCTCTTCGTATAGATCCAGTGTAAATTTAAAAAAAATTAAAAGTACACTACTTACAATTGCAATTTTCAATGATTTTATTAAGTTTGTATGGGTCAATTTAATAATTGAAATTTGACCACCTTCCCGTTATCCGACCAATCTGAAATTTTACACACAGTTTTGGTTCTGATGAGGACACAACGTAAAAAAAAAAGCGAATATGAAATTAAAATATTTAATTCAATGCTAAAAAACATTTTTTGAATAAATTATTTTTACGGCAGAATGAGTATAAATTGTTTAAAAACACATATTCCAAACCGATATTTACGGCCATTCCAAATATTACGTCGGGTTCAGACAATATACATTATTGAACAGATAGTAATATAAGTAATTATACAGTTTACCACACAAGTATTGTAATGTTCGTCTAATTGGAAATCCAGTTCGTGATTGAGTAATAGAAAGCTTCTTATAAAAACAATGGTTTCAGTCCTTTCACAAGTGTTTAATAATATTGTTTATTGTTATGATTACTTTCGTATAAGTGCATTATTACGATATATATTATAATAGTCATAATGGTTCGATTGTTAAATGTCAATTTTATTGTTTCAGAGTAGGTACCGTGATAATATTTTTACACCAAATGCAATCAAATAAATATTATATATTACTATGACGTAATAGTAATAATATATAATAATCGGAAACGGGCTTATTATTTTTTAAATATTATAATGAAGATGCAAGCAATATTATATTTGACACAAATGTGTTCCATTATTGGTGTAGTGGTTTTTTAAATTTTTTTTTTAGTCGATTTTATTTGTACATCGAACGCACTAACCTATTAGTGTTGTCAAGTTTGTTTTTTTAACTACCCAACTCACCTATTCCCCAGGCCAAACCGGCCAAAATATAAAAACATTGTCGGACACACACACACACACACACACAAATAGATTCATATTGTTTTGTTCCCTTTAACTCACGTTTTATTGTATACTATATTGATTCTGTGAAAGTAATAATATATCGTGTAATTTAAAAAACAACTTTTTTTTTTCACGGGACGCAAAAAAAAATTTATTCGAAAGTCCTAACTGAAATAGGTAAGGTAAGTGTACTAGCGATCTCTCAAACGTTCTATTCGTTTGTCCATCTCCGTTATCTAAACGTATTTTGCTATTTACCCGTCTAAAATCTTTAAAAAATATTTCTTTTTTCGATCAACCCTTCAATTCCGCACGTCTTATTACGATTTTCTAAATTTCTATTCTGGATGCTGATGTATTTACATCTAATCTAGTTTTTATTTTTTTATAATATGTTGATTGTTGAACTATTCAAATATTGTAGCTGTTTAAAAAACTCTAGTAGAAAAATATAAATAAATTATCTACACGGGACGGGGCGGCGCGTATTCTATTTAATACGACGATAGATACATGATAATAAAATATAATAAAATTACGACTTCAATAAAAATAGTTTTGAGATTTATCGTAAAGCGTAAATAATAACATTCTCGTATAATACCCATGATCGTCGTAGATAAGATAAAAGTAAATAGAAAAAAATGCGTAAAACAATAAAAAAAAAAAAGACTTGCATTTTTTATTTAGAACGGTGCGCCCGCTGGAAGAGACGTACAGGTGGTAACAAAACTAACATTAAGTATATTAAATACAAATACCACAAACCATGCTGCGAACATGTTATATTATTGTTATATAGGACATAGGTATACATAAATTATAAAATTAATCTAATTTAATTCAACAATTTCTATTTTTAAAAATAAAATATCAACGGGATGCAAATGCACACCCTTGTATCCGGCAAATAAGTGGAAATTAAAATTTAATATTATCGTTAGCTTTACGAAAAACGGCACACCCAATATTATACTATGTATTTCGACATCGGGTATTGACAATTGCAGTTACATATAATAATTATTGTGGATTTGATACAAATGTATAGACAATAGAAAATCCAAATAATATGATACCATGAACATGTTTTTTTGCGATTTTTATGTATTTTTTTTTTCGCAAAGAATTTCCAATCGAATTATATCTTAATATCTTGAATATTTTTAAGAACATTTTTATTTTTCCTAAAACAATTTGTAAAAGGATAAAAAGTTATTGTTACACACACAAAAAAAAAAAGGGTTTTTTACAAAGATAAATCTACATTTTTATGGATATCAATTCGAATTCACTTTTATCGTATTCGTTGAGTAGTTTTACTCAGAATCTAATATAACTGAAACGACACAAATAAATAACGTAATGTAGTGTAGGTATTTTGTTGCTATATTTTAAGCTGTTCAAAATATCGTATAAATAAATTAATAATGTAAAATCGTAAATTTTTTCATTGTTCGTTCGAGAAAAAATTATTCTTTATGTTTCTCCAGCTATAACATTGACCCCAGTAAGGATGAAAGAAAAACCGGTTCGCGCTGCAGGTTTTGTCTGTAGAGTATATTGTGACTTGTGCGTTTCTGGTTGAAAATATTACCGTGGCACACATAGGTAGTGGTTGCCGAAGCTGTAAAAGAGTAGAATGTATAAAATATTATAAATTAAAAAAAATTTCGTTTAACATTTATAGATAGGTAATCGTTAATCAATAATGTTATTTTAGACAAGTATATATAGGTGTAAATGTTAGTTTGAAATTTGCTGTTCAAACAATACGCGAAAAAGTTAAATATTAATTTAAAAACGTTCTTTTATGTTTGGTTTGTTCCTTGAAATTTTAATGACCATATCAATGTCCTTCGATAAAGATTTGTGTTGTATCTAATAATACTGTATATAGCCTTGTTAGTCGTTTTGTTTGAAAATATTTCAATAAAATTTTACCCCCGAGTATAAGTAATAAATTTGACTAGGATAAAAATCATTTATCAACATTTACATTGGCGCCTACTAACTGTTTTCCCCTACTCGTACTTCAACGTGTGTTAATTAATCGTGAATAAAATGATGTATGGGTACATATATATATCAGTTGGATATACGTATATTATATATATATATAATGTTTTTTTTTTTGTACTTAAATTATATTTCATTAGAACGGAACGGAATCACTTGTTCACTACTGTATAATCACTCATCTAATACAAATATGAAAGAAAATAAAAAACGTATTAGCTTAATACGTAGTAATAGGTTACTTAAATAATAATAATATGATTTTAAATGGTATTTATGAATTTTAAAAATAAACCTAGGAATCACTTGTCTAACATTGAATAGCTGCGAGTTGTCTACCAAGACATATACGACCAACGTGCCGCTCGGATGACGTTGACCGTTAGTACTCCTGGTGCTGAAGGTCAGTCTTCGTTTCTGTACTGTGACGACAATGTATAAATCCCCGATTAACTTTTACATTATTAGACTTGCGATCATTTCACGAGCTTAATATCCTAGAAGAAAAATAAAAAAATAAACAAGAAAACAACGAATCGCGTAGGTACACAAAATATTGTGCTATATCTTTAAATTTGTTTTTTTTACCTAAATATAATTTTTTAAATTTATTACGTTTCTTACCGTTATTTTACGCTTATTACTTTGGTTACGATCACTTAAAATATGGTGAAATATTTTTCTTCCGTATTGTTATTTCCATAGTCTGCCTGTCATCCGTACTTTGTATTTTTGCTAATCGTTTGAAAATGATATTACAGCGTAATAATAATAGTGGCGTTGTATTATTTACTTTTTTTTTGTTGGGAAAACTGTAAATTAACCCGAGTATTGGTTTTTTTTTTTAATCCGGTTTTTTAGTAGTTAAAACAGATATATAACAGTGCGTTTGTACACAATCGTACGGTACGGTATGCCAGAATTGTATAAACCGACTTCATATCAAAAATACACGGGAGGTTTGTAGACAATTAACTGGCCTTGGCTCCATTCAATGTCTGCATATTTCGTTGTTACGAAGTACTTAGGAGAAATTATTTCATTCAAATCTTATGATCGAGTATGACGAAATAAAACATGATTGTGTTTTAAAATTAAATTGGATTGATTGTAGTTGATATATACAGCGAATGTAAATATCATAAATAATAAACTTATAATTCCATATATTCCTCTTTGCCTTTATCCATAGTGCCTATTTTCACAAGGGTTTCCTATGTAAAGATAGTTTATAATCGATACCAAAATACTGTATATCGGAATAAGGGACACTCGGTGTAAATTGCTGGCGACATAGTGCTCAAAAACACAGCGGAAATTACTTATGATGTGTAATTTGATTGTTGTTTTATAAATTATAATTTTAAAATAATATTTCCAAGTGGCTTTTATGCCGTTTGGATTTTGGAGTAATTCTTAGTATCACCATATGGCAAATACTTATTTTATGGGTCAAATTATTTTTCAAATAAAAACTTTTATTGCTATCAAATTGGTGTAAAAACAATAAACAAACTGTTCCGATTTCTGTAATCCATACAGATACTAATAACTTATAATTAGGGCAATGAGGACATCATTTAGCTCTAAAAAAGTACTAAATATACAAGAAGCACTTATGCACTCAAATCTTAATGATGCATAATTTTTTTTCTGTAGTAATTTTTTCGATAATACCTAGGAGAAAATCAAATTGTTTTTGAAAAATACCAAGCACTATAATTTTTTATATTCGTATAAAATTAAACAAAAATTAATGAATAATACAAATTTACCAAAATAATAAGCGCGTTATTTATTATAATAATTCACTTGGTGAAGTATAGTTCATCAATTTGAAATATATTAAACATATAATCCAACAAACTTGTTTATTATTTGTATGACAACTATATAATATATTGTACTTAGTTTTGAATATTTACTTTTTCGAATATACCGAACTGGTCCGCTGAAATGCAATTACAAAAAAAATAATGGTATAATTATGACATTTAGATATTATAGGTATAAATTTGTACAATCGTGTGTAGACACGACGAATAGGGTGTTTAAACACGATTACCTTGAGCATAGGTAATATTATTGGTATTTCTTATATGGAACTTATTTTTTTAATTTCAAAAACATTATAGGTACATAATTTTTTTTTTTTAACTATTAAATTTTGAATTTTGAGTCATTTACACTATAATTTGTAGCTTTACATATGCCATTTCCACGGTGTGTTTTAAGAAAATAAATAAGGGGTTCGTAGCGTAATTATCAGAGTTAAGTTATGTTAACGTGTAATTTAATTTTTGCTCTTAGAATCTTGATTTTGTTACAATACACGAAATAAATAATATATACCAGTATAGGTATAGTCAAATTTTGTGGTTGTATAAACGTTATGTTATAATTTTGTAAAAGTCAGTTGCTTACATTATCTTTTGATTATTAGATACCTACTGTTTAACGTTTTTGCTTTTAGTTTTTTAGGTTGTAATCATGTTGTATACTATAATCATACTGTGTATATAACCCAATTTAAAAATTATTGATTTTTTACTGACTATAATAATATATTACTATTATAGACGTTGATTAAATATTTACTCAACGATTTAAAGGATGCCTACATTGTTATAACTATAAGACAATGAATTTAAGTTTTTTTTTTAAAATTAAGTTCAGTTACCTATTATGAAAACATTTATTTTCCTTCGACATTCGACTTTGGCCCTTTAAATATTACAGTAAATTATTACAGGTTTTAGATTTCTATTAACAACCTGTAACTTGTCCAGTGTTTAATTATTAAAGAGCTTATTTTGCTGAATTGTTAATAATATTGATTTCACGTTATATGTCACGTTTAATAGTACTAAATTTCTAACGTATAATGGTCGACCATTTTGATAACGCGTAATAGCTGTACCGTATTTATGGTTCAGATCGAAACGAAGTAGAAATATTCACGTCACACAAACTGTAGGTATATTTATTGTTGGCTTCGTTGAATGTGCAAAGTATTTTTTATATTTTCGACATTATGACATTAATCGATTGTGTGCATGTCTATGCATTTTAAAAAACGGATTGTACGTATATTATAAGGATAACCTACCAATGCGATTATGACATAATATAATAGTTTGAAGAAATAAACGGTAAAACGCGTAGAAAAACCGTTTTAAAAAATAATATTATTTCATTCTATAATAATAGGTTGAATTATTGAATATTTCGATCAGACAAATAGGTAGTTTATTCGGTTCCACTGGGTGTACTTTTTTCAAGTATTTTATATAATATTAATAAACGTCATTTCTGTCCGTCTGTCCATCCTATCATCGATTCGTTGTTCCGGTTAACAAATATCAATATTGGTAATTTTATTTTATTTTAATTTAAATTGTACTGTACTGCAATTAATCGTTGATCAAAAGATTAATTAACAATGTAAAACAATACGTTGATTAAAAGCACGCTCGCGGATAGGGATGTTTATCGCATTTATTAATTTATGTTTGTCAACATCTATCAAGAGTTTTTATTAGTATTTTACAATGTTTGTTTTTTTTTAGTTTAGGTCACATTTTATTTAATTTATATATCAATTCGATGCGCTACTGTGTAGTTTTTGTGTAGACCGTCTGTTTCTCTCAAAATCATTAATATGCGTATGTATTTGATGGCGGCATTCGTCGTTGACATAACATTGGTCATTTAAATTGATTAAGATGAGCAATAAATAATGATTTAGAACTGCATACATTTAGTAATTTATCTTACATATCTTCCATCAATTTCTATATTATTCACGATTTGTTTTTTCTTTTTGTAAATCTTAGACACATAATCTTGACCTTTACAGTTAACACGTAGCCGAACAATATTTCGGTTCTTGGCTTAAACTGAGTTCAAGGATTTTTCGTACACGTTTTTGAAATATGTACAAGACGGAAGTTACTGTTCTTTAAATGTTCATTTTGTTCTGTTTCAATCTTGTATTTCGCAATGAATTGTTTATCAATTATGTTCTGTTAACCGGATCGTTTATTTATGGATCATTACTGTTACAATTTTTATCATTTCGCATTAAAATATGCTTGACTGCATTAATCACATTGCGGTATATTAATAAAAAGATAGCCAGCTGTGTCGACAAATTGGTCACTATTTATGTATTATACAATATACATAAATGTACGTTTAGTTTCAATTCCTTATGTCAATATAATTATTCGTATATAAATTAAAAATACGTATGTAAAAAAAAATTGTTTTAAGTTTTCTAAATTTAAATTGGAAATTGTGTTAGTTATGTAACTACAAAATAAATTACAATTTTTCGTGTTTTTAACGAGTTTCATAAAAAATATGACTCGATTTAAGTTTTTAGATACGTATACACTAAATATTCCGATCAAAACAACGGGAACGATAAATATTGTTACAAACTTTGGAGCATTTTTACTACCCGAAAAAGTTTAATTTAGCAATGTATTAAAAATATATCGTCGAAAATCTACAACAATTATCCGCGTTGCCTACAGTAACCTATAAATTAACATATACAAGTATTGATGTCCGATAGTAATTTTAGCTACAGTTTATACAATATGCGTATTGTTCAATTTTTTTTTTATAGCATTTGGTTTAATAACAATAAATAATACATATTACTTTTTAAATTGAAAATTTCAAAATTTTTTTATTATGTCACGTATATTTGTTTGTATACATTAATCACTTATTTTCGAAGTTCCATATTTGTTCTAGTACTTAGATGTACTATACTTAGATGAAACTACCTATTGTTTTACAAGTCATGATTGGAATTGTTTGGCGGAACGTGAAATACTTATTCCGTACTTAACTATAATGTTTATGAGTTTTTTAAATGTATTTTTATTTAAAAAAAAAAAAAAAAACACATACCTAATAAATAAACTGACTTTTTCTTGAAATAATATTTGTGGTTTATGTACTTATTAATAGAACTAGATAAGTAAAGCTAAAAAATATAATATCGCATAGCTACTTTATAACGAACTGTGAAACTCAGTTGGCATCAATCCATGGAGGACATAACTTTACATATTTAATTTTCGACCATATAGTTTATAAATTACATATTATTCTTCTCGATAGTTTTACTTACAAAAAAAAAGATAAACAGAAATATTCAGTAAAAATGAAATGAAATATATATATTTGAATTGTACCGAGCACGTTCCGTATTTGGCTATACCCACTGTGAAAATAAGATTAAAATAACTTTAAATATTTAAGTGTGCCAACTTGACGGATTTTTGTTTAAACAAAATACGTTTCGTTTGTGTACCTCGAATAGCCTTTCAACTGATCTTTAAATTCACATTAGTATTGACTGCCTATTCATTTTTACTTTACAAATATTATTCAAATTAAATGATACAACGGTTCATATAACTAGTATCTTTCTATATAATATTTTTATGAAATAGCGGTAATAATCCGTCCCAAAATAAAAGAGTACATTACAATAATATTGTTCTCACGAATTTGAAATTTAGAGGCTTAATTAATTTAATTCAGTAGTGGAAACTCGTATGTTATCGCGTGTTATTATTCGAAGACATTCTTTTACTTGCTATTTATTATTTTGGTTTTTATATTCTCAAAAGAAACAAGGAAAATATTACACACATTGTATAAGGTATGTTAATGGTTTTTCTACACGAGCAAAATAAAATACAACTCATTACATATTTCGTATAATACCCGATCAAATTTCTTGCAATTAAAATATAATAATTTAGTACCGTTGTATTTACAGTACTTTTATTACAATCAAATTATTGTATTTAAAAATATTACGATTTATTTTATTTTTTATATTATATGAAAAAAAAAAAATGATCAAATAAAAATTGTTTTGATTAAATCGATAAAAATGGTATCTACAGGTGTCTGGAAACAAAAATTACCATGTTCAAATTGATTATGAATTTTATGCTATCGTTAAGTTTTTTCTATATACTCAAACTACATATTTAATTTATCATCATACTATAAAATAATATTAATATTAATCATGACGCGATCCTTTTATTCGCACAAATTGTATTATTAATAATACCGTACTTGAGACAATCATATTATTGAGATTTTATTTAGATAACGTATATGTACAATATTACATTTTCATAGTATGATACAGACGGCGGAGAAACCAAAAATTCTGTTCTTACTATGGACATATAGGTACGTACAAAATAATAAAGATATATTTTATCGTCATTTGCAATGAGTATGTCCCCTCGTCATGGTTATGCAAATGCATCCCATGTATTTTATTAAATACACTTAAAGTGTGTAGATGTAGATTATTGCATAGAATTTATAGTGTAAAATCTATACTATCGTTTTGTAAATCTACGAAAAAAACGTTTTTGCAGTTTTATCACAATATTTTAGTGATTATCATATCACTGATTTCATGTGTTTGTTTTGCATTACATGAAAATATGTGTAATAACGCGCCTCCCTTAACTTACATCGAACAAAAACTAAATCATTTGTTTTTTTTTTCAAATTCATATTAATTTTTTAATCTAAAAATACAAGGAATGTCGTTTATATTACGCTCAAACGTGTTGAAAATGTATTTTTAAGTTAAATATATTATAATATTATACATAGTATATTATTCTTCGTAAAATCAGTTTCGTTTTAAACATTATTTTCTACACAAAGTATAAATATAGTCTAAAAGGGCGTAGGTTCCTGCTACTCGGTAGCATAAATATGTTTATTCTAAAAATCACGTTCTTTGCCGAGAAATTCGATACCGCTCTTTAGAGTCGTCCTAAATAACGCGCGTATTTTATAGGTTTCGTTCTTCGAGTTTGCGTATAATAGTAGTTTAGGTATTACGGTTTTCTTTTCTTTATCCCACGATAGTTGGTCATAACTAAAAAATCAATTTCGTTTCTACCTAAATCGCATTCATTTTTTGTCAACGCGTAAACCAAAATAAATATCACATAATATATAGTCGGTACTTATACTAAATTAGTAAATAAAATATCCAAAATTATAATAAACCAATGCGTATAGAATTCGCTTCGCCGACCGTTGGACCGGATAGTATAAAAAATTAATTTCTATTTATGCGTGTGCGCACAATTCACACATAATATATATATATCGGATCAAATTCTTTCATCGTTCATTTGAATGTACAGTGTACACACACAAAAGTACAAGAATGTGTTGTCGGCGGTGCCAAAACGAAAATATCTTTGGTAGAGAATTACATAAAGAAAATGTTCCACGTTTTAAAATCTTGGCCGGTATATATATTATAATAATAATATGGTCGTACGTAAAACGCCTAAAACGATTATACGGATATTCGGATTCCGGGCTAAGAAAACAATATAATAGTATAATATTACATGACTTGCTTCGAACTATCGGCGGTACCTATACGTATATATACCCAATAATATTAATATTATGCCTATATGTAAGTACATTTTGCATTATTCGCGTTGCAGTAATATAGAAAAAGGTTAGAAGAATTTGTTTAATTACCGCAGTACCTACACATAATAATATATATATTTTTTCCTATTGTTAACTAAATGATGATGACGATGGTGGCGAGATTTCTCACGAGGCTAAATTGCTATGTGGGTTAGTGAACTTGACGCATAGGCGCTTGTTATTTTGACTCTGTGGTGTCTACCATAATAATATATTAAATTCTATTTATTATTTTTTTTTTTTTCTAAGGATTTGGTTTTACACTATTATTTCTAGTCATAGATTCAACCGGTCACAGATAATGTGTGTTCGTCATTGTGTCGGATAGCTTCCTGTTGATTATATACACATGGTGTACGACGAACATTCAGTGTTTTCTAAAACAAACGCGTTGAAAAACACTGGCAGCAAATCGTATATTTTCGTTGTTGAGCGTAATTTAAAGTTCATATTACCTATTTAATTAAGTTCGATGGTTTAGAATCCAGTTAAATAGACGAAAGATATTCAGTATTTTAAACACACACACGCACAGCTAGATAGTCTGTTTATTTATAAGGTATTTATTCCCTTATGAAGTAAAAAAAAAAAAAAAAAAAAAAAATGTCCAATAATGTTAAATTGTTTTTTTTATGTGATATATTTCAAATATTCGTAATAAACAAAAGTAATAATAACTAATAAAAAGCGATCAATTTGTAAATACGATGTTTAGTATTATACATCATTGATCCAGTTACTACGACCTATATAGAAAAGTCATCGTCTCCTTTTAGATACGCCCATAGATTTGTCGAAACTATAAGTTAAATGACCCCAAAACTTGCTTAATATTTCATACAATACCCGAGGCCGTTGTATTATTAAATAATATAGATACCTACAAAAGTTTTTACATTTTTAATTTTCTATAATAATATGGTACCCACCTATATAGTTATTATTTATTTTCAAATTAGTCCCGTATGTTTTTTTTTAAAAATTTTATTTAAATTTCAGTTAGGTTATAGTACAGTGTAACGGTAACACAGTGGTCCTTCCTAACTATCTGCCAAAATAATTAATAATTTTCTAATATTAATCTCGATTACCTGATCGTCGTATGAGCTATATATATATATACGTATATATTATATGGACATATTTTATGACTTGAACTTCTAATACGTGCCAATTATTCGATGGTTTGGCAGTCGTCGTCGGCCGTTGTGCACCTCCTCGGTGCCGTCTCTATACACTTTACAAATCGAAAATATCCCTCGATTTATGAATAACCCCGTTAAATAGATAAACATGTTAGGTTGGAAATAAAAAAGTTGTACTTTCATCGTATACGACTAAATTTATTTTAGACTCTTTATACACCAAATCCGCTTTAACCTAACTTAATTTAAAACATGAAAATAGATAATTGCAATAATCGTTTTTGGCTTCAAAATGTAATTTTATTTCAGTCAGTTTACATTACCCGGTTTCGCCTAGGTTAGGTTATGTTTATATACATATATAAAGTCCAAAATTCAAGTGTACTTTAGCATCCATATCGAAATTAAAATTAAGAAATTCTAAACTTATGTCCGTCGTTGTTATTGAGTGACTACTCGTTTCATGTGTTGTTACATCTCTTTTTAAAATGTACTTACTGTAAATATTTATTTTACAGATTGTACATATAATATAATTGTACAAAAAAATTCAAACAAATCTGCATGTATTCGATTGTTACGAAAATATATTATTTATATCGAATGTTTAATTCCATGGTTGCTTAATCTACGAGTACAATATATATGCAATTTGCTTAGTAGCGTCACGCTTTAAGTTATTTTTTTTTCATTTTAGGTATATGCTTTAATTATTTCTTATGTAATATTAAGACTTGTTTAGTAAAAATTATTTAGTTCTTTATTATTATAATTATTATTTTTTTTATGGATTTACCATCAGATCCGTTGTGTGTGTAAGAACATATGTCATTTCATTTCCTTTATAATTATTATCGTTACACGCACGTTATTTTAATAATGTAAAGCTACTACATGCCTAGAAACTGGCAATGGACCATGTGATGCATTTGGACTCTGTCAGGAGTCGTTGAACTTTTAAACGAGATGTTTTTAACCATCCCTTTAATCCCGAGTGATGTATGATGCATATGATATTTCATTGATAATAATAATATTATATATAATCGTACCTAATAACACACGAAAGATTTTTAAGATACGTAATATTGATTGCAATACAATATAAAACCATATTAAAAATAATATGCTATAAATATAAAATTTTACTTCGTGAATAACAATGGTTAAAAGTATAAGTAATAAAATACTAACGTTTAATTTTTTTTGAAACATTCCAAAATCTCTAGTACTTGTACAAATAAATTAGAAATATTTATAAAGATATATTTAAAATAAAAAGAGTTATCTGTGCAACAGGTACAAATACAATGGCCATTTTTATTTCGTTTCGGTCAATTAGACGTGTATTTCTTTAATTTGCGAAAACAATGGTGTAATTTTTTTATTATTAAAAGGATAATTGAAACGTACCTATATATTTATATTATGATGATAGTTTCTGCAATATACAAGTATAACACTTGTCCGGTATAACCACATTAATTTTTTAATCATATACCCTCTGGCCAAACCAATAAAATGTTTGAATATTTATAAATTATACTTAAAAACGAATATAGGCGTAGCTAGAATTTTCAAGTTACTAGGACTTGTGCTCAATGGCATATCACCCTCTCCCTCAATGAGTACCAAAATACCCATAATTTAGTCACGATTTTAGTAGGGCTTTAAATACGTTTACAAGGGCTAAGCCTCACACCTCTTCATTATGTCGGTGTTCAGGATTGTACTTCAGCACAAAAATAAATAGATATAAAATATTAAACTCAAATTATTTGTTCACGAAGTAAAATACCTCCCTGTATAAAATAATATAATTCTATTAGTGGTTCTATTAAACACTAGCCTTTTTATATAACTCATAAGTAGTATACTCTAAAGTATTAATAATTTATTACGAGTATTTTTTTTTCCTAAAACGAATAGTCTGACTTAAAAATAATCGTGTCAATCGTGTAGTATTGGTTCTATTTAAACTAAATTACAGAAGTAAAAAAAAAAAAACCATCTAGTATGATATTATATGCTAGGTACCGTTAATATTTAGCTGTTTTTTTTTTACAGGTATATAGGTACGACGTACTATGTACAGTATGTTATACGCTGATTAATTATAATTATACACGGTACCTATCCCACAATATAATTTGATACTTTAAAGCGGTGTTTACATTATTACAATTTATAGCATTATTTACACATTGTATGTAAAAATGGTAAATCGTCTAAAGACATTCTGTATATTATCATATACACAATATGTTCGAAAAATTGTATTTTAGATTCTGAGCGAAGCGAAGAATGTATTGGTTTTACTATTGTGTGTTGTGTCATTTTTTTTTTCTATTCGTAAACAACTTTACTACCAGACATCCAGCTCTGATTTTCAAGTGTAGCACCTTTTCTGTTTTGACCAATTTTTGAATTTCGTTGTAGGTTTCTAAACAGTTTTATTATTTTCGGTTAAAAATAATCTTAAAATCCTGACGTTTTCAACAGGATATTAATATTAGCTCTTTCCGAGGGTGGACAAAACAAAGGACCTCGGACAGTTGTTCCCTCGTGATAATACAGAAGCAATAATCAACGGAACAAGTGAAAACAATAATTTTCTCCTCTGACCTATCAGACGTGGTTTTGCATAGCAAATCTGTTGACCTCATGATGACCACTGATACAAATTTACATTTATAATATTAGTACAAAAAAAAAAAAAAAAAATGAGTAGTAATAAATTTCAATATTATATATTAACAGTAATAATAAATTTCAATATTATATATTAACAGTAATAATAGTCAAATACTTTTGTACCTAGGTACCCACTAAAAGTGTATGTCTCTTAATATTTTTGTACTATAGACATATATGCATTATATTATAAGAATACTAAGTTATTATTGTTAGTGTTTACGAATATTCGTTAGGGGATATAGGATAATACCTACCATTATATAGTACATCTAGAGTTCACCACTCCCACAAAATCGGTTCACAAATTCACATTGTATTTTATAATATTATAACCCTGAGACTACCGGCATAATATATTATGTTAATTTCACTGGCTATTAATATAATCTACCGGGGCTGTCTAGAATTGCATTCGTCTTAAATGTTCACACGAAATGTTCGCCCGGTGTCTTCTAAATGCATTGTCTTAAGCACTTATCGGAGCGGTATTAAAAGTTTAACGTGCAGTTAAACCTATATTATCGTTAAATGGTTCTGGTCGACACTTTCTTCAAAATTAGACTAACCGTCTTACTATAATAGTGGTCCAGCCAGTTTTTCAACTTGTCTACATATACAACCGAAGTGAGGACTTGAATGCATTATTGTTCTATATGGCATCGGCACGATGACGACGAAAACCGGTTTTCTTTATGTACTGCATGTGGTCACTGTTGCCCTTAAGCCCTGTTTGAATAATCGTATACGCTGCTACCTATATACTATTTCAAATATGTCTATTTTATGTCATCGGCGTATTTATTTGTTAATGGTCTGTATGTATTATAGATATAGCGTACAGGTACGATTTGCATTTCGGTGAAAACAATAACCAGGTGTTTTTATGATTATCATTGTTAATATTCTTATATTGTGTGTTAAAAATACAACTATGTATATATATATATATACCCGTTTAAACTTCAAACAAATTATGGAATTAAGTTTAATATTGTCGTACCTATGCACTGACCGCATGCAACGGAGGTTAAACCGCTAACGGAAATCAGTAAACAAAATGTTTGGTAACCGCTGAAATCTCCGGTAGTCATATAAAAAGTCTTTGATAACCTTATAGGAAATCATATGGTATTCAGGAATCTGGCATTCGTCATCGGCGATTTACCCTCCGGCATGCAAAAGTATTATTCGCATTAATCCGTTAGCGTGTATTAAGTAAAACCGTGTATAAAAAAAAATATATATATATATATAAATTCTTTTTATGGCTTATACTACTCTACAAGAGTATTGGCCACAACTTCCCGCCACTGTTCCCGATCCTGAACTATGTCTATCCAGTTGTTCACTCCTATTCTTTCCGAATCTTTAACCACATGCGTCTACTTTTTTTCTGGCCGCCCTCGTGACCTCTTCTCCCTTGGTTCTCAGGACACGTGTATTATAGTCTATAGGAACTTATTACTTAAAATTATTATTCGATTTTTATAATTTTTTTTTCTTTTCAGGAAAACGTCAAATCTGTCACCGTTGCATATGGCGGGCGTCAACAACGTAAGTACATATGATAATGTTCCAGAGAATTCCAATAACACACCCGAGCACACTAACAAGGCTGATGATTCAGACGACAGAGACGAAGACTCGTTGCAGGACGTTATCGACAATGAGCTGTCCAAACGTTTGAACGAGTACGAACCAACTCCGGCAAGTCGCGTTAAATATAGCGTAGACATAATGCTAACCGCAGAGTCAATTCATAGTGCCAGTATTAAGGAGTCCGAAAATGTAGAATATACGGACCTTAGACCCTTAAAACCGGACGATTACCAGGACCAAAAGGACAGCAGCGAACAGTTTTTAATTACAGAAAAACAACACTGCGTAGAAAGTGTAACGGGTCTCGGTTCTGAAATCCTTTTTGAACTGGACCCGCGTAAATCGGATATCGATAACGACGGTCCGTTGTCCGACAATATGAGTAGCGGGTTTGAGGACGGCGTGGCGAGAGAGTTGTCCGACCTGCAAGATCCTCTGTGTGCAGAACTAGACGAACCTCGTATTTTCACTAGGCCTCTACCGGTCGACGAGTCGGATAACGTAACCGAATTGGTATTTGATACTTGGACCACGGTTGACGATGCACCGCCCGAAGTTAAAATAATCGAAACAAACGGCGGTTACGAAGAAAAGCCGACTTTGGACATCAGCCCCGCTAGCCCTCCTAAACAAGAGTGTTTTGATATTAACACACCGGCCATTACTAACAGTGTTGTGAGTTTTCGTTTGAATTAATCTTAATAATATTGAAATAATTTGAAATAATATTATTTATTATTAATAACAACGTTGTGGTAATAATTTATTAACATATTTTATAGCCGTGGCTGGTCAACAATTTTTTTACATTTATATAGATGTCCTCGAATCGGTTTCGTGCGTGCCACCACAAAAAAAGCCGTGGTTTTGTTAATAACGTTCACACTTTTTAACCGATTTATTTTATAGACGCGCTGATTTATCGAGACGTCGGTATATACGTAAACAATGTGTTTTTGTACGGTACCTATAAAATTAGGCCCTTAAAAATAAAATGATTTCGTTCGATTCGTAATTTATTGGTGTGTGACGTGTAATCAACCACAATTCCTATACCGATGAAATAAACTGTAAAGTACCATGTATAGTGATTTATATATTGTTATAAATTATACACCTCGGAGCCTTTTATGCGTGTGTATTATCACTACGTTTCAATAATATACAGTTTGATTTATTAAGACATTTTTTTTAGTTAGAAAATCACGTGTATGGTAATACCGTTTGCGTGTATCTTCTTGTTTAGCCATCTCTATCTAAACCACCACACCTGTTAACAATAAAAACTAATATTAACATATACCATTTTATGCGTAACTTTAACATAAATGTATTATATACATGCATTTTGTAGTTTATTACATATATTATATTTACTCGAAACTATATTAGTTCGATGACTAATGAGTATTGGTCGAATAGCTTAATGGTGATGCACATCGAAAACCGTGAAAAATTACTCATTTTACCGGATATATGGGCTTGCCAAATATTGTTGGAAATCACTACGTTTGAATCCCATACTCATTTCCGATCTCTTTGTCCGCCAATCTCCCAGTCCCGATGGAATACCTAACTTTTATTTTCTTATATACCCATTTTATTATACAAAATCGGGTTTTTAAAATTTTTTTTTATAGTTCTTCTATCTGGTTTTTTTTTTATTTCATTAATCTATAATAAAGTAATTAGTAATAACACATAAACATCATTATTCTTGAGCTGTTGGAAAATATTTCACGTTATGAAAGTCGAGGAATAAAATAAAATACGTTAAATTCGATAAAATGCGGTCGGTATAGCTATAAAACAATTATTCGGTTTACACCTGAGGTTACTTATATATTTTTTTTAGAAATTCTTGGAAATTTCTAAACGCTTTTTTTATTTTTTTATTACCCATCTACAGTTTGAGAGCGTATATTATTATTATTATTATTATGGGTCTTCGTTTTTTCAATTAATTCATTAGGTAAAAAAAAAAAGTATACGGCTATAATTTATATAATTATTGTAGTCCTATGGGTATATCGTGGATATTAGTACCGCTGCACTCAAAGAGAAACAATTAACTCGAGTAGAAAATTACAGTCATTTATACCTACACTATAGTCACTATTTTCTTATATATTATAGTATCTGTGTAGCGAAATAAGCGTAAAAACGATTTTTTTTATTCTTGTTTAAATAATATACCGGGTAGTATACGTTACTTGTGTATAGTTAGTTACACGCGGTGCATTTTTGAAACCGCAAAACACGCGATATTTTAAGATCAGTTAAAAAAAAAAAAAAACACTTCACTACCAAACCCACCTACCCAGTCGGTCGCATCTCGTGTAGACGGTAGACACATACGTGGGTAAACACATCGTGTGGGGGGGGATTGAAACAGATGACATGATGTATTTCGAGTCCACACACTGCTGTCGGGTTATCGTCACGGTGTTCTTCCCCTATTGTTCGTTTATACCATTGTACCCGGGGCAACAATCGACTAAAAAAATTATATTATCTTGTACGGTAGAAAATTTATGACCGGCTTCTCGGCGGATCCATTTTCGTTTCTTAAAACGCACAGGAAGTAATAACAGTCGTTTAATATGTTTGATTGTTGTTTTTTTGGCAGACGGAGGTAGTGTCGGAGACGGCGACTGAACGCAAAACGGTTAAGAAAAAGTCACAAGGTTCCGGTGGCGAACAGACTATCACGGTCGTCAAGACGAAAAAAACGAAAAAATCGAAAAAGTCCGACGAGAAAGAAAACATATCCGTAGTAAGTTTTCATTGGAATGCACCGAGTTTTTCGATATTACGCCTCGCCTTACGCAAGTGTAGTTTTATTTGCACAACTTTTTCATTATCAATTACTTTTGACCTTTTCGTGCGAAACGAGCGTAGTAAATGTTGCACGTTTATTTTACCGAGTGAAAACCGTGTAAAAATATGTTCCACTATTAAACGCCTTGATCGAGTTCACGGGTACGTATGTAAATTAATTGAACGTAAATTCACAGTGTATTCAACTTGGTATGCAATTAACAGTTCGTGTAGCGCAAAGGCCAATATTTCAATTTAAAGTTTTGTTTTTGGTATTTAATTTGTACATTTTTTTTTCACCTACAACTTAACACAAGTTACTTCTGTTTTATGTTTGTTGTTGTTTTTACTTTTTATATTTAATTAATTTTTTTAATATGATAATTGGTAAACAGTTAACACACTTCTCGTGTATTTAATTAATACATGTTATTACAATATTACATTACAGTATAATCTGTTTGAAAATAAATTATATTCGTATGCAGTGGTGTACCCAGGAATTTTCAATGGGAGGGGATCTAGTACTTGGATACCTGAATAATAATCATGAATAAATCGTAGAACCTTCTTCTATCCCACCCGACCATGTGCATTTTAAAACCGGATCCAAATAAATCCAATTTTTATTATTTTAACAAATCAAGCTTTTTCTTATAACCTGACTGAAATTCCAAGGTTAAATTGCTAAAAAAAAAATACTCATAAATGTTGTATTTTTAAGCCAACCCTCCGTTGGCCTATAACCCCTTACTTCCCCCCCTTGCGCGCACGCCACTGACTGTATGCTTTTCTAGACAATTAGATTACGTCACTTTTGCATGTTTTTTTTTTTGTAATAGTTTTGAGTTTGAGTATTTTGTGTGGCTTTTGTAGAATTTAAACGGCCATTCGACAAATGACACAACATATAGTCAATACGACGATTGTACAGTTGAGGAAGATGACTTATCCAACGTATGCGTTCGAGACCTCGTAAGTATCGTTAGAGAAACTGAAATTAGCTGTATTATATTATCCGCCGTTTCACGGGCTGAACTTTCAAGTCCGTGGATATTTGTTTCTCAATTAGTATCTACAACAGCACAATGAGATTTTTTCGTTTACAATAGTCCATTTGGGTGCAAGCATTTACATTGTCCAAGAATTAATTGGATGTTGACCTTGGATTTCTCATATATTTTCTTTTGTATATCTTGTATTCTGTCGTGAAATTAGTTTTGTAGTAGTTACTAGTTGGTATCAGATACATATAATACACAGGTAGTAGGGATTCCTGAGTAGTGTTTCATTATAGAAAATACCGCTGGTGTAATAGGTGAAACTTTTTCATTCTATACTTCATGCATAAGAAGTACAAGTTCGAATAATAATATACAAAAGTAACAAAAAAAAAAAAAAAAAATGATTAATAAAATCGTTAACGTCGTATTTATAATGGTTAGAACGTTATTATTATCTCTAACTTTAAAAATGTGAATAAATATACAACATTTTTAATAATTATTCGGAATATTTATTTTAAATTGCCTCGAAATATACGTATTTAATTCAAATTAAGGTTGATATATATTTAAATATTTAAAAAAAAAAAAAATACTACTTAATATTTTAAGACGTAGGTAATAATTTAATACTTTACTTTATAGCTTTTGATATAATGATTATTGGTACAATATTGTTAGATAATTTAACGGACAATTTTTTTTTGTTTTTGGGAAAACATATGTAAAATATATTCGTTCTATAAATGGGAATTATTTTATTATAGATATTGAATGCGTATTTTATAGTTTGCTCGTATTATTAATGCTTTGAATTATTCATTTGGTTGAATGAACTAATTGGCTCCGGGTTTCATATTTTATATCCACCTTCACTTTAGTTTTACTTTGTTTTATCCAATAAATATCTGTCAATCTTGAGTCTCGATTACCTCATAAGGTCCGTCCTACTTCTGAGTAAGATTCCTATATTGAGAACGTACAATATTGTGTCATCAACACGTTTAAAATAAATATATATAAAAAATGAGATAAACAATATTAGTAAACGTGCTTGGCGATAGTACATTTCATGAGTCAGTTAAATCCTTTGCGTGATTAATAATAATATTAATTTTTGGCCAACGAAACGTTTTCTGTTACATATGAATCACGTATTAAGAATTTCTGCTAAACTATTTGAACACATAGTATATATATAGATACGATAAAATACATTTGAATTCAATTTAAACTTGTTTAATTTTATTGTGCATATTGTACGTATAAGTGCATTTAAATTTTCAAATTAAAATACACGTAAAGCGCAAGGTATTTATATTAATATTTAGTGCATAATATGTGTGTCATGTATAATATGACACATGGGTTTTTTTTTCGTGACTAATTTCAATAACAGAAAGCAGCTTTTCTAATTTATTATTTTTGTTTTCCTTTTGTTCCTGAATAAAAAAAATGTAAGAAAAAAAAAATTAAAAAAATTAATTTCTTAAAACTTTATTAATGTTTTAGATGTCTCGCGCTTTTATATTTTAAAAAAAAAGGTAACATGTGGTCTTAAATAGGGAATATAATTTTTTTTTTTAGATCAACGATCTATTACAAGTGGATTTTAGTTTTTTATATTAGAAAAAATAAAATAATAATAATAATAATATGTTCGTGTAAGAATCATCTGATGATTTGATTTAACCGGATGTCAGAAAATTATATATATATATATATATATGTATAACAAATATACATTTGCCACACCTTTGCCGGAGTTCAATAATCGAAACTAAAATAATATATTTTATTTGTGTTACACATTTAGACCGACGTTATTTTCATAATATTCGACTGAGAAGTAAAACGAGACTAATATAATATATGGTATAAAAACTATTATTATCCAGGATTAGGAAGCTTGATACGAGGTTGTTTGTATATTTTGTAGCGTAAACTGTGTACAAGTGAAATATAATTAGCCGAGTCTTTTCCATTGGCTGAGAAAAATTTTTGTATATAATTCTCGCGTTTAAGGAATACAATGATGTTGAGATCTCGTAAACATTCTAAAAAAAAAATCCTGTTTTTCTTCTTCTTTTAAAGAATGGTATTTCCCATGTATGTTTTTTGAGAACGTGTTACAATATAATCGCCGACGAGCTAATAAACAAATTAAGCGACGACATTAAAGCTTAAAATCCCATATTACTATTATATATATATATATATATATATAATATAATACTTATTTTTACTGTCGGAGAAAATTGTTTTATTTACATTTAATACTTTAGTGGATACATTATAATACCTAGGGAATGTAAATTGTTTAACTTAAGAGGACGTGCTACTTTCGGTATTTAAGGGGTTAGCGTATAGGCAATTTTTTCGAAATTTGTGAAAAAATGAAAATTTATCAACTCAAAAATATACCGAACTCACTTTAAAATACATTTATAATTGTGAGATAAACAATAATGTTTATGGAGAAACCGTGTTTCGCGCGGGAAAATAACTACTCGAGTAAAAGACTTAAGTATAAACTTTAATCGGAAATCAAATTTTCACTATAAAAAAAAGGAGAACTCGCACCGTTCAACGGTTAGTATTAGTTTTTCGATATCACTACTGCAAAATAAGTTATTCGAGATTGAAAAACTTAAAGGTATCAGATTTTAGAACAATATTAAAGGAATGGTTGTTTCGGTATTTGTGGTATCGAAAAATAAACCAATGTTACACAGTGCAAGTTGTCCTTTTTTTTTTTTTTATGAAGGAAATTTGGTTTCTTAATTAAATCTATAGCTCGGCTAGTTTTTTCCCGCGCAAAACTCCGTAGACATTTTTGTTCACAGTCGAATTACGGGCGGTAGCACGCCTTCTTAATGCTTTAGTTGTATCGAAATTTGAAGTATAACGCACGCTATAATATTGAAATATATATTTAAGTAGTGAGAACTGTTTTTTGTTCCGAAAACGAAATTTGAACTACACTGCTTGAGTTATGTTTATTTTTGTGTGTGCTTTGGTAGAAAAAATCGTATTGCGACGGAGCTAATCGAAAGCCATCTTCCGTTGTACCGGAAGAACCTGTACCCGCCTCTGTTCCCATTGACGAACTGGTGAGTAAAAGTTGTGTTTTTTAAAAATAAAAAAAAAATTGTTTTTTTTTTTATTGTTTTCCCCCTTTGCATCCATTCCACATCCTCGAAACAAATCGAATAGTTGCTTGTCGTGTACGTACGCGCTTCCTTTTGTTGTTGTCGCATCCATACGATTTGTGAATGCGTGTTTATTTGCTATTTGTTTTGTAAAGAAGCGAAATTTTGTCGGTGCCGTCAAGAAACAACCATCCGGATGTGAAAACGGAATGATAAACGGTTGTTCGGTAAGTTACGGGCCCCGTGAAGTGTTATAATTATTATTACTATTATTATTATTCCGAATGTTAATACCTACGCATCTTGATCAAAATTATTTGGGCTTTGTGGTTGTTGGTTGTCGTCTTTGTTGTCTGGTAATCGGAGATGCTATCATTAGAACACCGGTGTAGTGATATGCGTTGTAAGTACATATAATATTATACGAGATAGATTGGTTCTTGGAGATTTTTCTTTTTCTTTCAATTGTACCGCACAATAACAATAGCACAATATTATTTCATTCGTAGGCATTTAATAATAATTATAATTACATTTATAAATCATAAATATTTGTGTGAAAACAGCGTTAATCAAAACAAAATATTATATTGGTTGTGGTGTCGGTGTGTGTAATGTGTATATATTGTATAATATATCAAATATGATTAAAAAGCCAGTACACTTTTAAATTTATTGTAAAATATATATGTTTGACATAGCCATAGTTATATGTACATATGTATATATCATACAAATTGGTCACTTTTAAAATATGTTAAATTTCAAAGTCCTCATGACACATGTATTTGTTATACTTGAAAACTATTGGACAAAATACTTAATAAAAAATAACACTAAATAATATGCTTAAAATGTTGGTGTCCAGCTTTAGTTAACAATATTTATCAAACAGTATTTTTTCAAAGGTTAATTATAGATCATCATGGAATATATTCAAAACCAACAATTATTATCTATGCACATTTAAAATTATTATTACTTAATAATATACATATCACAATATTGTATACATCAATTATTTCAATCTCAATAAATCATAAACTTAAAAAAATTAATTGTTCGTTTCAGTATAAATAAATAAAAATATAAAGTGTAATAAATATATACTATATATTTTGTGAGAAATATCTATTAAATGTTTACTATTCAACTTGTTTAGTTCTCCTTTATCCACATGTATTTTTCAATCAGTAAATATCCTATACAATTTTTAAAGAAAAAAATTGGTTAAGTTATTAACACAAAATTGTAGTCCCGTAATATAAAATAATTAAAGAAAAAATTAAAAAAATTGTTTTAATATTAATTTTAACCATATTAACAAATCTATACCAATATTATTACTTTTATTTATAATTTAATTTATGTGTTTAGTAATTTATTATTTATAACTTTTTAAAGTTTTGTTCAGTTTTTATTTTTGTCAATCATTTGATTAAATTTTAATTGAAATATGTATTTTTAACGGATATTTCTTATTTCATATTTTTGCAAACTTCATATGTAGTTTTATAAATTAAATGACTAAACACATTAGTAGATTTCACTGCGCATATAAATTAACATTATTAAAATGCTTTTTATGGACAAATATGTTAATTGTTAGTTTTTATTTTATTTAGCTATAAATACAGTAATACAATGGTAATTGTAGTTAAAATACCAAAACTGAACTTTTTTCATTACTGTGTTTTAGATTTCTTGTGTTTTCCCATTTTTAGAACTCTTAGATTCAAGGTTTATGGTATTTTATCAATTCCTTCATCATTTATTATTCAATAAACATTGAATCATACATAGTATATAATCACTGCTTTTATTTTTTTTTTTAGAAATCAAGTTTTGGGAAATTTGATCAGCTGGAAAAGAAATCGGTTCTACAACAGAGATCTTCAGAATCTGAAAAAAGCGATATCAAACAGGTTAATTATATTTACAAATATGCATTTAGTTTTAGACAGTATTATATAAATTTTACTAATTTGTAGAATGGTATATCACGTCCGGAAGTTATTTCTGTGTGTAAGTCATGTGATAAGACTGTGTATGCAATGGAACAAATAAAAGCGGAACGTCAAGTTTGGCATAAGAACTGTTTTCGATGTACAACGTGTAATAAACAATTGACGTAAGTTTAAAAGTATAAAATGTATATATTTTTATTTTAGATATTAATTATAGATTTTGCCGTTTGTTTTCAGACTTGATATTTACAGTAGTCACGAAGGCATTTTGTATTGTAAACCACATTTCAAAGAGTTGTTTAAGCCAAAAGTAGTCGTTGAGGATGAGGAACCAAGTAAGCTATTATATTAATTACATAGAGGTATTTTTAAATAAAAATAGACGGAATGTGGTAATTATATAACGAGACATTATTATTTACATTAAATTATAATAGATAGTTTTTAGAAAAAGAATCATACCTTATTAAAACCTAGATATTCCATGAATATTAAATTTGAAAATAATTACAACTGTTTGTGTTATGATTTTTTTTTTATCAAACATTTGATCTGCTAATCGACATAGTTCGACGCAAGAAACCAGAAATGATAATACGTGAAAATCAGCCCATGGAATTGCCACCAGATGTGGTTAGAGGTATATCGTTGGACAGTATTATAAACCCATCGTAATGTGTGTGTTGTATTTATATGGTTTCTCATATTTGTTTCTGTTTGGTTTTTAAAACTCATTTAATATTAAAACGTCCTCAAAATACTACAAAATGAAATGAAATTTATATGATAAAAAATTGAAAAGTTTACTAACCTCCTCAACATCCTGATATTTACGTTTATAATATTGCCGTGAACTGCTTTTTCCTACCTTTATATAATATGACTAGCAACATATAAAACGTTTTATTTTAATTGTTATTTGTCTAGATTTATAAAAAACTAACATCATAATAACTTATTAACCTTATTAACCATTTTATAATTTTAGCGAGTGATAAACCAGACCTGGGATTAGATGAATTGAGCGCTTTAAATGTGAAGTCACGTTATCAAGCTTTTGAAAATGTTACTACTAATGGAAATGGCCACATGGAAAAATCTCCAGTCAGTGTTAAACGTTCTCCGAGTATATTAAGTAAATTAGCTAAGTATGTATTTTTAATGGTTTTCTACTTAATTTATGTTGCGTTTTTTAAATTTATTAATATTAATAATTATTATTTTTGATTGTCTAGATTCCAATCGAAAGGAATGGATGTGGGAGTTGCTAATGACGCATTAAACGGTGCATTTTTTGAACCCTCATCAAGTAGTGAAAGTGAAGACGAAGATGCAGGAAATGACATGTTAAAAAATAGTATCTCAAAAGAAAAACCCATGAGTTTTGACAAGATGGAGTCTGTTAAACGTAACTGGGAAATGCGCCGAGAAGAAATGAAAGAAGAACATAAACAAGAAATACAAAACATAAGATCTAAATTATTTGCGGTTAGTAATAGAAAGTTTACTGACCAGAATGTATTTTATTGATTTTTACAATAGTTTCAAAAGTTGAATGACCTTTAATTGTGTGGGTTAGATGTGTACAACTGATTTATTATTAATTTACTCAATATTAATAAGTTTGAAAATATGTATTAGAATGTAATATTAATTTATTTACTGAATTATTGTAATTATTAACTTTTAATCAATAATATGCTTTTATACAAATGTTTAGGGAAAACAGGGAAAAATGAAGCAAATGTATGAACAGGCTGTGGCTGAAAGTGAACGCATCGGTGTTAAACGTGATATAAATATAAATAAATCTGATAAAGCCAAGGTAATTAAAGAGAAATTTGAAAAGGGTGAAATAGTTAACAACGAAGGTGAAGATATAGATGAGAACACCACTAGTGTATCGGTGACGAATGATGACGAAGATGAAATGAGTGTTTTTGAAGCAGGTACATAAAAAATAAATAATTTTTTTGTTTTTAAATATTTATTTGAATTATATTTTCTTTCTTTTAGGAATTTCTAAAAAATCTCGAAGTCTGTTCATGGAACTTGATGCCAATGCTGTAAAAACTAAACAAACTGTACCTGTTGTGAATACTAAGAAAGAATATATTCCTACAAAACAGGTAGAAATACTGTTTAATGTTTTTTTAATATTAAGTTTTATTTTTAATTGGTCTATTACATGACCATCAAGTATAGATGAATGTGACTTAGACAAAACCAAATAAATATTCAAAGTATAGTCCATTATATTGCATTATAAAAAAGTTATATACAATTTGGTGATGTTTCTCTTAATATTATGACATTTATATTTAAATTTGAGGTATACTGATATCTTTTTTTTTTTTTAATATTAAATGTATTCAAGTTAATGTGCATTATGTAAATATGTATACACATGACAGGTTACACCAATATACAGTCGTCAAGTGTCCGATGATGTGGTAAAATGCAGTGACCGCATCGAGGACGTTTCTGTGGAAACAGCTGAAGTTTCTTCTAAGTTTAAATTCTTTGAAACGTACAAGCCTCCTGAAATCACTAAGAAACAATTCAGGATTACACCCCCGCGGGATGGCCAAATTAAGGTTTCCTTAATGCAATTATCTAATTGGCTATCCTAACCATTCCTAATCAAACCACTAATTAATATTTTTTTTGTATAAAAAATACGAGTGTTTATATATAAATAATTTTTAAAAGATCACAGTTTCTTTTTATCAACTAATCTTATTACAGCATTTGGGTTTAAAACAATTGCTATATGTTTTGTAGTTTTGTTTTTATTTTATAATTGCTAGTTTATAACAGGTTTTTTTTTAAAGTTTGTTACTCTAACATTAACTAATTGATTATATAAATATATAAAACTTATACGGAGAAATAGAAGACTAAAAAAAAAAAAAAATACATTCTAGTTTTAATGCTATTTAGTATTTATTACTATGTCATATATTCATTTCTAAGGCTTTGTAAAATCTGGTAATTTATCTTTTTCTATATTGATGGTTAAGTTAGATATTGCACAAATGAGGTGTATAAAAATCTGTATTGGCATTACAATTACTACAGTTTTTCATATACCACATTCGTGCACAAAAATATTCTCAATCTGAAATATTGATTTTAGGACATAGCACATTTTCTTCAAAAATGTCACTTAACACATGTGCGCGTTTAACTATAGATATGTACATTTTACCTTATATTACTAATGTGTATGTTGTAAATAAAATATTTTAGTATGAGTAAGCTTTATTCATTATTCATAAATAAAAAAGGAGACTTAAATATTATGCATTGTTATGCTCAAGTCAGCAAATAATTTTGGTAACATTAAAATTGTTTATTGTTTACTCATAAACTGTATGTAATTTCAACTGTACGGCACTATGTGTATTTTGATTATAGATAGAAAAAATATTTATTTTCTCCATAATATACTTTGAATACTGTGCCACTTTTTACTAATGATTTTTAGTTAATTAAATATTATTATATCAATGAAATAATATAATCGAAACATTTAACTTCATTGATTTTAGTTTTTGTTTGAGCAATTAAAGTATTGATTAAAACTATGCATATTTTACAAATTACAAATACTTATTTGAATAAAAAATTTTCCTTGAAAATAAAACAAATTACTGTAATAACTTGTTGAAGAATCTTAATTGGTTAATCATTAAAATTATTTATTATGCTATTTGCACTTAGTTGTAATTATAATATTCCTTAGTAGATTAGATATAAAATATGCGCATTTTTTCCCCGTGTAAAATATCATTTACAGAAGCTGTGATAATTCTTCATTATTAGTTTGAATTATTTCTAGTAATGTACAACACGTATTGTTTTAAAAAGAAGAAAAATGAAAATAAAAAAAAATTATTTTATTATTTCTGAAATAATTTTAAACGTACAATACTTTATAATTGTATTATTTTGAATTTTTCATAATTTTATTATACCTTAGGATAAGTGTGGTTTTTAAATTGTCACGTCTAATTTCGATAACAAAGGTTTCATACATGAAACCTTTTTCTTGAAGCATTTTAAGTGCTTACACTATTTTAAATAACATAATTACAAAAACTACTTTTTGTGGGTATTTTCACCAGCCATTAGTTTGTGTTTGAATAATGTATGCCAAAGTAGCTTATCACAAAATATGTAACAATAAAAATAATTTGTAAAACATTTTTGAAAATAAATATATGTTCAGTAGAATATTGAGTGTTTTACACTAAAATAATCCCTATGTATTGTTTTCAGTTTTTAGTAATAAATAGATATTGAGTTTTTATTTAGGCAATAGTCTCTATATTTAGAATTGTAATATTAAAACATTAAAACATATTGTATATTTAATCCAAATTACATTATTATTTATTTTAATAAGTCATATGAATTGTTTATAATTAATATTTTACTAATCATAATGTACATATTTAAATGTGTGCAATTAGTAAATACTGTTTATTAACTATTATTAATGTTTAAAAAATGTATTTTGTATTAGGGTGAATCTCCAGAACGTGATATATACCGTGATCCCAATGTTGTGCGTAGCGAAGACCCAGTTGATGAAACCGCAGAACTAGTCAAAAGTAACACAACTGCTAAGATGTTGTCCTTGTTTAGACAAATGGAAGTAGCCAGACCATCAGTACCCGATGGTCCTAAACCACTTAAATGCTTTACTCCGCCGCCAGACTATAAAGAATCTGAATCGGAATCAGAATCTGATAACGAGGATAGTGGTGACGATGACAGTGAGGAAGAAGGATCTATAAATAGTGACACTAATGGCGATGTGGTGAAGTCATCTATGAAAGTTGAAGATGAATTTTTGAAAAATGTAAGATTCTAATACATATAATAATAATAATCAATTATAATGATTATCCTACAATGTGTCTATTGATCATACAAATTGTACTTATATACTTATATACTTATATTTTATTTTTAAGTCTAATAATTTAAATTTAAATTTGCCTCTTATTATATATTATTATATGTAGGTAATAATACAAATTATCCAATTTAGGCTCAAAATGCAGTGATGGCAAAGTCGTTGAAAGAGAAATTTGAACATTGGGAACCAGATAAGCACTCTTTGAACAACGCTGTTACAATGCTCGATTCTGAACAAGAAAGCATTGAGTCAACTAAATCTTTGCGTGCTCGTTTCGAATCCTTGAAAGGTGATCGCCCAGCTGATAAGCCAAAACCAAAAGTTAACAGATTCTTGGTAAATAATTCAGAAAGTATTAGTTATAGTTTATAAACGCTTTTGATTAATCTCCTTCTTCCGTTTGGCCTGTCTGTTTTTTCTTCTTGTTTTTTTGTTTTTGTAGGCCAGCGCTAATATGTCGACAGTCGGACGAAATAAAGATATTTATTGGGATTTTTTTTACTAACGTCTGACGTGACGACATAGACACAAAAAAAATTTATTCTTAAACGATTCATTTTATTAGGTAAATGATATTTAATGAGTTTCTGGAATATTGAAAGTCCAGTATATTATGTGGTAATCGTTTGTTGATTGATTCATTTATTAACCCCAAAAAGAGGAATAAGAGTAATAATAAGTTATTACTTAACTCTTTTTTAAACTTTTTTTTTTTATAATTATTATTGTGTTTTGTTTCTCTTTTTTTTTTTTAAACATTTGCCAGTTTGATTATCCTTAATATGTATACATGTTTCGAGCAGTTTATATTATGTATGTTTATTAATTTGATAATGCATCTTTTGAGAAACCGTTTGGCAATCAACAAGTTGATCAGTCTTGTGCACTTGACGTTGATGAATGTTTTATAAATTAAATACAATTAAATTACTTTGGGCATCTTAAGTAAAATGCATTAAAAACAACTGTACAGTTGGATTCCTTGATTTTAATAATGATAAATAAAACATAAAAGTCCTTAAACATTAAATAATTGCACAGCGATGCCACTGCATCATCTTATGTTTTGGATGTTTGATGTAAAATGTTTATTATTTATCGGACTATGAAACACTTGTTATTTATTATTTCCTAACTGCATTTATGGTGGGCTGTACTTATACAAATTGTATTTAAGTTCCCAGGTTTCGTTTTAAAATCAAGGAATTTATTACTTACTTAATACTCTTTATACATATTCATACAATAATTATTATGATTATAGAAAAATGCCACAAAGTAATTTATTGTATTTTGATAATAACGCGAAAGTTGTCGATGAACATTGCGTTTTCTGTGATAATGAATTTTATGTGGTTTTATTTATTTATTGTGTTCACCAGCACAAATTTTATTTGTATATTTTTTGACTATTCTATGCAAAATAATATTTTAATATAATATAATTAACGTTAGGCGTATGTATAAACATCTGAAGTTAACAGTATATTATATAACCACGTTGAATTATTAAACAAGTGCATGTCTAATATTACTATGTCAGTTATCACAGAAAGCGAAATATTTTAATGTTTTTTTATTTATTTTTATTTTATTTTTTTATTTTTTTATTTTTTTTAAGAATTTAGTATTTGATTTTTTTTGTGTTACATTTCAAATATATTATTTTAATTGAATAATCGCGGCGCTTGTTGTGAAAAATCGCGTTTAACTACTTAAACATTTTTTTTTTTTAATTTGAAATATTTACCATTATTTGTGATAAAAAAAAAAATAATAATATTATTAATAATAATAACGAAAGATGCTTACAAAACTTTGTTTACCCGTATTGATTAACAACGAGTCTGTAATAAGACGTATACGAGTACCTATAGTTGTATGTCAACAAGGAGGTGAGTTTTTTTAACAAAATATTAATTATTTTTATTTTTTATTTATTTATTATTAAATTCAAATATAATATAATAATCAAATCTAATTTTCAGCTTAATAACAGTGTGCGTGTGTAATGGAGTGGCGGCAAAACATTTTTGTACCGTTACATTTGTAATTTTGTGTGTCAACGGTGTTGGGTACTGAATTGACACTGTTCTACGGTGGTTAATTATTAATTATATTATTCATGTACTAAGGGACAAATTGACCGTGAACAAAGTTCAATAAGATTGATATTATTTGTGATCAAAAACATGCTTTTGTACTTCTAAAAGAAACTCAGTCCTCATTGGTCATTGAATGATAATTATGATTTATGATAACAAAAAAGAAATATATATATGTGTATAAAGAATTTTACTAAACATTTTTGAAACAAATTTTTGATAATTTATTTTGCCGTTTTTATATGATATTTCATTAATGAACATTTTTAAATACAAATAAAATCAGTATTCAACAAATTTCAAAAAATGTTCAGTACAACTAGTTTCTAGTTTCTACAATCAACGAGGCCTGATTGAGTACTATTATAAAAGTATGTTTTTATGGTCTACTTTTTTCTACAATTGCCTTTTTAAGAAAATGTTTTGCTGCCTTTTTGGACAATGTTTATTATTTTCGTCTTCGTCGCATAAACAAACATCATAACAGTGAAATTACTCTGTCATTCTCTGTGTTTGGTTTTTCGCCAATTCCTAATAATATTACCAAAAAGCGCAACACCTAAATGCTATAGGATGATTTTTTAAAATTTTTTTTTATACTTAATCTGAAGTAATATTTAATGTTATTTGTATTGAAAAGAAAAAAAAAATGTATTTTCATGGTATAGAGGCCATTTATGTAGTGTTTATTTCAAGTGACCTAATATTATGAAATAGTTGACGTATAAATATCGAAAAACAGAGTTATCCGTTACTTATTATTAAACTATAATTCTCTTATCGGTTATTAACTAGGGTCAATCTAACGTCAATAAACTGCATACTGTTCAATAATATTCAATATTCATTCATCAATATGTAAGAATTGGAAAAGTATTCTATGTTAATAACAATGTAATGTAAAAAAAACAAAAAAAAAAAATCATCCTATACATTGATATTGATTATACATCAAATTAAAAGTCCTATGAATAATAAAAATATATTGTCGTAAATATTATTTGTTTATTAATTTTTTTTTGTTTGTTTGTTTGTTTTTTTTTTTTGTTACAGTAATAACTGAAGGACGACCCCCGTGGACTTCGTTAGTGTATATACAAAAAAAAAAAAAAGAATTTGTATATTATCTAACATAAACAATGTTTGGTTTTCTTTTTATACTTTTTTCTTCTTCTAAAAAAAAATAAAAAACTTGAATCAAAATCGTTGTATTATCGACAAAAGTTTTTTTTTATTTTTATTTTAAACAAAAAGTTTAATGAAAAGATTATTCAATCAACTTTAATTAATAATACTATACATTGTTTGTGTTACGAAAAACCGTATGCCGAACATATTATAATAATATTATATACCTTTAATTTATAGTCATCACATTTTTTGTTATGTTTTACAATAAGTTTACTTGATCGTTAAATTTCATAATATCTATTTTAAATTTAATTAGTGTGTACAATTTAATGTTTTTTTTTTTTTTTTGATAATTCTTATTTTCAATATTATCTTTTTAGTTTTGTATAAATTTCATTATTATAATATCTTGACAATATTTTATTACAATTAGGTAAATGGAACCAAAACCCAGAACGCTTTGTCCCTTTTTGAGAGTATTTAAACAAATGGAAAAAAAAGAAAAAAAAAACAAATTCAATTTAAAATCACTAATACCCATATTTGTTCCGGAGCAGTCAAATTTTAGTGTGTAATATTTTAGCAGGAAAACATATTATTATTTTTATTATTGTAATCATGAGTGTTTTTATTTTATTTGACATCAGTATGCAAATGTATTAATATAATTATTGTTATTATAAACACAACATTTATTTTTAAAAATTATACTATAAAATATTATTTAATTTAATAACGACGATTGTGATTTGAATATGATACACCTATTAATAAAAATTTTATTTGAATTATTTTGCCGAGCAGTGGCGCGTGTACACCATTGTTAGTTATTATTAAAATCGATATTAGTTTTGTAATATTAGTCTTCAATTAACAATGTTATCGTTTTGTTGTTGTTAATCGTGGGCGACGGAAGACAGCCCACAAGTGTTCACACCGACGACGGCGGTCCGGTGAAAAACCACTGGTCCCGCGTGCGCGTTTCGTCTTTCAAAAACGTCACTGTTCGCCTGTCGTCATGTGTCTACGCCGTCAATACTATAATAATAATAATAATAATAATAATAATAATAATAATATTATAAACTCGATGTAATATACGTATTAATCATATAATTACGTTATCCTTGTCGTGTCGTCTTTCGGCTCTTGCCATATTATTGTTGTGTGCTGTTCGTTTATATATATATATATATATATATATATATATATATTAGTATATACCGCCTGTAGTCACGTGTATGTTTCACCTGTTGGTTTTGTTATTAATTGTCGACTTTTGTTGTTTAGCAACAGCCCGACAGCCAGACGACCGCACTGTGCGAATCGTGCGAGAAAAAAGTCTATCCATTGGAAAAAGTCGAAATCGAAGGTAGACCGTTCCACCGGGCGTGCTTCAGGTGCACGCAATGCCAGTGTGTCTTGCGGTGAGTGTTTTGTTTTCTTCCTTTTCCCCCTTTTTTTTTTTTTTTTTTTTTTATCATTCAACGCAGCATCCATTGGTTTTATTGTATTACGGTGTATGTTTCTATTTCTGTTAACGCGGATCCGACCGGAAGACTTGATTCAATTATAAAAAAAAAAAAAAAAAAAAAAAAAAACAAGAAAACCATCAACACGGATTTCTGGTAGCATTTTCAACATAGAGGGGTGGGCAGACTATAGTCGTCCGACAACATCTCTAAGTCGGATTTTTAATTTTCAGTATCTATAAATACTACTCTAGTGTTTTTTTTTTATTGTTTTATTCAACCAGAATAGGTTTTTGTTGTTTGCAACAGATTTATCGCCGCTTTCAGTATATTAAATAAAAAGAAAAAACTACCCTATATTCTACGATATCGACTTTTCACCTACAAAACCAGTGGCTTTACGAAATTTGCATTTTTTGTTCTCTTAGAATGGATACGTTTACGTGGAACAACAAACGTCTGTACTGCCTGCCACATTTTAAACGGCTATTCATATCAAAAGGAAACTACGACGAGGGATTTGGAGGCGATCAACACAAAAAAAAATGGGAAAACGGACACTTGCAGCAGGCGCCACGAGTTGTCGACACGCCGACCGACTAAAAACTTGTTGTTATTACCCAATAACGACTGGCCACGATAGAAAAAAAAAAATTCATTTATATTAATAATTTAAAAAAAAAAAAAAAAAAAAAATGTTTTAAAAAAATATGTACTTAAATAATTTAATATCAATGGAAATGTGATCTTGAGAATTTATTAAATTTATATAATATTATACTTATACTTACATATTATATTGTGTAATTATATAAAGCAAAGAAAACAGTGAATAAATTATATAATTACAGAATATTTATGTAACTTCTAAAATTATTTATTGGTTATTATTACCGAAAATATTATTTTTATTTATTATATTAGTATTTTTTTATTTGTATAACTCTTTAAGGATTGTGAACGACACATTAAAAATAATAATTGTAATAATAAAAAAAAAGAATTATTAATTTGTAAACGATTTTTGTATTATAATTATTTATTGATTTAAAAGACTTTGTATGTGATATCAGATTCACAACCAAAAAAAAAAAAACCCATTAATTTGTGTTTTGTATTGTTCTCTGTTAGAATGGCTCATTAATAAAAATATCCTATACGAAACTTAGTTATTTCGTTTCATTAATAATTTTCAATTAACTCAGTTATTGTGTTACAAATGTATGTTATTTACAAAAAAACAAAACTCAAATGCTTTCAGCATTCCACGAAAGAATCGCACGTCCTACCACCTGTATTTAAGGGATTGCGTATAGGCAATTTTCTCGAAATAAAATGAACAAATAGATCAACAAAAATATATTTCAAAGTGATTTTTATAACGAGTATTTAATGTATAATTGTGAGATAAACGAAAATGTCTCTACAGAGAAACCGTGTTTACAGAATCTATTGGTTTTTACAATTTTGATTACGGAATCATGAACATAAATTTACAAAGTAGGAACAGTTATATTTTATTGTTTATTCGAAAAGTCCAAATTATTGAAACATTATTTTCTCTGCCCCCCCCTCCCGAGCGTCACTGTTATAAAATATTTTATTTATTTAAAACGAATGTACTCGTGTTTTTGATGGAGATCTACTAAAAAAATAACTTTAACATTATAATGTCTGGAACAGAGAACACGACTAGCAAAATAATTATAAATAATTTTAAAAAATCGTCCGGTCTTCCGTGTCAAGACGTTGCCCAAATTACGCAACCTTCGGGCTCTTGGCTAGGGCTGCCGACTGTCCTACGTTTGTTTGATTCGTCCCACGCCCAATAACGGTTTAAACTTAATGTAAGCAAATCCTACATAATTTTTTTACTCGGTAAAACAATTCAGAAAGACTAGAACTAGATGAAAATAATGATTTACCCAATGCACAATTTTTTTTTTTTTTTTTTTTTGACATAAACAATCTATACAATTTAGCACAGTAAGCTTATATGATGAGAGTAATTAAAAAAAAAAAAAAAATAACATGAAAGGTGTGTTTAAGCAGCCACCCATTAGTGACTCTTGGCTATTGATTAGTTAGTTTTTTTCTTCTTTTACCACTATGACCGTTAGACATTGAAGTTTTGTTTTGAAGGTCACGGCACCATTTCCTTTTTAATCTGCGGTTAGGATTTCCTGGGAGAGTAAAGATGGAAAGATCTTTTATGAGGGGGTTAGAATGGGTTTGGAGTCGTTTATGAAAACGAGTGTAGAAAATGAATATCTAATATCTCATCTATATCTATATCTCACCTCATCTATATCAACCGTCTCGTCGACTAACATTACAATAGCTCATTGGTTGCTATAAAAAAAAAAAAAACTCTTATGGTTTTTTTTCGTTTGAAAAATGATTAAATATAATTTATATTTTGTGTTTGTTTTTTTAAACTCAATTTTTTTTTTGCGGGGGGGGGGGGTAATAGTCTCGAAAAGTTTGGGAACCGCTGTTCTAGATCGATCCAGTTTCGCGAACCACCCAAGAATTCCTAATTTTTCGGATCGATCTTTTGTGAACGATTCGTATACAGATCGATATTTATTTTCCGATCTAGATCGATCCACGTGCGAGAATCCGCCCACATCACCATACCTAACTTACAGCCGCGGTGGCAGTCGGGAGTTTATCGCGTTCGCGCACGGTTTTCTCATTAATATTCCCCGTTCCGTCACCCGCCGCCCGCCGACAACGATTTGTAAATATAACACTCGATTAGAACCGATACATACGCGTATACGATGACGACAAACGAACGCAAAAAAAAAAAACAACAACAACAGAAAAAAATTAAAAAAAAAACAAAACAAAACCAATCGACGGCGCACGCCTACCTACCTCCGATATGCACTTTAAATCCAGTCGTATTTTGTCGTCGTGCCGTGGATTATAATATTTTCACAACGGGGCCCCCGTGCAAACAGTCCGAGAACGTCCGAGTAAAAAAAAAAAAAATGATCGTTTTGACATTGATCGCCGCCGCCTTCATGAACGGTAACGTACGCCATTCCGTAGTATTGTTACATCCCGACATCCAGTGACGGATCTGGGATTTATTTCTCTGTGGGATGGAGGAGGAACGAAGTTTTTCATATTACTATTAAAACCATACGTTAATAACAAACAAAAAAAAACACGTAATTATGGTATTTACAAACTGTAGCATAACCAAGTGAATATTTTGAATATTTAATAATTAAAATTAATAATATTTGCACCTACGTACAAAATTGTAATGGTCGGGAATTGGTTTAACGTTTATAACAAATTGTCAACGCCTAGTAGAGCGTTTAGAGCGAACAAATCTATTACATTCTTCCGGGTTTACAATAATTTCATAGTGTATAATTAATAATGCAAACGATTTTCTCCCATCGTCGTTCTCAAATATGATTTAATTATTTTTAAAGTTGAAAAAAGACCTCTTACCCGTGGATGTAGTAATTGGTCATATATATATATATATATTTTTTTTTACTTATGAATTATTTCACGTCATTAATTTTTTAACCTAGTCGTTAGATCAATGGGATGGGCCTGGGTCCTCTCAGCCCCCCATTAAATCCGCCACTGTCGACCACCCCTCACAAATAGGAACGGAGTACGTCCAATTCAGTGGCGGCTGTAGTATGTAACAGTAAAATAATTATTAACATGTCTAAAGGCCGCCGCCGCCGAATGTTGTTGATTTATTAAATAAGTAATGATATCACACCTCGCGAGTTCGTGCGTTAATAAATATGCACTTGAAATATGCGCAAAAAAAATAAAAAATAATTTTTATCTTAATAAAATTAATTTTATTGAAAAATTATTGTTTAAGTTTTATTTTAAATTTTCTGGTTTTGATTTTAATCATGTTACTTGTCTTCAAGCTGTCTTATATCTTTACTATTCTTGATTTTTTCGCAAACTCTGAAACCCATACGTACGACAATAAAAATAAATCCAAACAAATATCGTTGTGTACAGTTTATGTAAAAATGTTCGGGAAAATAAATAATAGTTTTCTTGATTTATATCAAATATGCGCTAATAAAATTTAAAATAAAAATCGACTGCATATATGCCAAAATGCCTGAAACATGCCCAACTAAACTTTGTAACTTTGTAACTATCGTCTGTACGTTATTCACGTTCACGGTGTCACGTAAAGTGCGAAAAAGTGTCAAAAACTCGAACGTACAGCCGCCGTTATTTGACGATAATAATTATTTGAAATATATAGAGAGAGAAAAAGCAATAAACTTTTCGACGTCGGTCGAACACAGAACAATAATTCGAAAACTTTCAGCGAAATATTGTAAAAAATCGAATAAAAATAGTATTTTTAAAATTATATTTATTTTACATCGGTATTTTTTAATTGATAACTAACGCATTGACGAACACGGAGTAATATGTAAATACACGTTGCGCGTGTTCGACAATATACGAATAATAATTTATTTCATTGTTGGACCTATTTGTTTTTATATGATCTCAGCAGAGAACGCGTGTCCTAGGTGATTTCAAATATTTTTTTCGATACGAGTTCTTTACCGTAAAAACTATCACTTTTATTGGTGGGGGGGTTTGTGTTATTATTCGATAAGGGCTATTGTTTATTAGCTAAGCCTCCTGCCACAATATAATTTTCGCCTATGTCAACTACCATTCGAATTTGATATTTTACCGTATATAACAAATTGGTTTCCCTAAGTTATCGCCCCTATAATGTATTTATATAAATATACTAGCCGTCCCGCCCGTCGGCGCTCGTGTCAATATAATTCTCTTTTTAAAATGTTTTTTTTTTTTACCATATAAAAGCAACACTTGGGGGTTAACACAGAGTTCGGCCTCATTGATTAATAGCAATGACCACGACGGCCCTAGACGGGTTCAAACCCCCCCCCCCCAAAAATTTTTAGTAGTTTTCTATAATCAAATCTATAATCATTTTCTAGAGTGCCACGCAAAGTTGATTTATGATTTTTGTATTTAACAATTTTTTTCATTATTTATAGTTTGCATACATTGTTATATTACGAGTATATTTTGTACTGTACGAGATCTGTTCAAAAAGTACCAGGATTTCATTTTTAAAAATTACAAATAATGAAAACTATTATTATTTAAAGATATCTCCTTCGAAATACTCTCGTCCGGACGATATGCAATAGTCCCAATGACCTTATCATTTTTTGAAAGTCCGTAGGGACTGTTCCAAAGTTATAGCTTTAAGTTCTGCTGCCGTATTCGCATTAATTTACATCTACATCTTGAAACCGTTGTCCTTCGAGCGCAGATTTTAGTCTCGAATCCATAAACCCACGTCTCGTCACCTATGATAATGTTTTTTTTTTTTTTTTATGCAATTAACATCAGCAGAACGATTTTTAAGATCTTGACAAATCGTTAAACGATTTTCCTTTTGCTCCAAAGTAAACAATCGCGGAACGAATTCGGCAGCTACCCTTTTCATCTGTATATTTTCGGTTAAAATTTCATGACAAGATCCAATCGAGATTTCTGCTTCATCCGCTAACTCACGAACGGTTAATCTGCGATCATTTCGCACTTGTTGGCTAATTTTTGCCACAACATCACCGTTGCTAGATGTCGACGGTCTTCCAGAACGTGGATCGTCTTCAGTTGACTGTCGACCATTCTTAAAACGTTTAAACCACTCGAAAGTCACGGAACGCCTTAAGGAATGCATACACGCTGTTCGTTAATTTCGGACATGTCAAAAACGGTGCACGGAACAAACTGACTGAATTTAACCACGTGTAATATTAAATTGAGATAAGATAGCGCCACTTTGGGTTTTGTTTAAAATATTCACTAATACGTGGGGGGAATTAGATCTCTATAAAATTTAAAACGTTATCATGTGTAGATTAGTTGTTATGACATTTGTCCTGGTACTTTTTGAACAGACCTCGTATAGTATTATCATTAAAACAATAATACAAATTATGTATTTTTAGTTTATGTATTAAAGACATTTAAACCTGCTGACCACACCCCCCCCCCCCTTGGAAAATCGATCATAAGATACGTGCCTGGGTTTTTTGTCGCCTCTGTTCACGAATATATTTTAGCCGTCGTGTGTCCCGAGTTGGTGTGCGGTGATCATTATTGTGATTTGTATCCTCCGCAGGCGATTGGTTGGCGGTGGTCGCGCACGCGCAAAAGCACCGCGGTAGCGGCGCGGCGAGCGCGGCGGCGTGCCGGTCGTTTTTCGACGAGTTCAAATGGCAATGCGTCTGGGCCATGGCCGTCGGGTACGGCGTGTATTTCGGCTTTTGCGGGTATTTGGAAGTGAGCGGCATTTCGTAATTTCGCGATATCGCAACAGAGACCGCGTTTTAATCGTCATTACGACGGGCCGTTTACAGTGGAAATATTACCTGAACGGGCGCGGCAGGGAAACCGAATGGAAATGTCAACCTAGTCGCTATCTGCCCGGACACCTGGTGCGGGACCAGATCAAATGGGGCTGCGTGGGGTTGATGGTCACGAACGTCGTCTCGGCCGCGGTGGCCGCGCACGTCGTCTGCGGCGGTTACAGTCGCGTCTACATGAGTGTCGGCCAGTACCCGTATTGGTGGTGGATACTCCAGTGGCCGGTGATATTCGTTCAACAGGTAAATCAGCGTCGATTTCAAAGCGTTTACCAGGGCGTTTCATCGGGAATCCCGTCACTTTGCCCACCGGTCGGCGAACGCCAAGACGCTCCGGCGATCCACAAGAATCCGTGCTCTAAATATAACTGCAATTTATTTTTCTATACATATTATAGGATTACGCGACGTATTGGATCCATCGGACGTTTCACACCAAGTTTCTGTTCAAACATTTCCACAGCCTACACCACCGGTACTTTCAACCTACCCCGTGGTCCGTGACCGCAATACACCCGTTCGAGATCACTCTCGTACAACTGTCCATGGTCATGCCCATCTTTATTTATCCCGTGCATTGGGGTGAGTGTACCCGTCAGTACGTCCAGTAACACGCCTCTTATACGAACTGTGTTCAATAAATACCCAGATTAAAATTAATACAGAAAAACTTTTAATGCTCTTGGTAATGTTGTTATATCAAAATAGACTAGATCATTATTTCAGTATATATTAAAAATCGTTATGTCAAATCAGTCGTTGCCAGTGCGCGTTTAAAGTTGGTCGTTTTGTATAAAATCGCGATTTCACGATGAAAAAATAATATTATGGAATAACGCACGTGTATTAAATTTTGTTTCAAAATTGTTATAAATGCTACGGAAACTATTGAATTGATTAAATGTTGTTTCACTAAACCGTTGTGTAACTTTTGACTGGTCCAAACGTTTTAAAGAAGGTCGAATATCCATTAAAGATGACCATCGTCCTGGGTGTCCATCAACATCAAAAACAAATGATACCATTACATTTGTTTGAAACAGTATTAGAAATTACCGATGATTAACCGTCAGAGAAGTAGCCAATGAAGTTGGCATATCAATTGGTATTTGTCATTTGGTTTTATCAGATGAATTGGGTATAAATAGTGTCCGCAAAATAAGTGTCAAAATTGTTAACCGAGGAACAACTGAAAAAATCGCACTGAAATGCGTTTAGAACTAAAAAATCGGGTTTCAAATAACCCTAGCTTTATAAAATCAATTATTATTAACACGGGTATTATCTGATTATGACTATATGGATATGATTCTGAAACCAAAGTTCAATTATCGCAATGGAAGACCGCAAATTCATCTAGTCCAAAAAAACATCGTCAGGTCCGGTCGACCATCAAAGCAATGAGCTCATTGTTTTTTTTTTCGATTTTTTTAGTTAAGTCCATTATGAGTTTATACCTACAGGTCAGACAGTAAATCAAGTATTCTATAAACAAGTACTGAAAAGATTAAGAGAGAAAGTACGCGGTAAAAGGCCAGAATTGTGGAAATCAGTCGCGGCTTTTGAACCAGCACATTCAGCACTTTCCATACGTACATTTTTAATATTCAAAAATATACCAGTGGTACCCTTCACCTGACTTAGTTCTGTGTGATTTGTTTTCGTCGAGTCTAAAAAATACCCTCAAAGGTCAGAGATTCGAAGGCATCGAGAACGAATTCATCCATACCGCTATAATTGAGATAAAGGATATAACTTTTGTTTGAAATATAATTTTTAATACATTTTGTTTGGGTATTTATTGAACACACCTCGTATAAAAACTCCAATTATTATTATTATTATTATTATTATTGTACGTCCGTAGTGCCGTTTTACGGTTTGGCCCTGTACACGTATTATCACGGTATTATCCAACATTCGGGAATCAATTTCATGGCGCGGTGGTGGCAACCCTGGCAACCGGATTCCATGTTCCACGACAACCATCACCAGTACTGTCACGTTAACTTCGGGTTCAATTGTTACACGTGGGATGAGGTAATATTTGAACTGAGCCCGATAAAAATATTCCGATCGTTGTTAAATAATTTCGCTGGTTCTCCGTTTTTTTTTTTTTTTTTAGATCCATGGATCCGCGCGAAAACCTGACCGATGTTACAACGAACAGACGGACGGTTGGGGTTCTGGCCGGCCATTGGCAGGCCTGCCGGACAACGATCTGCGCCGGGAAATTCGCGAAAGGGCCGCCGAGAACCCGAAGGCTTACCGGGACAACTTAAACCCTTACTCATTGTCAGAATCAGACGGCTTAACGATTACAGGAAAGACAAAAGCCGTCGATTGATCGTTGAGCGAAGCGAAGGTTTTCGCTTTAGCGACTTTTTTTTAAATTCAATTATTAACGTGTACAAGCAACAAAATTTGTATTATTATGTTGTTCTTTATTCTTTTTAATGTTTTCAAACATAAGACATTGGTCAGACCCCCCTCTCCTTCACTAAATTTTGTATACGGTTAACAGAATAAACAATAAATACATTACATACAAATACAATTTGATTATTTCAACTATAAATATACTATAAACTACATACACTGTTAAATATTTCACCATATTTCTGCATAGGGTTCTACAACATTTTCTCTCTGGGAAATTGTTATAAGCACAACCGCCCCTCACTTCCCCGAAAAAAATTCCACGTGCGCTACTATTGTTTTGTCCGAAGGCTCCTTCGGCAACCTATACATTAAGAGAAAAGTGTTTTCACTTCCATGGATTTTCTTCCATGCGTTTGTGTTATGTCGGGAGGTCTCCGCAACCCAAGCCATTCAACGAATCGGATTTCGGTTTATTTTTATCGTGGTTTTTTTTTTTTTTTCAATATCGTTCAATTAATTTGATCTAGCCGTCATATTATTATTGTGTATAATTATAACGTCTATATAGTTGCTATGCGGTATCCACTGCCGACGCAGATGTCGCTGTCTTCCCCACTCCGTCTTATATTTATTGTTAGTATTATTACTATTATTATTATTATTTATTTATTTTTTTTGTTTACAACAAAATAAATCACATTACAATTTATTTGTCTCTCCTCTCGTCCTTTGTCGTCTGATTTAAGAGCCGCGCAGTGCGTTAAATATGTCGAATGGCGCAGTGTTCATTGCTGTAGAAGGAAATAAAATAAATAAATAATAATTATTATAAAAAATAATCCGGTTTTGCCGTATCATTACCTACAATTAAACTTCATTGCGACGCGTTATAACGGTGCAATATTAATTACGATTCCTTACTAGAGTATTTTTCGTCTCGTTAGTCATTTTTTTCTATACAATATCTCGAATACAAAACTATAATTTTACATCGCAATGCCTCGTACATATACGTCTGCGCGATTAAATAAGGCTAAGCAAGTTAACGTATAACTTTAACCCGCAAGAGTTAAAATAATTAAAATAAAAAAAATGTCAAGAGGCTATTTCCTTTCGATCAGTCCGATTAGTGAAGCGATAAGAATATTGTGAAATACGATTTTAATTCACCGTGAAGTGTACACGAGGTCGGTCACAAGCCATTTATTTCCATTTTATTTTAGTTTTTTTATAAATGTTCAAATTTTTGGAAATTAAGAACCGAACTCCGAAAAGTAACCAGGCCGATTTTGTGTACACTTCGCGCTGAATTAAAATTGGTTTTCAGATTTGTATAGATTCAATACGTCAAAATTGATATGCTGCATATGACAAAGAAAGAAAATATCTGTATCCAATCACCTTAACCAGTCAACGCGTTAAAAGTTTGCTGTTTTATTAACTGGCCAAGTTAAGATAAAAGTAAATTAAACAATTAAAATGTATTAACTTAAGTCAATCTCATTTTTTTTTAGTACGATTTTAATTGTAATGATGATAATGGTTATACCCAATGTTTGCCATTTTTAAAAAAAAACTGATAACCAATGTTGAATACATCAAGTGGGGGTTTATTCCGGAGGAATATCGAATTATCATTATTTGAAACTCCGAACCGTAAACAACTTTTTTAAATTAAAAAAAAAACCTAATAATTATGTACGGTGGTCCAATTCAAATTTTTAAACAGCGTATAAATTGTAAATTTAATATTGTGTTAAACAATTCAAATACATTTAAATTATAGATTTACGTAATAAAATTCATAACTAACAACTCGTTACGTATTAATTTAACAAAAAAATCTAAATTAAAAATTAAAATTTACTCGACTTTTAATGTTTTATCTCGTTAATGTTCAGCCAATAGCTACGTTAGCGTATTTACTGTAGCTGGTTTTTCATAAGTACCTAGGTATATGCATGGCGTTCTAAAACATATATGCTACGAAATAATAACATTGGTGTAAGCATTTCGTGGCATAAAGATAAACAAGTATAAGAGCGTATTTTAATCGTGCGGAGACTTGAGATACCGTGTTATTATCTTTTTAAATGGATGAATTTCAATATTGAGTGGTTCACATTTGTTCACACTTCAGAATAGATATCTTTAATATTGCATTTGTAGATGGATTACTGCAGGGAAATCGAGAAGGAAATACGTGTTCAGCAGGACCAATTTTATGCTGTTAGTTTTAATAGAGGGTAATTCACTGCTTATTAAAACATACAAAATATACGTGCATGTCTACTATGTTTCAAAGTATTAATTTAAACTAAAATTCTCGGACCTTTTTAATATCAAAAATAAAAATCAAACGTTCGCATTTATTTATTTAAAAAGCAATTCCCTAAATCCGGATAATCTATACATGGAAATTCAAATAATTGGGATATTCGGATTTCATGCCCACATTAAAAAAAACTTATAAAAAAAAAAAAAAAACATATAAAAATATATATACAAACCAAAAAAAAAAAAATTAAATTCATGAAAAAATTAAGAGTATTATATAAGTACGATCAGTTTAAAACCAAACCATAATTTTTTTTTTTTTTATTACCTAATAGAAAAAAATACGTGTTTCCCCTTTGCTGCTCTATTACACGGTGGCGATTTTTTAATTCGAAACTGATCGTACTTACGACACTACTCCAGGCATTGAAAAAAAAAGAACACTTTTTTCCCATCATTTTTAACATTTAAGTTATTTATTTGTTGCATTTGCTTTTGTATATACATATTTAAGGTAACGGCGCCAATCTTTAGAACTAACCCAGTTTTTAGAAATATTGTGTTTAATAAACTGCTTGTTGGTGACAGCTCAACTGAAGCACTAAAATAACTAAATAATATATAATATATATAATATATTAAAGTCTAAATTATCGAAAACTAGGTCATAGTGCCACCACCACCACTACGGATCCGTTACCCTATTTATGTTTTAATTTTAATACAAATTTTAATTAATAATAAAAACAAAAATAACATAAATAAACGCAGGATGTGGCCGTCTCGAGCGTACCAGTACCAAAAAATCATCTTGGCCAGCCGGCTTTAGATTTGAATTCGTACTTTGTGTTCCAGTTCTCACTCCCCGTATAATCAAATCCCCGACAAAAAATGTACTCAAACCTTGCCCCGAGTTCAAATCCGAGGTCTAGCTAGCTCAAGACGACCCTCCCCATTCGTTTAGAGGACGGGATTTGCTGCCTTAGTCAAATTAACGGGCAACATAGTAAAAACACTTTTTATACAATTTTAAAAAAAGACAAGGGAGCAAGAGATGCGATTTTTATTTGTTTAAATCAAGTTATTGAAAAGTCACAGTGGTTTAAAAACGTCAAAATAGTCACCGTAACTAATCGACGTTTAGAATAACGAAAAAAATACATAGTTTTGACCTCCTATATCTAAAACCAAAATTAAACCTGTTCTATGTAGTCTGTGTAAGCAATTTTTTGCAATGTTCTCCGTTAGCTTGACTTAGACTAGTGGTGTGACTAGGGAAATCATTCAGGGGAGTTACATTTAAAATTCTTTACACAAATAAAAGAAGTGCCTACTTTACGAGTATTTGTACAGTTCTACAATTTTTTTTTTAAAAAAAAGTTGAAGTAATTTTTGGAAGGGTTATTTTATAATAATGGTGCCACCGAATCTAAATACGGCCCTGACCACGGCTAGCTGTGAGTTACGAAAACGCAAGTGTAGAATTTCCCGAAGACGATGAAATTTCGCTATCGAATGCATTGCAAGCTGCCGAGCATTGCGACCCAGTCAGCATATTTCCATACATACCTATTCAAAATCGTCTGTAATAACAGTACGACACATAATATTATAATATGTCTATATTTTTTACTGTCTCAATGTAATTATTGAATCCGGCCGTCCTTTCGTATAAAATGTCTGTGCGTCCGTGTTTTTTTTTTCTTCGGGCATTTTAATTTTTAAGCGAGATACGGTACCGTATGTGAAATATCGCGATAATTTTAAAAATTACCCGAAAAAACGATACCCGAAAAAATTAACCCGACGTCCAAACACACAGGTGTGAATGTACTTAGTTTTAAGTTTGATAATAGTTCGAATCTATTGTAAATATTTAAACTAAAAGCGTAAAATCGGTCCCGTCGAATGTGAATTTTGGTTGTATCGTACGTTTGTCGGAGACACCGAGACAGCCAGCGGCCGCACGCACTTTTAATAATTATTGCATATAATATAGTTTTTTCTTTTTTTTAATAATATTCGTTGCAAACGAAATGTGTGTGTGTGTGTATATTTTTTTATCTACATCCGTTTTGATCGCGCATTAAGAGGCGTCGTTAATCGTGTTGACGATATTAATCTATACCCGGTGTATATCCGCCCCGAAAACGGGCTCGCGGAACTGCTCCCCGGGCGCCTCGTAAATTCGCGAAATATATTCTCCACAGACCTAAAAAAAAAAAAAAAATTAAAAATACCGGACGGGCGCGCACACGCGAACACGATAATAATATTAATAATAATATTTTACGGGCACATGCCCGTCCGTATTATTATTTTACCGACGACGAGTCCGTCCGGTCGGTCGTGTTGCCCGGTAAAAAATTTCATATATTTCATTCGGGACGTTACGCGGCTGTAAATTATAATAATAATAATAACGAAAAAACGGCCTTCCCCCCTTCCAAATGTACGTATTAATAATAATAATTACATTATTGTGGCGTACGATACACATAAAATTTTTTTTTTTTAAAAACTACCGTTGTAGGCAGGCTCGGATTAACACTATCGTAGACCACAGGCACAGTGCCTTTAAGTGCTTATGGTCTAATACAGCTCTGCAGTGTCCAGTATTTAAATGGTTAAGAAACCTTCTGTTTGGGAGAAGAAGTGTTGAATCTCAGTATTAAGCATTTAAAAACAAACATATTTACAACATAAAAATTAAATCTGAATTTTTATATGATATTTTTTATAACTTTTTATACGATAACAATTTTAACATGTCTTAAAAAAACAATTAATTTCACACCAAATATATATAAAATCAAATTGTCAAAAATCATAAAAAACAACCTATTTTATACCTATTTGCATATTTCCTTAACCCTCGCATTTAAGTCCAAAACAAGTATCAGCATTGCACCGTATAACAATTATTTTACTGATATTTCCATGCGAACTGCAGCAAACAAAAACAACTACAAATATTGAATGTCAGCAAAAATAATATTCAATATTAAATGCATCGTAATCTCGTAATTTTATGCAGGTCTTGCTCATAAACACAATTAACGATAATAATGGACAATTTTTAATATTATACATATAATTTATCAAATATATGCTACTTAATCGAGAAATAATCGAATAATACAGCATTTATATGCTGCAAAAATGTCAAATACGCATAATAAGTTTGCACATTTGTAATCTAGATTTTATGAATCGAATTTACGTTATATTCGGGTATAGTTCTGGATGCTATGGTATGCAAATCTGGGGGTGTGCCAAACCTTCTCAAATCCGCACTATACAAGCTTCTCAGTCCATCATTCTTCGGCTAATAGCCTCGGGCCTTTGGTACGTAACAAATGAAACCCTACACAAAGATCTAAGAATTCCAACAATTGACCAATCAGCTAAATTGTACTATAACAGATTTTATTCCAATCTACAGAACCATCCCAATCCTTTGGTCTATCACCTTGCATCACGTACTCTTCCCGACAACCCACCGCGCCGACTCAAAAGAAATTGGTGCCGTGATCTGTTAAATTAATGAACAAATCTAAATTACTGGAGGGTACCATCGCTAGATGATTTCCCTCATCTTGTGCTCGATGTGTTGATTTTATTATGTATGAAGTGTTATGTCAGTCCTATTACGTTTACCTATTGTGTTATGAAATACAGATTGTACATTTTCTAAAATAAAAGAAATAAAAAAAAAAAAAAGTTCTGGTTGCTAAGTCATAAGCATCCGTGCTCTAGTAATTACGAATTATGATAACGAACACCGAGTGTAAAATATACGAGTTATATTATTATTTTTGCCTGTAAATTCTTATATACATAATATTTTACTTGTTGCGCTAACGTGTACAACTTGTATATATTAGCTTATAATAATAATAATAAAAAAACATAAAATATTATAAAAAAAACCGTAGCCAAACATATTGTTTTCGTAGGCCCTAAGCACAGTGGCTGTAGTGCTTATGTGCTAATACGGTCCTGGCTGTGGGCCGGGAAGTCGAGAAGACAGTGGCGATGGGGGAAAAATTACCTAGGGGCTAACTCCCCCCCTTGCTAAAATATACGTGTTTCGGTAGTCCTCCTGTAATATTTTTGTTGAATATCGAAACTATTCGAATAATAATCGTTGAACTTGTTATAATTTCTCTAAACAATACGGGGATAAATGATTTAAAACGATTAAACACACTCTTTTTTTTTTTTTACAAATATTAACAAATAAATTGGTACAAGGTAAAAAAAAAAAAAAAAAAAAAAATAGGAGAATTTCTTATACATATTTCATTTAATATATTTATTTCGAATATCCATTAAATAAAATGTCTAAAATAATTTTTAAATCTTTAAATTACGGAATTTTCGGTAAGCGTTAAAAATTATATTCCATATGTTCAGCAGATCCTTCGGTTCAAAAATCGTTCCAACGCCACCGGCCAATAGAACACACAGAGAAATTCTAATTTATAATATCCGTACGTATCTTCGGTCGGTTTTTTTTTTTTTTTAAGGGGGTAGGGTGTTGAAAGTTACAAAAAAAAAAAATTTAAATCACTTTGGCGATTTTCGGTGAATTTGATCGTCGTACTGTTTCTAGTCGGATCCGCGTTCGGGCAAAATATTACGCTGATAAAAATACAACGGTCGTGTTCGTATTTTCAAAATAAAAAAACTAGATCGCGCCAGTTTTATATGCGTAACCGTGAAAATGTAATAATATCAGACGATCGCGAAAATATCACACGGTTTTCCATAGTGTCCCGGGGGAAAAAAAAAAAAAAAAATAAATAAATAAATAAATTACAAACTTTTAGAATCTAAAAAAAAAAAACGCGTACGGACCACTTGTTAATCGTTACACACGACCGTAGAGAGACGCGATCCCCTTACACTGCCCAAATCATACGGAAGGTTTTTTTTTCTTAATTCTCCGGTTTCACTATCCGCTCTGAAACTACCGCAGCTGATTACGACGAGTAATAATATTGTATTTTTATTATTTGTTTTATCTGCGTGGCGAGTAGCCCACGAAAACGTTGTCCGTGTCCGTTAACAATGTGCAAGTGTGTCCCCGTACCTACGCATTTTGCCCGATCCGATAAATCTCGGTGCTCCTGCCGCGCCGATTCGTGACATCGAAAAGTGTTCGTCGTACTCGTACAGATCGTTTTTTTTTTTTCGTTTTCGGCGTCCGGCGAACACGCGGCATATAATCGGTGACACCCGCACGAAATTCTGAAATTTATTTATCGACCGTATACATACACACAAGAGACAATATGACGATAATTCAATTTTAGAGTCTGCACCAAAACTTAACATTTTTTTTTTGTTTTTTCGTTTTTCGTCTACGTGAAATACTTTTCAAAAGTATTCGGCTACACGCAAAGATTGGTATTCCGATTAGTACGCCGAATACTTAACGGCAATAGTATTTTCAAAATAATTCCGAATATTTTGCGTAAAGTGTTGTGAATATTTTTAGTGTACAACATTAGATAATTTCGAGTGTATTTGAGATTTAGCGCGCACCGAGGATTGTATTGGTTTTACCACGATGCGTTTTTTTATTTTTTTTTAATTATTTTTTCCCTACCACTATTACGGTCCGTCATGGGGTCATTTTTTTTTTTTTTTTGATTTTCGTTGTAGTTTTCTTAATAATTGAGTAAATCCGGGAAAACTTACGGCATCAATGGTTTCATTGTATTCGATTTTTAAATTTATTTGTAACTCGAGTAAAAATAATCGTAAACACATAAAATTAGGCCACTCTAGGCGTGAATTTTTCAAAATCATTCCAGTGATTTTTGATCTATTTATAGGCATGTTAAGTTTTGTCGAGTTTTATTTTAGTTTTCGTTTGGTTGTACGTGGATAAAATTTGGTTTGGCCTACAAGAAACGCTCGGCATTTTTACACGGTCTTCAATTGGTACTTGACTAATGGTAAAAAAAATCGGGCGCAATGGAGTAATTAATTTTTTTTATTTGCGTTTAAAGTGTACATTCGTGCACGGCCAAGTCCGCGACTCGGCGCCTGGTTTTCGCGATCCGACGGAATAGCGTGCAATTCCATCGACGACGACATCCCGCACGCGACCTAATAATTTTTTTTCTCTTTTTTTAAAAAAAAAAAAAACAATCTATTCTCTAATGGTTTCTGAATCGTAATAGTTTACGAACGGATTTAGCGTGTTTCGCAGACGAACGGCTAAGCGAGCGCACCGGTTGTGTGGGTGGGGGGTTGGGAGGGCAAAACGGTTTTTGTCGATCCGCGGAAATCGGTCTCCGCGGACACCTTTGCCGGCGGTTTACGTCGTCCGAGACGGTCGACGCCGTCAAAGGTCAAAAGACGGACACGCCACGTAAAACGAATTAACCCGACGGCAATCGTTTCCGCGCGGGCGCCGTTGTTTATGTTCGCCCGTTTGTAACGGCTCCCGGGGCACACGGGACGGCAGAAGAAAACTAATAGAGACGCAGAGAGAGCAAAATTCTCTGAAAGACTTTATGCGGGACAAACGCGATCTCGTGTTTTTCACGGCCCGGGGAGTATTTCGTGCTGATTTCCGGCGCGTTTTCGCGAGATTATTTACAAAAACACGGCCGTGTTACCCCGCCTCGACGCCCCGGTTCGAATTTGTATTCATTTAATTTTGATGCGAAAATGCATTATCGTTTTGATAATTCACTTTAGTCTCGCAGTTTACCGACAGTATAATTACGTCTACGGGTTTTACTCGTCATCTCAACTACCGTGCTACCCATTCCACGGTTATTACCGGCTTTCGCAAACCGACGACTGTATCCGCACAACCGCCAATTGATTAATCGCTAATCTGGAGAGCACGAACAACAATTAAAGCCGAGGAAATCAAATTTGTTATTATGACGCGTCGTATATCCGTATTCATTTATGCGTAGCCAAGGTAACCCGGAGGTCAACAAAAATAAAACCGGTATATCGTTATTTGTTGTTGGTTAAAGATAAAAAATTCTACATTTGGTGTTTTATAGAAACATTTTTCAAATTAAGTACCGTCGCGCGCCGGTTCTAAAAAAAAAAAAAAAATAAAAATAAAAAAAACCCGCATCTGCGTCTGGCGCATCGTTTTTACTAAGCGAAAATAGTGTTCGCCGAGAGAAAGAAAAACACATTTTAAAGTAATACTAACGGCTTCTTAGCCGCACTCGGAATCGAAAATATACAAAATAAATTCGAATTATTCCCCGTTGATTTATTTCATTCGCTTTCTTATATTATTTTTTTTTTTATTCAGTATATATATATATATATACGAGTATTATAACGTAAAATTTGAGTTATACGATTTATAACAATTTTACGATCGCTGCAGTTTGGCCAAATGATTAATTATTATTATTCCACGAGTTCGTGCACATTGTATGCCAATGAAAGCGTATAATAATAATAATAATAATAATAATAATAATATATTATAATATTTTACTATATACCTCTCGACTTAATACAAATAACATTATATAGTAATAGTGGCCATAATACGAGTATAAATCTCGGCAACGATATTATATATGTTGAATAATAATATTATTATTTCGTTATGCCCATAAATTTAATATTTTTTTTTTTTTTTTTTTTTTTTTATAACGTATGTATGTTTTTACCTGTCTGCGGGGCGTTTCTCGAACGGACAGATTTTCTTTCTTTACGCTATATAAATATTTTATTCTTGTGCACAAAAAACTAGGTTGACGTTGACCGCGATGTTTGTTTACAGCAGGGGTCGGACCGCGAGTTAAATCTGTAATTTTTATAAAAAAAAAAAAAATTAAATACAGGCATTAGCGTAGTGTTTCGAGAATGTTTTTTTTTTTTTTTTTTTTTACCAGATATTCGTATTCCCGTGATATTGTGTGTAATAATATTCTCCGATTTTTCGTTCAGATTGTGTTTAAATGATTTGTTATGGTCGCGAGCGTCGTTTCCGTATATATAAATAAAGGAGAAAAAAAAATAACAAATACAATACGAAATATTCTGAATATTAACGTTCATCTTTCGGGCCTGTGTTTAATGTAAACGTTTTGATAATTTTGATAATGGTTTCTAATGTTTTATTATTAAAACTTAGTTTATATATACTTCGATAGATTAATGTACCCTAACCGTACAATATTACGAACACAATTTGATATCACTATGTATACATTTTCTGTTTTTTAAAAAAAAATAACCCGAGTTGCGATCCGTGGAAAAATGTCGTTTAATTTTTTGACCGTTGATACCAAAACGGTGGCCAAACGATCTGGTTTACGGTATTCGTATGACATAAAAATGTACAAAAATTTCGTATAACCGTTGAACATTAAACGTGGTTCGATTGAATCCTTGGTGCGACAACCAGATAATAATTAACCATTTTTGTTGGAAAATTCATTTTTCGACGGTATAACTTAAAGAAAAACGTTTGTCTATAAATTCGGGGCCGTCCAACGAATCCGAAAAACGTTTATTTTTTTATTATTATAATTATAATAATAATTGTATCCGTAGAATTTAAAATCCGATTAATTGTTGTCCGTCTTTAATTATTTAGTTTTTAGTCACGCGCGTTCGGTGTAAATTATAATATAAAATATGTCGAAATTCGTTTTTCGATTCCCGTTTTTTTTTTTTTTTTTTGTTGTTGGTTTTTTGCGTGAACGGGCGATACACGGGGAATTATGCGTTTCGCCGGAGGCGCCGGAAAACGTGTTAGTCGAATAAGTTAACCGGGCCGACGACGTTTGGGACGGGAAAAAGGGGAAAAGGAGAAAGAGAGAGAGAGAGAGAGAGGGAGAGAAAAAAAAAAGATTAAAGAGGGCGAAAGGCCGTAAATATCTCCACGGGAACGGTTGTGCGCGGGGAAAACTGGTGGGAATTAACGAAAGTGTTTCATACGCGTATATAGCTGTCCATAAAACAACGCGGTCGTGACACCGGGAAGATATTGCAGCTCGAAAAAGTGTACACTGTACTACATATACATATATATATATATATATAAATATACTTACGCGGCGGCGGTCGGGAAACCTCGCAGTAAGTTACGGCCGATCGTAAATAATTCCGGTGTGTCAAGAGTGGCGATATATTTTTCGTGTTTCTCCACCCCCCCTCCCCCACCGCCCACCATGTTGTCGTGTATATATATATATATATATACGGCGAAGATTTAATTTATGTGGCTCTTTTATATATATATATATATATATATATATATATATATATATATATATATATATAAATTGTACAAGAGGTGGCCCCGGAGGGGATGGAAATGCACAGAGGTTTTTATTGAAAGCTCGGATTGACCTTTCGGAAGCCGGAACATAAATCGCCGCGGGGCGGGTGTGCGGCGCGCGCGTTCGCGAAACAACACCGCGGCGTAGACACCGCGACGACGACGCGCCGCTTATTGTAATTACACGCGGGCTGATAAATCCCGGGCCCGACACATGGACTAGCCCCGCTAGTGTTAGGCTCGGCGGTATTCACCTCACCTTCCGTCGGCACTAACCCGCACAAGACATCAAATTTCACCACAATCTGTGTTCGTTAGTGCGCGAGTGATTGTGCCGAGACTTTTGTCATTTTCAAAATAACGGATCAAAAACAATAATAAAAGCCGCTTTATAATGTACCGGCTCGCGGTGCTGCCGGTCTAATATCCGATTTTTGTACTTCTGTACCAACGGTGGTTCCCAGCTCGTATCGAGTGGTCCGCGATGCTAGTGAATTACCTTTTTTTTTTTTTTTAAATTTAAAAAAATAGAAAATGAGCGAAATTGTATTTCATATTATTTACGGTTTAGTGTGCGTAATACACGATCCCACCAACCGGTCAAAGAAGCACGTGCTAATAAATCACAGTAATTAAATACATATTAATTTAAACTTGTATTATTTTTTTTTCACATTGTATCGATTTATTTAATTTTGTAAAATCGTATTTCCGTGTTGATTAAGTACCAAAATTTGAATTTCTATCAGCTTTTTTTTTACTAAATTAATCTGTTGTCAATAAATAAGTTAATACAAACTGTATTTCCGATTTTATTATGTGCATATAAATCATAAACTATACAAGCATAAAGAAATAAGTGTTATAGAGGGCCAGGGGGGGAGGGTGATAATAAATAAGTCGTGGTCCGTGACGGTGGAAAGTTTACAAAAGTGGTCCGTGCCCAGCGTTGAGTTGGGAACAACAGTTTTATACAATACTGTAATAGTATACAGGTCGACTAGAAAATCTATTACGATTAAAATTGTAAAAAAAACCAAAAAAATATATATATAATTAGCCGGACATATATTATATACTCTGCGTAGGCCGCTGTTATTGTAGTATACAGGCGGTGGAAAGTTTGGAATGTACCCGTATTGGATATTATAATAATGCAATCATTTTTATATTATGTACCAAAAGCAACGATAAATCATTGCTCGAAAAACGGTGCCAAGCGTGTGTATTAATTATTATAGTCGTGATTTTATTCGTTAGCCCTTGTAGTCGATAGTAGTCGTAGCTCAGAAGTCGACGAAAATGAAACCGATGTATCGTGTATTTGTTATCGGGGATGTTTTTTTAGAAAAACCGCCAGGAATCTAGGAAAATATTTCAAATAAAGTACCGCGGATCGAAAAACCGGCAACTTTTAAGGTACACGATATACTATGGTGTAACGACGTGAAAAACTTACAGGAGTTTTACTAACCGAAAAAAAAAAATTTAAAAAAAATGTTTTTCTTAATAAAACTCATATATTATATTTGTTAATCAGTCTTTATTCTGTATGCGAGAATTATGACAGACGAAAAACTTGAACAACGTATTCGTTTAAAATTTTGTAGTGAAACTCGTAAAGTCTTCGACCGAAAGTTTATATTTGCTGATAGATGGCTCGTCTGTCGTGTCTCGACCACGTATTTTTGAGTGACACACGATTTCGCGAAGGTCAAGAGGGAATCTCGAATGAGCAAGTCGAAACTGAAGGTCACGTTGACATAAATTTTTCGATATTATAAGACAATGCGACGGCTCATAATGCCTTATCTGTAAAGCAGTTGCCGGCCAAAAATCGAACTTCAGCGCTACAATATCCCCCATATTCGCCAGTTCTCGCTCCATGTGACTTTTTGGCATTTTCCACATTTTGAGTCAGTTGAAGTTGTAAAAAAAAAATTTTAAAAAATGGCAGAGATAAAGCTATTACATAACAAATGTTTATTTCCAATAATATTTCAGCCAATTGAAAATACGAATAGAGCGTTTAATACATTAAACACGAAGAGAATTATACAGAAGAAGGAAAATGTTATATTATTAAAAATTGTTAACAAAAAGTTTTTACAGTGAATGTCACGTTATAATGTAACATTTGCCTGGTAGGTTAATTTATTCTACGTCGGGTATACAAGTACCCGAATTAAATTAAATTTTATATAGTTGATAATAAGCATCGTTTTGAACTTTAGTCGAGACATTTTTTTCGTACTCTAGTCTCTATAATAATATGGTTCTAAATGTTATAAACGTACGTAATATATATATAAGTTTGGTCATTCGCAAATGTGAATGCACTGATCGAAACCGAATGCGATTATATTATTATGGAAAACCCTGGTGAATTAATAACCACCATCACGGTAGTTTCGCGATTTTGTGCGAACAGATTTTTAATTAAAATATAAGCTCGCCCGGAGGATTTTTCCCGGGGACCCGGTAAATCGGGAATCGAGCCAACTTGCGGTTTGAGGATGTATTTTTTCCCCTTTTTTTTTTTTCTTTTTTTTTCTGTCACCGGTATAATAATGTTTTGCGGAAATGAAAGTATATAATTTTAATACGTGTATATAGGTATTTATGGGAAAAGCCGAGAGCGGGCGGGTCGTCCCGGAGCAGTTAAAATTAAATTAAACCGACCGAACCGCGGAGTGTGCAGTGATCTACTGCGCGGCAGCAGCAATACGAATGGTATTTAATTTTTTTTTTTTTTCGTTAATTTAAATATTAAATATATATATATATATATATATAAAAAAATAATAATAATAATGAAAATACCCTACGTACGCGAACAAAGGGTTCGGTCGGCGGATAGGGAAAAAAAATAATATATATCCGCGCCCATTGTCGGCGCGACGAGAACAAAAGGAATCTCGCGGCGTTCGCAGCCCGGCCCGGCGAGTGGTTTTGACGTGCGGCTGGCGGAAATTTAATATACCTAACCGATGCGCAAGGTGCGCTGCCGGCATTATACTTAGGACATGTCATTTTATAATGGCGTCGGTGTGTATTCATAATATATACGTGTGCGATGAAAAATATTATTGCTGGCGCCGTTTTTGGCGCGGCGGAAGAACGGTTTTTCCCGTAATTGGGTGCGGCGGAAGAACGGTTTTTCCCATCATTGGGCGCGCCGACACTCGAACGAATTTTAACCCCCTCCCCCTCTCACTCTTTCCGGCGATCGCGGCGCCCCCTATATATATATATATTATTTAATTATTAATTCCGGCATCCTCTACGGTTGGTTTTATTATTATTCTGCTTTTTTTTTTTTCCCCCAAAGGAATTTAATTTTGATTTTTTGATTTTGGCCCGAATGAAAGGAGTGAAGAACGACACGGAGGGCGTACGGTACCCTCAAGAACACAGGTCGAGGGGTTTTTTTTTCTTCCCGACAGTTTGTCGTTTGATAAACCCAATTAAACGGTAATAACGCGCGGAAAAAAATTGACGAGAAACGGGCCCGAGTGGTTCAATCGCAGCACCGATAGACGCTATATTACTATAGTAATAATTGCGGCAATTACGATTTGCGTGGACGAATAAAATAATTTCCATTTTTTTACGACACGATAAACAGGTACTTTACGCGAGTTGACAATTTTGAACTTGAAATTTAGATGAAGAAAAAAAAAAATGTTTTCAATGAATTTGATTCTCGATATTAAATATAGGACACTACGATACTAATTTATACATTTAAAGTATCTATAAGGGTGTTAGAGATCAATGGAAATGTTAATAGCCATGTAAAAATAAAACAACGGTTTACCGAAGTAAATACAGCTACTACTTTGGGTTGATGTCACTGTTCAAATCCAAGTTACTATCTAGAAGCACAAAAATAACAATATATATTATACTCGTATATATATATAAAGTTCTAGTCGGACCGGTGACTCATTATGCACTTAGTGCTTAACAGTGGCCACTACAAAATTGGACGAAAGAAAGATACCGAGAAAAATATTCGGTCCAACAAGGCAAAACTATAGAGGATACGAAATAAGAAGAAACAAAAAATATTCGAAACGAACGGATACGATGGAGCTAAAATAGTGGGAACCTTAAAGAGCAGTAGAATAAGTCGTTTGGGACATGTGTTTGGCGATCAGACGGTGACCAGTAGATGGTGACCCAGAAGACTAAGAGACCCAGATGACGGACTGAAAACAAGAATACTTGAGGTTGCGGAGAGTCAGGAAGAGTGGAGACCGGTGGGTTATTGCGGCATTGGGCTGTACGGGTCTACGACTAAGCTAACACGACGTTTCTTCGATTGTCGCGATATTGTCAAAATCGCCGCACCATTACGTATTGTATCGCTGGTTTCAAAGCCGTTTTGATAAAACTTGGGTTTATATCAATACAACGCTGACGAACCGTTTTGTTTTCCGCGGTTTTTTATATGTGCCGCACATTATTATGCCGTTGGCACCAAGGGGTGACGATCCGGGTCCGAACGACGGCGGCGTGACCGGTCGCCACCCTCACTATCGTGTACATATATTATACACAGTGATTGTTTTTTTTTTATCCAATTTCGTTTGAATGTATGTTTCTCGTATGCCGTTTGACCTCCGACCGCGTGTCTAATATAATCAGCGACACGTGATCGTTAAGGGGACGCGCGTGTCCGATTTCAATAATCAGTAACCAACCCTACGGCTAGTTAAAAAACAAAATCTAAAAAGAAAAAAAAACACATTCGGTTTTCATTATGGGTGGCCTAAGGCCCCTTGCCCGTCGTGTACCATATGTCTAATCATGTTTTACTGTTATCAAAATACTGCTGATATTAGAGGCTTTTAAAATGTACTGCTAACGAAGAACGCTTGTGATTCAATGTACTGCGCCACAATAATTCGATGGAAATTTCTGTAGAAGGCAAATATTGAAGGTAAAACGAGTATAGAGTACATAAAACAAACTGTGATAGGCGTGGATAAGGATAGGTATAAGGGTTTAAAGGAATAAAGTTACGAGAGGGAGGCATGGAAATCTGCAGCCAACCAATCGGACGATTAGAGACGACAAGAAGTAGAAAAATACCGCACGTTTTATGATTTGATGATTATATTTTTATCATGTCCAACTCGCTCACAATACGTTTGTTATTTAAATCACGATTATTTCAGTTGTATGGTTTAGTATGATAACAGTCGTGGCAGGATTATTGTATGAGAACATCTTTTGAAAAAAACCTTTTTTTCCTCTCGAACTTGACTTTTGACTTTGCAGCTTCGTCGTTATATTATATACAATGATTTTTTTTTTGTCATCGCACCGAACTTTTTTTCTCAACTCAATTATTATGAATTTGTAGGCTTTACCAATATATATATATATATATATATATATTATTATTTTACTATTTTAGTTTTAGAAAATATATTGTATTATATATATTTTAATATAAGGCCAATATCATATAATATTCATATGATTTATAATAACCGACGGTATATATTATAGTTTATTGCGTTTGCTAAAATTGCAGCCGTTATTCGGTATAATAAACAGAATCGTTTATATAAATTATTATTATTATTTTATTTTTATTTTTTTTGTGTATTACATTATTGGCCGTTGGTTCGTATTTCGATTACTATAATCTATACGTATATATATATATATGTGAATAACGTCGCTTTGTTCAAAAAACATAACTGCAGTCGTCTCGAAGGGTGATCACCAGTTATAATAATGGAGACATATTATATTACCATATCCACGAGGGGCGTGATCGCGTTATATTTTCTAGAAACGTCGAGGCAAGTATTTGTAGTCTTTTATTTTTTTGCAATACAATATATACTATAATAAAATATGATTTAGGGTATTCGCAAAACACATTCGCTTGATATATTCACGTAGGTATCCATTTGAAAAAATAAAAACACGATATACTTATTATAATATATTATATCAGGACCACAGTCCGTCCCCGCGGTGCATATATGAAACGTCACGGTTTGCACAACCTTTTTGTTTTTTTTGGTGGGATTTTCACGATTTATTGTTACGATATATAATAATAATAATAATATCATCACTCCATTTTACCAAAAGAAAATACGATCTAGTCGGATTACCGAAAAGAGCACATTTAAACGCGCACATGCGTATATTAAGTACCCGGAGTTAATAAAAAAGCTAATTTTGTAATGAAATTTAGTTTACAATTTGATTTGATGCGTTATATTGCAATGCGGTAATTAAAATTGGCCAATCACTACGATTCGTTATTTTCAAATAAATTTCAAGTTGCAGGCATAAAGTTTAATGTTGCTATAACAAATTTTATGAAGGCACAGGAAATCCAATAGTTTGGACACGTGTTGAGAAGTGGGCACGTAGTCTGGACCCTTACCGAACATTTGTCTACGATCTACATTTTTACTATTATCTAGGTTGATATTTTGTAATTTTTGAAAATTGACCCCCTCACCAAAATTAAATGCTGGCTACAAGCCTGATTACAAGTCTGGTTAGACGGCGGTTGAGTGAAAACCAACTGGGAAGAGACCGATAGAAAAACGATGGCCGGATTGGGTGAAACAAGACCTGGCGAATTTAAGTGTAGTAAATTGGCAAGAGAGAGTACACAATCGAGAGGAATTGAAGACAAGTGTCGGTTGCGGTTGTCGGTAACTCTTTTAAAGTAAAGTTGTAATGCCAGAAAGAATAACGATCAAGGAAACACAGAAATCCACAAAAGTAATTTAATTTTCGTAATAGCCAAATTTTCTCAAAAAAAAAAAAAAAAATGATCCGCGTACCAATGTAAAACCACAGTTTTTTTTTTTTACAGGGTTTTGAGATGAAAAGTACAAACGGGAAATAATTTTCACTATTTGCGTATAGTTTTGATACTCGAGTATTAAATTATTGTCGATATGCAAGTGGAAAATATATAAGTAGAGCCATACAAACCTAACCTAATACGTAATTAATATGAGTTCTCTTTGATGTTTTTTTTTTCATTGGGTACGTATAGAATTCAATTTTTTTACATCGTTTCATATTTTCACGAGTGGTTATAGTTATTATTATTGAAAGAATGTCTTGCACGATTAATTCTTGGAATAAGGCCGCAGGATCGTTTCTCATATAAATCATACACTCGATAAAACGTTATGTATTTTCCGCAGATCAAGTCTTTGTAAAAAAAAAAAAAAAAAAACCATACAATTATTATTGTTTTATTGCGGCAGCGGTCAAGCATGTAGCCAGAATTTTATTTGGGAGGAGGGGTATCTAAAAAAAAAAATGTTTTCATTATCTTTACTCAAAATTACAACTTTTTATTGTAATAAATAATTTTGAGTACAAGTCGCATACATTATATGCAGTTATGTTAAAATTTTGTCTCCCACCCCCGTGAAATTCTGCATCTTTTAAGGGACTATGTGAACAAATTTAAGTATTTTACTCATCAAAAAATTTTTGTTTTAGAGCGTCGAAGAACTAGAGTGTACGATTGGCGTACACTGGTTTCTGTGAAACTTCCTCTGTTTTTATAGATTATCTATAATAATGTTCTATGTTCTAATGTGAAAGAATTTTTGCTTTCTGTGATGGGCGATTTCAGGATGAATCGAAAAGAAACGTAACTTTTCGAGTTCTTCGGAGGATTCGAGAAGATTTTGTCATTCATTGTATTGACAGAACCTGTGTATGCACAAAAAGGCAACATTTAATTTAGCTTATCAAAATAGAAGACGAAACGAACCGCTCTAATGTGTCTTCACAGGACTAATAGAATAATAATTCGATTACGATGAATTTTATTACTAGGGCAGTGAAGTAAATGCATTTCCATCTTTTTTTTAGATGCTTTTCATTGCTAAGTGAGCTTAAATATTAATTTAAATACAATTTCTGTTTATTGCAATCGAATGCATTTTTGACAATTATTCGTATTTTAGTGTAGTTTTCATTGATTTTCATAATTTTATATATTTATTCGTCTTTCAATAAACAAAATTATCGACCATCGTCGATTGAAATCGATTATGTTTAAAATATAAAATATATTATTGTAATTGGTAATCGATGTCACTTAGTGGTTCGTTAATACTCTGTTGCGTCTATTTCGTCCGTAAAAATGCCTAAAATCCAGTCATTTAAATCGGCTGTTTCAAAAAATTACGTAAAAACTTAATTTCTCAAAGGCAATTTTCCAGATTATAAAAGTGCAATTTTGAATGCAACAATGCAATCGATTTTTTTTTCAGTTTTAACGCAAACACTGCCTTAATAATAATACATAGTAATGGCAAGTGCGGTTAAACGTTGACGACAATGCGAAAGCGTTATTCAAACACAATTATCCTGTCACGACAAAATCGTTTATATAATATATGTGCATGTAGTTTACAATATTATTGTCGCGTTATTTGTTCGTTATTCGGAAGAGTGTATAATAAAAAAAAATATGATTTTTACACGACCTCTTGTTGCCGCACGCTATATTATAATTATTACGATAATATTATTTCCATTCAGTCGACAGTAATCGTAATTTATACACGATAATAATATATATACTTATATATGTATAAGTACTTACCTATTTATATCTACTTAACGGATACATATAAAGTTATATATTTTGTAAACACTTTTCTCAAGGTGATCGCACGATAAATTTATACTTACATGTACGTATATGTATACGTATTATATACTTATATATTGATAATTCTCGTTTGTATATTTTATATACCAATACGATAACCGAAAATGACTACCGTGCAATTATCTATCCGTATATACCCATTAATAATATTAATGCACTTATTATACATTCAATGTTAATAGTATTACCTAACCTACACGTATACCTGTACGGACACAATTCATTCGTGGTCTCAGAGACAATAATAATAATTTACCGCGGCCAAATATTTCACATTTCAGTGTTACTAGTTATATTATTATTTTCCGTATTATAATTAACGATAGAACCCCTCTCCCTCCCCCTATACCTTAGCTTTATAAATTGGGATTATATATTTTCTTATTAGTCTCATTACCTTGATAAAAAACATCTTAACATCGTAGGTTTAATATGAGTACAAGAGTTTTAAGAGAAATCACCTTATATCTCCGCACTTTTCAAACTGTGTGTTCGCAATCACTTTTTTCCAGGTCAGAGAGTACCATTGAAACTTCCAATTTTTGTAATCCATTCCTTATTAAATGCAAAAAAAAAAAAAAAAAAACTGGCCGAGACCGATTTGTGTTTTTGTCGAGCAGAAATTCTTGAGCATTTTTCACGAGAATCATCATAAGTTGTACTTGGTAATGGGGGGGAGGGGGAAAGAACGTTACGTAGTGGTTATTTTTATAAACGTTTGAAGTGTACATTTTGATGAAAATCGTACAAATTCACAGCATTTCAAAACATGATTAATCGAGCGTCGTTGCTCAGAATCGTTTTTCTTTAGCAATGATTTATCGTTATATAACTATATAATTAAATTTATTACCTTAACCTACCTTTTTTTTTTTTTTTTTTGATACGGTTTTTTAGTGCTTTAAATTCACTGTCCTAATATTATAATAATATTGTGTTAACACATGCCGGACACTATAAAAAACGGCCAAGACCAGTAGTGGTGGGACGGACGTCGTGAATATTCGGAGATAATATATTATTACATTATTTTAGTGACCGATGACGACGTAAAGTAGAAAAAAAATACACTCTTACACATTTCTGAATATTTTATGTAGGTAATAAACTACGATTTTATGTGAAGATTTTTTTTTTTTTTTTTTGCTCACACGTCTAATCGCATTAACATTATATATGGATCCGACGAAACGTATATTATACCCAGCGATTTATTCGGAAATTATCATTTTTTTTTTTTTTTTTTTGAGTAGGTAGGTAGGAAGGACGTCAAAGTGAAATATGTTTTATTTCGTCGAAAAACATGCCGTTTGTTAAAATAAAAAAAACTGAGCACACGGTGGCAATAGTATATAGGTAGGTAGATAGGTATAAATGATAAAAAAAAAAAAAAAAATGTTGAAAACGCGTAATGGTTTTTTTCCCCGCCCAAATGTAATAAAAGTTAAATTCAAAACGTTAAAACAAAAGGGTGTAAAATATTGTACACCGGGTTAATAATTCACATTAATCGCCCTACGAGGTTTTGTGAAATTATCGTAATTTTACCGATTTCGTTTATTTATTATTTACTGCTGCCAGCTGGAACCTGCGTTTAGTTGTTGTATACTTGTATCTCGTACTATCTGCTCGGAAAATATATTGTCTCTGCGTGCAGATAATTAATTAGATAAAATAAGTTTTAACAACGGTTATGGTATTGAAAAGCAAAAATGAAATAAAAAAAAAAAACGTATTGTTCTCTGTAAATGAATTATATTACAATAAATAATATGGCGTCGTCGGTATATCTATTAATAATGAAACAATAATGGGTGTTTTTCTGTCTCTCTTTTTCTCTCTCACTCTCTCTTTCTCCAACTACTCCATTACAATGCCTTTTTTTTTTAATCTATTTACGATGGCGGAACGAAGTTAGTTGGTACTTATTATATTATTGTCCGAATACAATAATATTATAATACGTGACTTGTGTTATATTTGTGTATTTGGTGTAGTCGAAAAGGTCTTGTAATAACCCCCATGGGTTATTATTCTATTGCAGACTCTACGAAAATAATGGACCTTTACAATTTATTAATTTGTTTTAAAACTTCACACAAAAATCGATTGTCTTGCCACTCGTATATTATTAAACCATAGATTGGTAAATAAAACAACTATAGATGGTCGACTGTAGTGATGTAAAATTTGGTGTCTTTGTTCGTCGTTATTTATTGAAAATATATGTTTAATTTTCCACGCTGTTTCTAATGTAGGTTTAATATATAGTTTTAACAAAATATAGAATAAATATTATAAACGATTAAAATCCCCTCCTGTTCTCAAATGTGAAAACTTTTGCTTTTTCCAATTCAACCGCAAATAAGTTTATTTATGTACCTACAAAGTTGAATATGATCGCGTATATGACCTATAAATTTTAATTGTATGCGTAATAAGTGACTGTAAGTACGTTAAAACGAGACGATTTCGTTAAAGGTATTTGCGTGTCGTCGTACATCTGTTTTAAACCGGTAATATTTATTATGTAGAATTCTTCGTTTATAAATATGTATAGCCAAAAGAATTAATACAATTAACAGACTCGGGTACAATTGTTTGTATTATTATTATGAACAATACGTTTATACGTTGTACGCACTAACCGTCCGTAACCGGGAAACAGTCGTGTTTTGAACAAGTTTAACTTATTTAAAAAAAGAAGAAAAAAAAAGCGTATTTGTCTAACTAATATGAGCAGTAGAATAAGTGGTGGCGAGACGTGGACACCCCGCGAGTTTGTGAACTAATATGCGTTTTCCCGGGGGCCGAGGGGGCTCCCGGCACCCTCGAATTTTTTCCGCGTCGAAACTGAGCCCCTGAGTGTACGTTACCCGTCCGCGCGGTCGTCCGGGCCGGGTATAATTCGGGTTCCGCCGAGTGAAATATGACGTCTAAACAATAATATTATATAAGGTCGCGGGCGCGGGATCATCAATCGTCCGCCGTCGGCCGCGGGAGAGATGTTTTTATTAAAGGCCGTCGTCGGCGTCTGTCTCGCTCTCTCTCTCTCTCTCTCTCTTTCTCGCTCTCTTTCTCGCTCTCTTTCTCGCTCTCTTTCTCGCTCCCTTTCGCTCCCTCTCTCTCTCACGCTCTCTCTCTCTCTCTCTCTCTCTCTCACTCACTCGCTTTCCATCCGGTCTCTACCCGTCTTCAAACGACGTGTGGACGGACACGACGACCGACCGAGCCGCCCGGACTGTGGCCAATTGTTCCGTTCTAATTAGGAAACACATTGTCGAGACCGGCGATGAAAAATGATCGCGCCGCCGCCGGACCGGAGGTACTCTTGTCCGCATATATATATATATATATATACGTATTATTATTATATTGTCATGGTCACCCTAATACGGTTATACGTGACGGTTATTTGTGATGAGTGGGCAACACGTGGATCCCCCCCCCCTCCGTCGCTCCCATGGACCGTAGCTTGGGGTGACCATGCCGTCCCGTATATCAAAATTGTGTCCCGTTGTCCCGACAAAAGTTATACGGGACGTATTTATGTCCCGTTTTTCCACTCGCTGTTAATCTGAACTGAAAGCGTTCGTAGAATATTCTTTGGCAATGCCGGGTACAAATGCTGCTGTAAAACGGATCTTTTCAGCCATTAATGTGCTGTGGACAGACGAAAAAAATCGTTATTTTTTTTGGTTGAAACTATTATTTATCATTGTGAATACATAATTTAAAAACTATTCTCGTAGTAATGAGCTTTATAATATTTTATTAAAAGGAACTAAGTTACTCGATGCAATTAGTTCAGTACAAAAGTACACGAAAATAGCAGAAGAAGAAAATTACCAGCCATCATCATCAAAATAAATTGTTTTTGTATTGTTATGTACATATTAATATTTTAATTGTATTTCAAAACTATTTTACAGCACACATTTAATTTGTTTTTTTTTTTTTTATATTATTATATTTAGTTAGGTAAATAAAGTGGCCAGTATTTTTATTTTATTTTATTTTAAATCAGTTTTTCCAGGTCAAATAGAATACACATTGGACACTTAAAGTTGTTTGAAATTCTTATTAAATGCAAAAAAACTGACCGAACCCGATTTTTGCATTTTATATACATTTTTAAACAAATTGTCTAGATACGCCTTTTTACTAGTTTAAGTTATTTTAACACGGAGAGGAGTGTGGGTATTTTACTTTTTTCATCCGCCCCTCAATCTTTGAACGTTAAGTATAACCGTTACTGATATATACTCTTGTGATGAGCACTTAATCCGACTCAATTCAGATTATTTTAGTACAAAAAATTGTTATACATTAATCACAAAAATCTCGTGGTGCAGTTGTGTTTCTTTGTAGTAGACACTAAACACTATGTTAAACTAATTGTAAATCATAATAAATCATTATAAATCTTTTTATAATGTCGTGTAAAATTTATATTTTTATCACAATTATTTGTGACGACAGATCGAATCCGTTTATCCGGATTACAGACCGAATGCGTTAATTCGGATTAAACCGAATTTTATTCCGATTATTCTAATCCGTTTAGTTTATTAATCAATCCGGATTGTGGATTGTTCCCCCCCCCTAAACTATGTAGACGTATTTTTTGTGCTTGTAGACCCATCAGCTTAACCATCGGCTTTTGAAAACTCCAATTATTATATCTGACCTCATTAAACATCGCCGTCAGCTCTGCATTTTGCCCTTCGTCCGTATGTATTCTACTCCTCGTTTCTTTTGGGTCCTCTCGAATATTATTTATCCCTATTTGTCCGACTATGTCGATGTCCGCGATCCGCACGTGTACTTACAGTCACATAGATCTAGTATACATGGTTATTACTGTCTATCGACCGTAATTTTGACTTAAAGTAATGAAGAAAACAAAGCATCTATTCCCAGCCATGCGTTCTGGTAAATTTCCTCGTGGTTATTTACTCGCTGGTAAAGAGGAAGTCAAATTTGAACGTATTCGTTGGAAAAATGAAAATTGTTCGACTTCTAAATATTCAAATTGACTTTGATAGGAATTTATAAACGGTTCCAGGTCCTTACCACAAGTATATTTGTTGTGTAATCGTGCAATTTGTTCAAAAATACGTAATACAGTACTCCCTCGTTCACCCGAACTCGGCTAACACCAGTTATTGGATAACGTGAACAGGTTTTCCGGTCCCGAGAAAGGCCCTATACTTAGACGTAGGGTTTTTTTTATTTCCTCGGTTTACACGAATTTTTTGGTCAACACGAAATTCGAACAATTTTTAGGAACCATTTGTTTACATAAGCACTTCAGGACAGAAATGAACTTTTGACTATGGACAATTGCAGTGCTCATAATAATAATGGCGACCTTAAACTGCCAAACGTAAAAATAGTTTAATTTACTCTAAACGGTAAATCCAGGTTACAGTCGCTGAATCAAGGGATAATTGCAGTGCTCATAATAATAATGGCGACCTGAAACTGCCAAACGTAAAAATAGTTTAATTTACTTCAAACGGTAAATCCAGGTTACAGTCGCTGGATCAAGGGATAATTGCTGCTTTTAAACGATATTTAAAAACTAGACTTGTACGACATGTACTTTTAGGCATTGATTTCAATCTACCATGTATAGAGTAAAACATTTTATAAGCGATGTGGGTATTGGCTGTATCAAGATGTGATGTAACTGCGGCAATGATCAGTAATTATTTTTAAAAAACGTGGAATATTGGAAACGAAACCCCTGAAATACCCATCAACAAATATATAGACGACGAAGATTGAAATAAATTGTTAGATGTTGTTCCAATTTTTAATGAAAATGATATTTTTTTTTTTCAAGTTTGATACTCTTGGATGTCGAGGTTTGCGATGAAAATGCTTTGGCTAGGATGAAAACTTCGAAATCTCAGCTCAAGAACTCGAACCTACTGAATCTCCAGTGGGTAAACCGTCAAATTTTCTCAAACCAGTGCAGAGGTGGATTGCAAATTCAACGACCAATTGAACAGCATCAGAAAATAGTGCCCGAAAAACTATCAAGTTACGTTCACCCAAAAGCCCATCACCTACTTTTCTGAAACAACCACTACTCCTTGACGTGAGTTTTAATTTAGCAAAAAGTAATTTCATAAAAAAAATTGTTTTTAATTTATTTAGTATCAGTGTAATAATGTAAAATAACCTCTATATATATATATAGGGTACATAGTTTTAAATATCTGGGTGTTACAATAAATAGCAAAAATAATAATCACGAAGAAATTAATATAAGAACTACTGCAGCGAACAAATGCTATTATGGGTTAACGAGAATATTTAAATCAAAACAAGTATCAATTAAATCAAAAATTACACTATACAAAGTAATTATCAGACCAGTTGTTCTATATGCTTGTGAAACATGGCCAACGACCAAAGGAGATGAAGACAAAATAGCGATCTTTGAAAGACGCATATTAAGAAGAATATATGGGCCAAAACGAAATAATATCACACAACAATATGAAAGTAGAAGCACCATAGAATTACAACGACTATATAAAGAACCGAACATAGTAGCAGTACTACAATATAGAAGAATCGGATGGGCCGGCCACGTATGGAGGACAAATAGCCTAATGAAAGCGGTATTAAAATGGAAACCCCTTGGGAAAAGACCACTAGGCAGACCAAAACAAAGATGGATAGACAAAGTAAAAAAGACTTTGGAAGAATTTGGAATACAAGATATGGAAGTAGTAGCTCTGGATAGAGACAGGTGGAAGTAAATTTGTGTTGCGCTTATGGGCCTTAATGTCCTTTAAAAAACCGGAGAAGAAGATATATACGAGGTGTGACAATAAAATAACGAGACTTTTTGAATATAACCTAAACTATTAACGTTATCTATAAAACGATTATTGAAATATGATTAGAAAACACTTATCTAAAAGTACTATGAACACTGATGGCATCGATTCATTTTCTTATACGTTAGTAGCCTTGTTATTAGTGCGAGTTCGACTATACTGCCGAAAAATGTTGGATATAAAAATCAAACAACATGTGTTAACATTAAATTTCTTGTTAAATTAAAAAAAACTGCCGCGGAATCGTTTCGTATGTTATGTGAAGTTTATGGTGAAGAATGTTTATCAAGAGCTCGTGTTTTTGAATGGCACAAACGGTTTTGTAGTGGAAGGGAGGACGTCGAAGACGATGATCGTTCTGGACGTACTACCACGTCTTCAACAAACGAAAACGTTGAAAAAATCGACAAAATTAATTAATCAATATTATTATAAAGAGGTATTAATTAAATTAAGAGAACGTGTCAGAAAGAAGCGACCAGATCTATGGAAAAATGGCTGGGTTCTTCACCAAGACAATGCTCCAGCTCACAGTGCATTTTCAATTCAACGTTTTTTAACTGAAAAAAAAATTTCTGTACTTCAACATCCCCCGTACTCGCCAGACCTTGCTCCTTGTGACTTCTTCTTATTCCCAAAAATTAAAAGTTTATTAAAAGGAACCCATTTTCAAACAGTTGATGACGTAAAAATGAAAACGGCAGAACTTCTAAAAGGGCTGAATGAAAGCAATTGGCAACACTGTTTTCAAGAATGGCAGCGACGTATGCAACAGTGTATTGATGCTAAGGGAAGGTACTTTGAAGGTGATAATCATTAAATTATAACATTTTTAAAATAAACAACTTTTATTCAAAAAGTCTCGTTATTTTATTGTCACACCTCGTATATACGTATATATTTCTCGTATGCATAGTAAAAATTGATACATACGTATATGTATGTAATTAATAGTGTATTTTAATAAGTGTATTTGATTTAATATGATAACGCGAATTCGTTCGTGTAAATATAATTTGCGAACGAATTCGTGTTAAACGTATCGGTTTACACACATTTGTTTTTTTTTTTAACACGAACCGGTAATTTAGCGACGAGTTCGTGTTAACGAGGGAGTACTGTAAAGTGATTTTAGAATTTTTACCCATTACGATTATTATGCAAGTCAATAACGTCGCCGTCGTTAAAGGGTAAGACACAAGACGTATTCTATTGATTTTGGATTTACTCGAGCGAGACTGTAGGACTTGATTGTTTTTGTATAAATTAATATTTAACCGAACGGGACGTACGTACGTCGTTGATCCCTATAGATAAAGTCGTGTTGTTTTCGTTTTTAACCGTAGGCTCGTTTTACGCTCGCCTTAACGTCGATTCGATACCGTTTCAAAGGCGAATTCGCCGGGAGTCGGTCCATTCTCTTCGGGCTGCGGATATAATAATTAAAACGCGTAATAATCGACGTCATATACTCGCCACTGCCGCACGAAAATCAAACGGCCGTAATTTATATTATCGCCGTCGTTATTATAAAATAACATACAGGTCGTCGTCGTGTTCAACTGCAGTTTGTTCCACGGTCGGCCGTATATCATATGTACAATACGCGCGTAGGCGCAACATATAATATATACGATTATAATGATAATATACGTTTACAAGACTACTCGCGTATATATATATATATACGGTCGTTATGATTAACGACCAGAAAAATAAGAAAAAGAAAATAAAAATAAAAAATCCGAAATAATGACGCGACGTCTCGGACAAACGCGCGCGCGCGCACCGACCGACTAGCCGAGAAGAATAGAGAAGATAGAACCGAAAGAACCGAGGTTTATAAAAAAAAAATATACTTTATATAATACTATGCGGCCGATGATTGTTTGACAAATTTCCAGCGCACTCGATTTGTATACGGGTTGTTTTGTCTATTCTATTCTATTCTATTCTGTTCGGAATACACGACGGCCGTTTATTAGTGGCGATGAGTAATGAGCGGCGATTATACGTACAATATTATACGCGGTTCCGGCTGTCCGGGTCGGTCACTGTCGGACCCCCGGTCGTTTTGTCGAAATTCATAGTGAAAACCGCCTCGGAATATGTTAAGAACGTATTTATATTATACGCTGGGCGTGTTGAAAAATTTCCCCGGTACTGTTTGAATATTGCGCGCCAACGGAAACTCGAAGAACGGTGCCATTTCCCGGGCACATCTGTTTTTGTAACTACTCTATCTACTCGTCTTTGATTCGGTGTAACTGATATTTTCGTAAAATACGTTTTTTGGTGTTTGACGGTTTTTACGACGAGAAACCACGAGAACACAGCGAGGTGATTTGTGTTGTTTGAGATGATTTTTGTCTTCCATTTCGACGAACTAAACGAAACGTTGCATTTATCTGCCAACACAGGTTCGGTCATGAAAATTTTAACATATTTTCTCTAGGTCCAAACAAATTATTACCTTAAATTGTTCAGATTTTTAAAAATAATTTTTAAGGGTTGCTGCGAGCATTTGTTTTATTATTTATTTTTTTTATATAAAACGCGTTTATTTAAATTTTGCATTTTTTAAAGATATAAATATTAATTTTTAATGTACGGATATGATGCAATTATCAGCGGGGAAAAAAATAACAAACTCGTAGATATTTTTTTTTTGTTTCGAATCAAAACTAATAATAATACTAATTTATTCTTTTCCAAGTAGAATTGTTTTTATACAAATATGTGTTTGTTCTTTTTTCTTTTGACAATTTTTTGTACATTAAAAACTAATATCAAAATGAAAATTAAAAAAAAAAAAAAAAAACTGTCGCTCGCAACCCCTAAATATTATTTTAAAATCTGAAGAAGAAATATTGTTTTAAATTTTAAATTAAAATTTCGAATTTATTTAAACTATACATAAAACAACTCGTATAATAAGCATAATTGATGGTATTTTAAGTTAAATGCGGCGGTTTGCGTGACTTGAGGGAAGAACCAACCGGTGAAGTCAATTCGGGGTGAATTTATAAATTAATTATAGTATTTTGTTTTAATCTATAAGGTCTCGGGGCTATTGACGCTTGTGTCTTCTAGTGGGGGGGGGGGAGTCTGGAAATGGAGATGGATAGCAATTTTTTAACACGGGGGCTGGTGTGATTTTGAAGGCGATTTCGGAATTTGGGGTAGTATAACTTGACTGTTTCGGTGACTTTAGGAACGTGGAGATCTGTATGAAAGGTGTAGTTTGAGATATAAGAAGAAGCATTAGTTATCAGTCTGACAACTAATAATGTGGACGTCAACGATTTTAATTTAAAGATACAACAGTTGTTGCCAGGGGACTTGGTGTCATACTTGGTATCTATCGATACAGTTTGCGATACCAATGAAATTGTAAATTATCCAGCAGAGTTGTTTAACTCATTGGATTTGCCAGGAATGACACCACACCATTTACAATTGACGGTTGGATCTCCTATTATTTTGCTTCGTTATTTGAACCCAACAAGGCGGTGGAATGGCACGCGATTAGTCATTAAAAAATTGATGAAAAACGTTATCGAAGCCAGCATTTTGAATGGCAAGCTCCGAGGAGAAGATGTATTACTACCACAGATATCCCAATTGAATTCAAATGGGTTCAATTTCCAATTAGATTGGCATTCACAATGACAAACTATAAGTCTCAAGGACAAACGATGTCTGTTTGTGGCTTAGATTTGGGCACACCGTGTTTTTTCATACGGACAATTATACGTGGCATATTCTCACGTGGGTAAACCATCCAGTTTGTTTGTGTTGGCTAAAGATGGACTCACTAAAAATATCTTACAGTCCATTGTACTAAAAGACTGATAATGTTTTTTCTTTTAATTTTCACAATTTGTGATAGAGATGTAATTTGAAAATTATTAGTTAAGATAATAATAGTACAATGAATTCAAAAAATGAATATTTAGTGTTTTGTTATTTTTATAGGCCGTCATCGTTCACAGTGCTCCATTCCTCTTTCAGTCATATACCAGTATACCACTTCCCACACATTTACAATAATTTGGTTCTTTTTTATTTGACTACCAAAATATTCATAAGAAATAATTTATATGGCAAAACAACGTTTGCCGGGTCAGCTAGTATATATATATATATATATATATACATAGTGTTTTAAAGAAAAAATCGACAAAAAAAAAATTAGAAAAAAAAAATGTCAACTAAGCGGCGAATAAAAATAAATCCAGACAAATCTGTTTATGTACCATTTACTTTAAAAAGATCTGACCCTCCACATGTTTACTTTCAGGGTACTCGAATTCCATCATCTTCTGATGTCATATATCTTTGCATTACGCTTAATAAAAGACTAACTTGGGGCCCACACCTCAAACTAAAAAGTAAAACCCTCAACAGCCGACCACATCTACTTCGTTCAGTTTTAAAATCAAAATTTCCAATTCACACCAAACTTATTATGTATGAATCTATTTGCGACCAATATGGACATATTCGGGCTGTGCTAAACCGTCCCAAATTCGCACTATACAAGCATTCCAGTCGATTGCTCTCCGTATGTTAACCTTTGCACCTTGGTTTGTATCAAACTCCACACTACACTCAGATCTAAAAATCGAATCAGTTGTCACCAATTAGCCGCAAAACATTACAGATCTTTTGATTCCAAACCTACACTCCCACACCAATCCATTAATAACGCAAATATCTTACAATATTCAACCCATAAATCCCACCCATCGACACAAAAGAAACTATTGCAGATGTCTACTAAAACAAATTAATATACTCACGGTGGGTTCCATCGCCGGTCGGCCTACCACCACCTCATATTGTTCATAGTTGAATTGTATAAATTATCATATTTACTTATTGTGACATCGTAACATACATTGTGAATATTCTTTTTCAACAAATAAATAAATAGAAAAATAAAACAAAAAGACGAAATTCTCTGGCCACCCTAATACAGACGATAAAATCCCACTCTACCCGCGGCCGTGTCGCCCGTTTTCCCCGGATACGTAACACAAATCGCCGGCGCGGTCGCCGGTCTCCTTATATTACACGGATTTTATTACCTCAGCGCGCCGCCGCCGCCGCCGCAGCCGTCGTCGTCGTCTTCCGGGGACCGGCGCCCGGTGTTCGCGCCGCGTTATTGTGTCGTTATCAAAACCCTAATGGTTTTCCGAGTGTACGGATAATTGGACAGCCCGACCGCGTGTTCTACGCGTCGCCGTGTACGTTCCCCGCGGTGCGCAGACATATTATTATATATTAAGAAACCTAATACGTTATGTATGTACGATACGTATGTATCTATACTAATATATAAAATGACAGCGTTTGTTTGTATGTTCGGGGTAAACTCCGAGACTACTTATTGGATCGTATTGCAGTTTTTTTTTTTTTATTAAAGAGGACATCACAGAGAAGGTTTCGGGCATAAATTTAGTCCGAAAAAAGTTAATTAATAATTAGTTAGTATCTATATACTAATGTATAAAATGATAGCGTTTGATTGTATGGTCGGGGTAAACTCAAAAACTATTGAACCGATTTGGCTGAAATTTTTATTATTATTAGCCTGTTTATGACGCAAGAAGTGACATAGTAGTTGGCTATTCAACAGTTTAAAATTGTTAATAATAAAACACCAATAAACATTTTTTGAATTCAGATCGACTGCTGCGAGTTGTAATGAGGTACACTAATGACCATGCCTCCTTAATGGTCATTTCTTGCGGTTGCGAGTTACGGCTCTGCGTGATAATGTGATTGAAGCTACAATTCTTACGGGTCCAGCCGCAAGGGGAGCTTGCTTTTACTCCAAGAATTCCTTTGATTCCTTCAGACTTGAAGATTGAATTCAAAAGAGTGCAATTTCCAGTTAGAGTTTCTTTCGCAGTCACCACGAATAAGTCGCAAGGCCAGACATCGACATGTGTGGGAGTTGATCTGCGCGAAGATTGTTTTTCGCATGGTCAGCCCTATACGTAGCTCTCCATTCCAGAACCGGAAATCCCGTGAATCAATTCATTTTACCGCCGACGACGGATAAAACAAAAAATATCGTGTATACAGAAATTTTGTAAATTTCATTTTTTTTAATAAGGTGAACTTTTTTTTTTTGCTCAGGATACAAGAGTACACTAATAAACATTTTTTCGAATAATTTCTGCGTATTCTAGATTTATTTGCAACCTACTCCTACTTGTGATTGCTCACACTCACGCTCGGGCGGAGCCGAGACGGGTATGCTAGTATATATATATATATATATATATATTATTGTTAACCGGAGGTTTTTACTATTTATTATATTATACGTACACTTACACGACTACAATATAATCGCCGTCGTGTCCGCCGCGTTGTAAAATAATATTTTCTCGTGCGCGTACAACAACGACGACAATAATTACGCAATAAACATAACTTCTGGTTACGGGGGCCTCGGTTCTGTCGCGGCCGTAATACTCGAGGGAAGTGCACGACGGCGACGACGAAGACGGAGACGATGGCGGCGGCGGCTCTGCCCGGGTAGTCGGCGGCTGTCCGCGGTCTCGCGACGAATCGCGCGTTATACGCAGAGACGGCATAAGTGGCACCGCGAGACTCCGGCGATCACGGTCGTTTACCGTAAAACAATGTTTTACTTGCGATTTTCACGATTTATTAACGAATTCGATGCAATCGTGTTTATATCACGTATACTAAAACAGCGATTCCCCCGATTCATTTTGGCCTCGGCGGTTCCCCTCCCCCCCAGCTTAAAATAGCTGTAAACAATCTAAAAACCTTCCGGAATATTCGAAAATTGCACCACGCCCGGAAAGTGCCGACTATATAGGTATATAAGTATTCAGTGAACACGATTCGCGATTATTTTTCACCGAATTAAAACACAAGTACCGGACCGAAATCAACAAAAAGCGTTATTGTGTTCTCTTTTTTTTCCGTTTTAAAGACAAGTGTAAAAAAACAATACAAATATTTAAACCGACTAGACAAAATGTTCACTAGACACCAGACTTCCGATGATTTTCACGGTCGGAGCAAGATTTCTGGTGGAAACGGTTATTTACGGCCAGAAAAAAAAAAGAAAGAATGAAAAAAGAGCACATATCATAATACAACCAATACATTCTTCGCTTAGGTTAGATTGTTGTAGATCTATATTTTGTTTTTCGTATAGGCCGCGGTGCCTCTGGAATGGACTCGCGGTGCACAGTTTGGGAACCGCTGTACTAAGCGGTATTAAAAAATACCTACTAGGTATACACTATACCTATATTTAGAACAGTGTCGCGTCTATGATTTTTTTTGAGGCCCCCAAATTTTAATTCGTTCGGAAAAAGTACAAGTTATATCTATGGTACTTTGATACCATATAAATTCTAAAAAAAAAAAAAATTATTCGGCTATAATAATATATTCTTAATATTAAATTGCATAACCAAAACGTAATTGTATGCACTGTTCAGTCTAATTTAGCAGAAAAGGAATATATAAAAACAATAATTTTTCAATTATTAATATGAACAATAAAATATATTTTTTCGCACACGTCACACGCATTTGTTGCTCCGTCTTACAAATGCATGACATACAAAATTTGCGTCTGGTATAACCGATTCCTAGCATTAAACTTACATGTTTGAATATTATCTGTGTTCGTACGTTGGTTTTAGCGATATTTTAATTTTTCGAGCATTTCTAAATTGTCATATTAAATAAACACACTCATATTATGTTGAAACATTAAAAACATTGAAACAAACCCAACGTACAAACACATACTTATGCCTGTTGTAAATTTGATTTAAAACTACGAAAATTAAAAAATATCCGTTGCGCGGAAACTAAAAAGTAATTTTAAATAGACAATTTTGAATTATTAACATTTGGTTTTTGAGGCACTTTAAGATTGGCGGCCAAATTGTACGCCCAATCGTGTCACTGATTAAGAGTCCACTGATGTTGCCCCGTACCAAAAAAAAAAAAATATTTCAAAACTACCGGCAATGGAAATCCGTTTAATTGAATATTTTTTAATTACAATTTGAAGTTATCGATTGATTTACGTTAAGTACGACATTACAATAGGAGTAATGCATACGCAAATTGTCCTCCAAAGAGTATTATACACGTATAGGGGTGCCTAAAAAGTAACCACCTCCTGCTCGGAGTGTCCGAACGCGATCGTTTATCGTTGGATGGTAAAACATATAACAATATTATTATATTTTTCCCTCGTCTTGTAATGGTCCTGTCGTCGTACGCGACGGAGTTATTTTCTTATCGAGCACGCCATTCGCCAAATACTATTAAAACCGTTTGGACAGATCCAACACGAATACGTATAACAAACCCGAACCAGTAAAATGTCGTTTTTTTTTTCTCCTGTCGTGTTTATCGTCTTCTCAATTTTTCTCTTTAACGATTGCGCGCCAAGTGGTTTCTTATTATTATTATTATTATTATTATACTCTATTCCGTTCGCGATACGCTCCGCAGCAATATAATATTATTACGATGTTGTTTTTACGACGTCTATACTTTTAAGATTTCTATATATATTTTTCTTTTGCTGTGTCGTATTATTAAATTTATTATAGTTTTTTATTATTACTATTATTTTTTTTTTTTTTTTTTTTTTTTTTTTTTTTTTTTTTTTTACCGTCAACGCCCAGCGCTCTATTCCGCGGACAAATATGCATTTCTATATTATTATAAATCCCGTTTTAACCGTTCGCGATAATAAATTCACACCGACATTATTAATAATATTACCGCGGTAGCCATGCAATTTCTTTTTCTACACAATTTCATTACCTATATATGTGTATATAAATAATATATTATATATAATATATACTGCGGCGAGCCATTATTTTTAATCTCGTAAATTTCGATTATATTACGTACGTTTTATACCGTAGCCCGTAGGGAAATAATATTATATATTAGCTATATATATATATATATTATATATATTATTATTATAATACTGACAAACGTTCTCCGGCAACGATAATAATATTGTTATTTATCGACAATACCAGCATAATAATATTGACGTACCTGCGTGAAGTCGACTAATTCTCGTTTTTTTTTTCCCCGACTATAACATTGTAGACATTTCCACATAGCTAATTGTGGGCTGTTCAACGCCCGAAAACGGTTCCCGTATCTGTTTTGGGGTACCGATCCGGTTTAAATTTACCGATTTCGTGTTGCGGAAATGCCATTGTATTGCTGTTATCTAGTAAAATGCGTCCTGCTGTTATCACTACAGTAGTAGTGAAATTGTGCTTCGTATCGGGAGCTTCGCGAGCTCATGTTCAAAATAACTCTCGACATGTTATGTCTAACAACGTCGGATAGGGTGGTCGGGGGGGGGGGAAGCGAAAAAAAAATCAAAAAAAAATCAAAGGTAGTTCTGTGATCGTTGGTAACGAATCAAACGATATTGCAGGTTCATGAGACACCATCAACGTTTCGTAGATGTATCGATATCTCAATCAGAAAAGTAACAAAATCAATGGCGACACAATATTGATGAATTTAGGCGGCAGTTTTTACATTTAATTTATTGAAGATGCAGGTTAGGTACATATTTCTATATTAGAACGACACGCAAATTTCGAAAGAAAATTTAAAACTTGAAATGTTGACAGTAGATACCTGTTTACGCCAAAGAATTTTTAAAAATTCCATCGCCATGGTGGGTAACAGAGGGGATGTAAGTCTTTATGGAAAACCGTAAATTTGTTTTAGTAAAATGCATAAAATGTTAAAACGGTTGACGCAGACACGTCGAGGCTCGTATTTATGATTCGTCGTTAGACGGAGGACGCCCGCCCGAATCGAAGAAGGTCTACGAGGTGCGACAATAAAATAACGAGACTTTTTGAATAAAAGTTGTTTATTTTAAAAATGTTATAATTTAATGATTATCACCTTCAAAGTACCTTCCCTCAGCATCAATACACTGTTGCATACGTCGCTGCCATTCTTGAAAACAGTGTTGCCAATTGCTTTCATTCAGCCCTTTTAGAAGTTCTGCCGTTTTCATTTTTACTTCATCAACTGTTTGAAAATGGGAAAAGAAATAAGAAGAAGTCACAAGGAGCAAGGTCTGGCGAGTACGGGGGATGTTGAAGTACAGACATTTTTTTTTCAGTTAAAAAACGTTGAATTGAAAATGCACTGTGAGTTGGAGCATTGTCTTGGTGAAGAACTCAGCCATTTTTCCATAGATCTGGTCGCTTCTTTCTGACACGTTCTCTTAATTTAATTAATACCTCTTTATAATAATATTGATTAATTAATTTTGTCGATTTTTTCAACATTTTCGTTTGTTGAAGACGTGGTAAGACGTCCAGAACGATCATCGTCTTCGACGTCCTCCCTTCCACTACAAAACCGTTTGTGCCATTCAAAAACACGAGCTCTTGATAAACATTCTTCACCATAAACTTCACATAACATACGAAACGATTCCGCGGCAGTTTTTTTTAATTTAACAAGAAATTTAATGTTAACACATGTTGTTTGATTTTTATATCTAACATTTTTCGGCAGTATAGTCGAACTCGCACTAATAACAAGGCTACTAACGTATAAGAAAATGAATCGATGCCATCAGTGTTCATAGTACTTTTAGATAAGTGTTTTCTAATCATATTTCAATAATCGTTTTATAGATAACGTTAATAGTTTAGGTTATATTTAGAAAGTCTCGTTATTTTATTGTCGTACCTTGTATACCGGCTGCGGGCGACGGTTGGAGATCGAGCAACACGCGTTTTGGGATTTTGGAAAATTCAAAAGTAGGGGCGTCGCCCGAAAAGTCGGACGTGGACGCGAAGTCGCGAGTAACAGCCTAGTAGTTTTATATATATATATATACACGACTCGTACACGCGTTTCCCTCCCGGCTAGGCGATCGGTAATAATGATATAGCGATTGTTCCTGTACGGCCCCGGCACACGCTGCCGTCGAGTCCCGACACCCACGCACGTATATAGCACGTGTAAACGTGTGACGGCAAAATACATTAAAATAACACACGCCCCGACCCGGTCCGTTCGGCCGTATTGTCCGACGGTGTATTGTGTATAGGCCGAGATTTATTATCGGCGACCCGATGGTACGATACGTTAAATATTATACTACCTACCTATACTCTCACCACCCGCACAAGAACGTCGTTTAGACCCCGGCACACGGGGCGGCCCGTCGATACGTTTTGCCGCCGAACGACTGTAATGTTCATGCGTACGACGTGTGATCGACAAACACCGGGACTAACATTATATTAACGCTAAAAATTAACGTACCGGAATTATACGCATATCGGATAAAAATCGAGACAACACTCAATCACGTTACTCAAGCCACGATTTATTATTATCTTTTAGCAATGAACGACAATTCGTTGGAGTCGTTTTGTTGTGTCTGCCGTTTTGTCATGTCGATTAAATTCGAGCAGCGTGTTTGCAAACACAATTTTGCGATGAACTCGGTGAATCAGCGACCGAAACTTTTGAAATGATTAGAAAAAAAATAACATTTGAAGACGAAGCAATGAGCAGATCTAAAACATTTGAATGGCACAAAACGTTTATTTGGGGGGTCGTGAAGCCATTAACGATGACTCCCCGTGCTGGTCGACTTTCAAGACCACGTTGATTATTTTTTTCGATATTGAAGGCCGATATTTATTATGAATTTGTTCCAACTGGTTAAACGGTCAATCAGACTTACTACAAAGAAGTTTTTTAATTAAATTACGTTAATGAATCCGAAAGAAACGTCCAGAACAGGTCCAGAATCGATCGTAGTTGTTGAACGACAACGCGCTTGCGCATTCTGCCTTATGAATCTGTGAGTTTTTAGCTGATAAACAAATTCCAGTTGTACCTTACCCCCCTTACTCATCGAAACTTACTCCTTGTGATTTTTTTTCATTTCCAAAAATAAAAACTGACACCTTAAAGGATGATTTGATGATTCGAATCAATAAAAAAAAAAAAAAAATGCGGTGGTTAACTTAAACAACTTAAAGTTGAAGACTTCCAACATTGCTTCAAAAAGTGGCATAAGAGATGGGATAAGAGTATAACATCAGGCGATGAATACTTTGAAAGAGATTAATATTTAAAAAATTATTTAAAAAAAATGCCGGTATCTTTTGATTATACCTCGTATACGATAATATTTTGGTCCCCGATCCCGGACATTGAACGGCGGCCCTCGTTTTTAGAAAAATCGTTACGAATCTGAAAATGTGTTTAACAGTAATAAAGTACCGCGGGCCAAAAAATCAGCATTTTTTTTTTTCTGAGGTAGGTATTATGTCCTAATAATTTATAGCGTTCTATGGCTACAGTCAAAGTCTAAAAGAGGCGGGAAGTCGGAATTAGGTAGGATAAAAAATATGGTAATTTAGTATATTTAGGTATTGTATGAATCATTGAAAAATAATGAAAAATAATTCTGAATGAAGTTCGGTTACACATTTGTTGATAAATTTGACGGAGTGCGCTCCATTGACGCGTTAAAATTGCAACGGCTTGTTACAGGAATGACTGTGAACTTTTGTCCTTTCGAACAAATTTAAAATAATTGTTAAAGTACGTACAATTTACGCTTGCCTTGAGCCAATATAAACATTCGCGGATATAATTTTCGTTGCTTTTACTTTGCCGCCGATACAAGCAAAATTAACGGAGCCTTTCCCGCGATTACAAACGCCGCATTAAAAAATATTAATTTAAAAAAAAATGTATAATATTCGACTATAATAACATATTTGGCCTAGATTCTTTCCTGCGGTTAAACGAAATCAAATCAAAATTCCGGTTTCAATGCGCTCGCGTTCGTGTTCAAGATCCTATATATATATATATATATATATAATATTAAATACCGAGTTTAGAATTTTACATCTCTGCGTGCGATAGGTACCTATCACGCAATATTTATGAGTTATGACAAACCGACAGGTATACCCTCCAATAATATGTGTTATTATAATATGAATAAGTATGTACTACGACGTTAAAGCCGTATCAAATATTTAAATTTACATTGTAGAACTACAGGCGGTTTTCGTTGTCGAGTACTCGAAACGGGAAGGGGCAAAAATAGTTAAATTTACAACGTATATTTTCTTTACAATAAAAAAAAAAAAAAAATGAATTTGTCGGTGTTACTGCGAACCCAGAGCCGTATTGGATGGAATACCCGGGCATGATATAACTGTTCTGCAGAGTTCCATTTCGGCACCGGGTCGTTTTCGATTGGTCCAATTCGTAATTTTAAGTAGGTTGAGGGTCAATCGTAAAGTAAGTTGCACGGGGCCTTATATGTTTGTCAAGTGATTATGTTTGGATGGAATTTTGTGGCAACACTGTTTGAGCAGTTCACCCAATGTATTGATAGTGAAATTGAACTCGGTTGGAAATCGTATCAGTTATTAGTAAACCATCATGGGCTACCGTTGTCCAAAATTGAAATTCGCGCAATGATTAGATTTGTATGGTTAAAAAATTGTAAACCGGTGCAAATTCACTGGGATGTGTGTGAAGTGTATGGTGAAAATATGATTTCCAGGCAGACGGTCGAGAAGTGGTGCGATATGTTTAAGAATGGCCGTACTAGTCATGTCACCGATTAGTACCGCGAGGGAACACCCTCGCTACAGTCCTGGTTTGTCGCCCTGTGATTTTCATGTGCTCCATGAAATATGAGCAAGAGAAAGACCGATACTACTCAAATGAAGAAGTGAAAAATGCCACGATTTACTGGTGTACACAATCCGGACGGGAGTTTTACGAACAAGGCATTTTCAAGCTCGTTCAGACTTCCAGAGATACGACAAATGTAGAAAATGTTAGGCGATTATGTCGAAAAATAGTATAAGAAAAGTACTTTTACTTTTTGTTAAATAAATACTTTTATTTTACAAATTTTACATTTTTTCAAATTATAATCCAATGTAACTTATATTTTGATTGGCCCACGTACTTTGTCGCGTTGTGTGGTCAATCAACGGATTTACGCGGTGTCACAATAGTCAAAATGTTGTTGGGTTCGAACCCGTCGATTGTCAACCAAATTGTTTGCGTTTTTCGTTTGATCGGCCGATTTTATTTCGTGGTAATTTTTTTATGCTACGAAAATATGACACCCCCCCCCCCCGGTCTGTCGAACAAGGAACAATATGCGAATTTATTTCCGAATACAGCCGAATACTCTGCACAAACCACAAACAAAAGACCCTCTATTGAAATACACATTAATATTGCGCTCGGTCGTAAAAATAAAAATAAATGAACAGTAACGACGAGCTGGTTAGATAATTATTTTGTCGTTATATATATATATATATAGCAAAAAACGAACGAACGCTAAAATTACTTTATGCGCTCATCGGGAAACTGCGAAAAAGATTGAACGGCTTTGGAAGTGACGGCGACAAACAGTAAAGTCGTGACGTTTGAGAAAACATTTGACATTTATCTTTGGGGTGGAGGGGGGGGGGGGAAATACAAATAAAAACGGTAATTTTTTTTTTTTTTCCAACGTCAAACCGAGTGACTGCGCCCCGGATAATTTTTCAGCTTTCATCGCGCCGTCATCGTCCCCAATTGCGAAACGCGCGTAGGTGTATACCGGCACAGTAATATTATCTTACGGTATAAATTGTATATTTTTATGAGGGGCAATTTATATGAACACGCATTTCCGACAGACCGGCAGACGTAACGAGGCGGGGGGGGGGAGGAGGTAGCCCAAAAAAAAAAAAAATAATAATAAAAAAATACGTCATAAACAATACCGAGCACTAACGAAACTTTCGCGAAATTAGCTATTTGTACGTATATATTTTCTATATATACAGTATATAATATTGTACGAGTGTACGACGCGATGTGTTGATCGCCCTGTATATTATATTATATACGAGTCCTCGTGTGTGACACATTCGCATAAGAAAAATGTCGTCCATCAAAGCGATAAATGGGCCGAGGTCGTTTTTTTTCTCCCTCTCTCTCTTGATTTCTTTCTTTTTTTTTTTTTTTTTTTTTTTTTTTTTCCGTTACTTTCCGCCCTTCGCCTCGGCGGCGGTGTACGCGCTGTGGGGAAATATGAGAAATGTTCCCCCGTAAATCATGACCCGAGTCATTAGTGGCGGCGGCTGCACCCTCGCGGCGTATATACGCACGTACGGCATATATATATATATATATATATTTATATACACTGTATACAGTATACACGTATATATTATATCCAGAAAATATGGCCGACGGGAAAATATTAAAAGACCTCCGCCCCCGTCGTTCAGGCCCCGTATCAAATATATTATAACACCGACGACGGCTTTGCAAATTTATCGCCTCGTCGCGTCCGTCCGCCAGCCCGGAGAGTCTTTTGAACGCGCGCTTTTGACTGTTTACGGACCGCCCGCGGCGGCGCGGCGGTCCTTTTGGCGTCGGCTTCCGCGTTTGCCGCAGGTGTCCCCCGGCCCCGACGTCGTGCGATCCCGCCGACCGAGCGCATCGCTCGTGCTGCTGACAGGTCGCCATGTTACGCGTATTATATAAATAATAAATATTAAATAATATTTCATACGTATGTACGTGTACGTACGACGGTAATAATCTACGAAGGCCCGGTAAACATATTTTCTCAATCGATTTATTATTTTTGTGAAAATTAATTATTAAATCAGTATGCGAGCCGAAATACCAAGCGAAATAACCGTACAGTGTGACGGGCCCGTTACTGCCCTTTTGGACTGAATTTATATCTGTAGGTAACGAAAAACGATTCTGGGCCACGTTCGATTTACAATGTTTTGAAATGCCGTGATTTCCGCCAAAATTTGCACATTCAACGCTCATAAAAAAAACCACATTACGCACGAATTCTTTCTTTGTTTTGTTGCATTAAATGCAATCAACGACGCACATTCGTGTCGGATTCTTTGTCGTGTGTTTTTGCTGGGCCAAACAAATTGTATTCGTACGAATCGGAAAATAGTACGCGGAATATTGCCAGCCCGTTATTAGTTTGGCGACATCCACGGTTTAAGATACTATGGTTACCAAATGGAAACCTACGCTAAAAGTCTTGTCACGTGGTAATCGAATTTACCCTGTTTGAAACAGACCGGAATCGCTCTCTAATTTTGTACGAGGTCTGTTCAAAAAGTACCAGGATTTTATATTAAATAATTACAAAAATGAAGTTACATATCATTTTTAATGATATCTCCTTCGAAATACTCTCTTCCGGACGTTAAATAAAATATCCACTTATTCGCGGGGAAATAGAAGTCTATTTACAATTTGAAACGTTAACGCGCGTAGATTGGCCGTAATATCATTTGTCCTTTTGATACTTTTTGAACAGACCTCGTATTTTTAATGAATCAATCGTTTTTTTTTTTTTTGTTTTCTTCGGAGCACGGTTTAAGATTTTTAAATTGATCGTAAACCGCCGGCCGGCCGGCCGTCATGGAACGGCCGACTGAGAACCGATATGATGTGTCCGACGTAGTAGTTTTCCTATGATAATAATAGTTTTGCATTTATTCCGCTAGGAGCGCTAGGGATTAGTTTTATCGTGCGAGTGACTTAGGTCGCCGTGTCACCGTCATTTATTACGGTCGTTAAATAACCAGCGGACGGGCGCAACCGCCACAAGTACCTATTTCCAATCGCCGTGACAACCCGCAATAGATACGCGCGTGTAAATATACGTTCGCCCACGCACATACGACGTGTATATATATATATATATATATATATTATACACAGGTACGTATAATATTATAATAATACCGTACGGTTTCACGACTTATCGGGTCGCGCGAATTGATTCGTTACGGGACCGACGCGTAGGTACAACGATAATAAATTACCGGGGCACGCGGCGGCGGCGGCAACGGCTTCGGGGTGTATAAATTATTATAATTTACTACCGTCCGGCGATGCGTACGATAAAACCTATACAATAATAATAATAATAATAATATTATAAAATGGTATGTATACGATAGAGGGAACCCCGGGTCGTATATAATATTATCATATTTTATTTTTATGCGCGCCGTCGTACGTGTAATAATATAGAGGTACCGCGGCGGAGATGATAAAACACGGCCGGCGGCGTGTTTAACGATAAGGACTCTTGGCGGGCGCTCGGCGGGCGGGTTGGCGGAGGCGTAAACCGTTGTCGACGTACCGGACCGCGGCCGGCCGGCGGTGGGGCCGAGCGTCGGGTCGTTTTGTTCTTAAGCGCACGCGCGCCCGGACGGACTACGCGGGGCTAATAAAAAGCCTCGATTACACCGAGCGATTTTAAGTCGCGCGCCCGTCATTCATGGGATATACGCACGTACGTACATGTGCGCAGGGTTACCATACGTACAGGATTTTGTCCGGACAGTCCGGATTTCGAGAAAAGTCCGGATTTTACATAGGTAAACGTTTTACATGGCTATATCTATACGAAAAGTCATGTCGGGTGCCAGATCTTCGTGTTCCGTCTTATATAAATGTACAATATGTAATAATTTCAATTTTTGTTCATATTTTTTCCCGACACGTCACGATAAGTGACGACAACATTATTATCGTTGAGCGCCATAAAATAAAAGATTAACGTATTTTAACCTAACCATTCCTATTTAGACATTTAGATCCTCCAAGTAAAATTGTATTAACGAAATAACAATATTGTTTATCTTCAATTTACCTCCCTCTCCTCCCCTGAAACGGGACTTTGATGTCCGGATTTGGTTTAAAAACATTATGTTAACCCTATACATGTAACAAGGATTTGTCATTGATATAGATAATTCATTCGTTTGATTTTATATTTAAAATTTTAAAATTTATGATGAAGTGGGATTGTAATAACATTGTTGACTTTTTAAAAATTTACGAACAGTATCCCATTACTTTGGAACATAAAACATAATGGCTATTTGAATATAAAATTAAATGATGAATTGTTTAAAAAGTTGTATGCCAGACATCGAGAATGAAGGATTGGCAATGGGAACAGATGAAAAGCAACTAAAGGCAAAAATTTAAAATTTAAAAGCGTAAAATAGAAAAAGTGTACGTGAAACAGATGAAATATATTCTCCAATGGACTTCTGATCCATAAACATTTCTTTTTATACTTTTTCCTTTTCCAACACCTGTCGCCATAAATGAGTAATCACAACAACTACCGCGCGAACTACAGTTTCCTACAGTATTGATCAGTCAAAATGTCTCGACGGCACACTGGCGATTTTGTCAGCTAGGGCGATTACATTGAGCGACTTTTAGTCGCAGTCGAGTCGATTGACCGGCGACAAGCGTGTAAAAATCGCTCGGTGTAATCGAGGCTTTTTTCGTAGTAGTAGTTTTTGAATTTTGTCCGCGCGAGCGCGCCCGCCCGCGCACCACGGCCAATAATAATGGTACGTATTTTATTATAATACACGACGGCCCGGAACGGGTTATAATAATATTTTACGATAATATTATTATTATTATTATTATTATTATCATACGATATGGTTTATGGCCGTTAATAAATTACCGGTTGTCGGCGGCGAGCGCTTGTGTTCCGACCGGGTAGAGATCGTGTCCGTCGTACGCGCCGTGCCGAGCGGAGGCGCGACCGGTCGTCCGTGTGTGTCCCGTGCGCCGCGGTTACACGTCCTATACATTTACCGCGCGCGCGAGCCGGTCACCACTCCTCTGATTGGTCCCCGGTCGTCTGTTATCGCGTCTTATCACCGGGACTCACGGTTTTTTCCTTTTTTTTTTTTTTTTTTTACTCAAACATTCGCTACATTGTCCGGGTCGCTGTCGGCCGAGCGGTCTCGCGACACGGACGCGAGCGCTGTTTTACCGGACCCGGCAAATCAAAACGCTGTTTACGTGCCGATACTTTGGTGTCCCAATGGGTTGACGCGGCCCATTCTTACAATCGGATCCGTTGTCGGTTTCGCTCAAGACACTATGACACTTCCGACAAGCATTATTCTGTTTGGCCTTTAACAAACTCACGATGATACGGAAACCGATAAACAGCGATTGATTTACCGGCTCCGAAAAAAGAGTTACTGTACTGTGGTGTTTGTGCAAAGAAAAAAAAGGCACAGACCAATGTCGTGTATCCAATGATAATGTGGAAAGAATTAGAATGAGTTTTCAGCGCAGTCCGTGTAGTGAGTCGACCAACCGCGCAAGTCGAGAACTGGAAATTCCATAAGTAACTGTTCGCCGGGTTTTGAAACGGCGTTTAACTATGAAACCGTTTAGGATGCAATTGTCGCGGGCTTTAAAGTCTACTGATAAATTAAAAACGACTTTTATTTAGCATTTTTATGCAGGAGTCTATGCAGGATGTAAATTTTGCTGCACTCTTAGTTTTTAGTGACGAAGCAACTTAAGTGGTAAAGGTGTACCGTCATAACGTTTGTATATGGGGCACGAACAACCCTCATGCCATAATCGAATACGGGCGTGACTCACCTAAAGTTAATACGTTTTGAGCCATATGAAAGACGCAGGGTTATGACCCCCTTTTTTTAGTATATATATATATTGAAAATACACTAAATAGTAGAAATCTTATTGAAAAATACTTCAAACCTGGCTACTTCCACGATTCTGAAACAATGATTTCTATTGCTACAACTAATGAACATTTCCGTATTTTTCTTTTATTTAATGCATAATACATTGTTCTAAACCAGTGGCTCTCAACCTTTTTGGGTTCGCGTCGCCCTTATCCACAAGAATCCAACACTACGTCTCCCTAACATCAAAATATCAAATAATATACGCTGTATGCTTTAGAAGAAATATATAAGCCCTTTAAAAAAATACAGTACGCAGAGAAATAATAATTACACAATTTACTTAAGCTTTAGTGTTGAATAAACATTGATATAACCCACAACAGTGACACACCCGTGAGCAGTATCAGTTATTTTTATTTTTATTAATTACGAAAAACCATAAAAAAAAAATTACTTGGCTGATCCACTTAAGTTAGATATGTTATATAGTAGCTATCAAATTATCACAATTTTCTATATTTTAGACAAAATATTAAGTACCGGATATTAATTACAATTTTCAAATTATTACCTATTGTTTTAACACTAGGTTTTGTTACACACATTTCGCAATAGGAATATGAAGAAAATACGTAGTTAATATTTTATTAAATAATGTGATTGAAGTAATAGTGTGCAAGTATGTTCATTGATTAAACACAAAATTGTACAAAAAGCTTTCAAAGTTTTACAAAGAAATTAAATAAGTCAATGTGTTCTGTGCCATATCAAAGAAACCACATGGTTTATGCCCCCCCCCTGTTGAAAACACAGTAAACCTGGCTACCGCCACGCGATTGATCAATCGTAATTCCTATTACTACAATGTATTAAACTTTACGTAGTTTTCTTTTTACTTAATGCATAACATATTGTTCTAAACCTAAAAAAAAAAAAAAAAAAAAAAGAAAATAATTAATAAAAACTACGTAAGCATTTTGAATCGGACGAATCGTCATTTCGAATAACCCTGTATTGTTTTCCTGTTTATTTTGTCTATCCGTTCCCGATTTGTACGCGCTCTCTCCGGTGGCGGCGACGGAGGAGGTGGTGGCGGTGGAGGAGGTGGGCGTGGCGTGTGGCGTACTCTTACGACCGCGCGAGAACAGCGGAACAGGCAGACGCGCGCGCGATCTCATACGGGAACCGTAAACGTTTTTGACACGTCGGTGTTTAAACCCCGCGCGCCGATAGCTTTATGGTCCGTGCCGGGCCGTTAATGAGCCGCTTGTCGACATAAATCGTCCGCCTCTATAGATAAATTACACCCGGCGAATTCCGTTTCGGGCGCGTTGCCCGCGTGTGTATTTAAAACATCCGGCACGTTTCTAAAAATCGGCTCACTCGTCGCCGCCGCCGGGCGTGTTCCCGTATAAACTATTATACATTTATACCTACCATACGATAAATTATAATAAAACGTATACATTTGTCTCGGGCCGACGATTATTACAATTATTTCCCGTATACCCGTCTTATATGTATACAGAGTGTGGCGTGGTTACTTACTTATTTTTAAAAAAAAATCATAACACAAATTTGGTTTTAAATACTACATCTCGAAGGCGGCCACCGCGCTCGTCAATGCACCGAGATGGTCGGAATTTGAAATTTCTGTCCACTTTTTCCAGCATAGATATTGCACACCGAACAGTCACGCGGTCTGTATGCAGAGGCTGCTCATGAAGATCTCTCGGGTTAGTGGCGCTCCAATATCGCACGTTTTGTTTGTTCACACATCCTGAAATATGGAAATGTGCCTCGTCATTAAAGGAAACAAGGGCGTCCTGAGGCAGGTTTTCGAGGAACGCTTCACATGCATATTTTTCGCGCAACATAATCGCGTGGATTAAGTTGTCGGCACCATTGCCAATTTGTACGAGTCGAAATTAAGTTCCTCGTGAAGAATTCGTCTTACTGTGCGACTAGAAATCCCTAGAGCAGCCGAATTTTTGTGTGCAAATCGGCTAGGGGATTCGGCAAAACCGCCGCTCTTACCCTTTCGACGTTTTTTGGCGTCCTGACGGTTCTGGAAGGTCCATTATGTTTCTTCTGCACGGTATCCCTGAACGTGTTCACCCACAAACAAATCGATTTCCGATCAGGCGCATGGCCTGCAGGTGCGATATAGAAATGGTTTCTGAGACCACGCTGAGTTGCGATGATCGAACGGCTAAAAGAAAAGTAGGCCTCCACGGCGAACGCGTGCTCTTGCTTTGTCTGAAATTGAAATTGTCCATGGCGGTATATTGTAGGCGACGATATACTGTTTAATGTAAATGTTATTGTTCTTCTTAATACCAGTGCCCAAAATGTGTTGTAAAATCGCACGTCATTGTAAAACCAACGTAGTAATTCCTCTATCAATCCGGATCATAATCGAAAAACTGTTTCCGGTTTATCATTAAAGAACACAAGAGTTTTTCATTGAACGAAAAACATTTTGTTTCAAAACATTTTACACATTTGCAGTATTAGGTACAGGGTACGGCAGAACCAACTGACGAGATTAATGAGGTCATTAGCCTGTGATAAGATAAGAGCAGGCCTTAATAAGTGGTATATTTTGAATTGTACGGTAATGCCGTTTTTATTCGTAATCATGGTCTGGACAGGTGTACCATCGAGGTTTCGTCGTGCGTGCGTATTACGAAAATAATCATTCTGTGATCGCTACACAAAGGGCTTTTCGTATACACTTCGGCATTCCACGTGCTGAATCTGTTCCTTCTGCTAACGCTATCGAATTGTGTATACGGCATTTGGAAGAAACTGGAAGTACCATAAGTAGACTTGAACACGGAGCACCCAGAACGGTAAGAACCCCCGAAAATGTGTAGTTGGTTAGAGGACTTTTTTGAGGACGAGAACAGGACCGTCACTGTCACGTCCGCTCGTTATGTTGTGATGTTGGAAACTTATTTACAGCATAGGCTGGAGGAAATGGCTGAAGAACGTGATTTGGGAGATGTATGGTTTCAGCAAAACGGAGCTACAGCGCACACAGCTAGAATTTCACTTGCTGTCTTGCGACAAATGTTCCCTGGGCGGTTAGTCTCTCTGAGAGGAGACATAGGCTGCCCAGCACGGTCCCCAGATTTAAGCGTGTGTGATTTTTTCTTCTGGGGCCACCTTAAGGATAAGGTTTTCAGACATCGCCCACATACCATAGACGAAATTGAACAGAAAATCACCGTGGAAGTCGAGGCCATACCAGTCGAAATGTGCCGAAAATCATATGAGAGCTTCAGAGATCGTCTACAACAGTGCATCAGTGCTGACGGCCGTCAACTTGGAAATATAAATTTCAAAAAATAATTTTTAAAAATGGGATTGATTGCTGATTTAAATAAAAAAAAAAACCTTTTCTCTAAGTTTTACTATTCGTTATTTATAGCGTTATTTATTATCAAAACTCGTCAGTCGGCTCTGCCGCACCCTGTATTACTATATTTTAAATAATTTATATGATAATAATAATAATAATAATAATCATAACTAATTTCGATTAGTATACATTGTTGATTAATTTCGATTACGTATTAAGATAAGTGTATACATAGTGGTTATAAAATATATGTCGTGGGTCGAAATAATTGACATTATTATATAATTGTATTTGTTTATTTGTTGTTTTGTTTTTTTATTTTTTTTATTCAATTACGTGGGAAATTATTCAAAATAATATACGTTATTATAATAGTATAGACTGACTGCGCGATGGGCGTGCTTTGATAAATAATTATACTGTTAAATCTATTTTGGAGAATACGTGACGAAAACCGAATGGTTCCTTTGGTAACCACCAACAATGTTTAATAAAATATAATATATTAATATTATAGCGCGCAGTAAATAATCCCGATGGCCCACGTTAAAAAATCTAAATATTTATGCATACTGGTAAACACACTGTCCGTCGAAAACACGACCAAACAATTTTAGATTTCTCGTGTAGCGTAGGAGCTGTTGGTTTTAAATATGTGTTTTATTCATTTATGTTCACCGAAAACACTTTTTACTCCGGTCTTAACGGAAATTCCGACCGGTGATACTTGGATACGAAATGTTTTTCGAAATTCTCAACAGTCCGCCCAATTTTTTATTCTCGAAAACGCTTTTCCGGTTAGTGAAAATGATGCAAATTACTCACGTCACTCATTAAAAGATATAAACCTGTTGGTTTTATAATCTATTGGTACGATTATATTTATCGAATAGATTTCGTTTCACCATGGTATTTTATTATTTTAATAAAAATGTCCTTCTGTGGGCACGGGACTGTATTCGATATTCGAGACGCTTTCCGTGGTGTTCATGCTCAATATGCTTGATAGCTACCAGGATCAATACGTTCAGAGGGTCACAGGCAACTCGTACATCGAATGGATGTTCGGCAGGACGCAAGTGTTCCTGTCGTTTTCCGTGCACGCCGAGCTACCGCCGCCGTTGAACCTCATGCCGTCGGCGCACTGTTTGGTCGGGACGTCCGCGTGCCTGTGCAACTGTTGCAAGGCGGGCGCGATCGGCATCGCCAAGATTTTATCGTCCAAAGGGTACAAGATGAAACCGTATTCCCGGGAAGATTTTATACGCGGCTGATGCGCAAACTGGTGAAAGAGTATTTTCGGGAGAAACTGTCCACCGCGTTTGCCAGAAAGTGCAATCCTATTTGCGGTTAAACCGCGTGCGTTTTGCCAATAACTGTCGAGGGGGTACTTATTGTACATAATATTGCCGGTTTGGCCTCACATTGGCCCGTTTTCATTACATCGTGTTCTTATACACCAGTGATGGGCAAAGTACGGCCCGCGAAAGTATTTAATCCGGCCCGCCGAGGGTCCATCGACATGGATAGTATATGGCCCGTATAGTATAAAAAAATTCCCGAAATATTCTGAAAATTATCGAAGAAAATAGTTTTAAATATATAAATGGATTGTCTCGGACTGTGCGCGGTCTCACCCTCATAGCGTGGTGTAGGTAGATAGTACTATAGGAGGTACTACGATAATAGGTATATAATTTCTATTTTTGTTCATATTAATATTATATATCCCGGATCTTTAAGAACATTCAATCATCGCTAGATGTTTTCTCGATGCCGTTTAATGTAGATCCGGAAAATGTATCTGCAGAATTGCAGTTGAAAATTATTGAAATGCAGTGCAGTACCCATTTAAAGCAATTGTTCTTGAATTCCACAAAACTAGATTTTTATAGAGTACTGCCGTAAGCTGAATTCCCAAAGATAATTGCTCACGCCCAGAAAATTATGGCTATGTTTGCGTCGTCTTATGTGTGCGAACAGACTTTTTCGACCATGAAATTGCGGAAAAACTCAATCAGAAATCGGTTGACTGATGAACACCTTTTCTCGCTGTTGAAAGTTGCTTCGTCACAGCTGGAACCTGCTTTCGAAAATATTATGGAAAATCAAAAACAATTCCATATATCTCACATGCCTATTATATGATTTAATAAAGCTTAAACACAAAATGCATTTTTTCTATAATTCTGGCCCTCCTCTAGAATTTCTTAAACTTTGTGGCCCCTCATTAAAAAAGTTTGCCCATCACTGTTATACACTATTTATCTATACTTATATATAAAACGATAGCATTTGTTTGTATGTTCGGGGTAAACTCCGAAACTACTTATTGGATCGTATTGCAGTTTTTTTTTTTTATTAAAGAGGACATCACAGAGAAGGTTTCGGGCATAAATTTAGTCCGAAAATGTATTATTAATTAATAATTAGTTATTATCTATATACTAATATATAAAATGATAGCGTTTGATTGTATGGTCGGGGTAAACTCAAAAACTATTAAACCGATTTGGCTGAAATTTGTATTTTTATTAGCCTGTTTATGACGCGAGAAGTAACATAGTTGGCTATTCAACAGTTTAAAATTGTTAATAATAAAACACCAATAAACAATTTTTAAATTCAGAGCGACTGCTGCGAGTTGTAATGAGGTATGCGTCATACCGCACGCTACACTAATGACCATGCCTCCTTAATGGTCATTTCTTGCGGTTGCAAGTTACGGCTTTGCGTAATAATGTGATCGAAGCTAAAATTCTTACGGGTTCAGCTGCCGGGGAGCTTGGCTTTTACTCCAAGAATTCCTTTGATTCCTTCAGACTTGACGATTGAGTTCAAAAGAGTGCAATTTCCAGTTAGTGTTTCTGTCGCAGTCACCATGAATAAGTCACAAAGGTAGACATTGACATGTGTGGGAGTTGATCTGCGCGAAGATTGTTTTTCGCATGGTCAGCCATACGTAGCTCACCATTCCAGAACCGGAAATCCCGTGAATCAATTCATTTTACTGCCGACTACGGATAAAACAAAAAATATTGTGTATACAGAAATTTTGTAAATTTCTTTTTTTTTAATAAGGTGAACCTTTTTTTTTTTTTGCTTAGTATACAGTAAATTTGGCTGAAATTTTTATTTTTATTTAATGTATATTAATATTTATAGTATATATATATAAAAAAATACTTTGAGGGAAAATCTCGCAATGGAGGCAATCTGACCTCCTGGGCCTCACCCGTGCGCACGCTTATGAACGGCATAATAAAACGATAAATAACAACAAAACTCTATTAATTCGTAATAATATGTTTACGATAATAAAAAAAAGAAATGCTATTTAATTAAGATTTTTTTTTTTTTTTTTTGATAATATTTTCTTTCTCATAATTTCATATCGAGTCGTGTACTTGTTTTTATGTATACGAGGTCTGTTCAAAAATTACCACGATTTTATTTTTAATAATTATAAAAATTAAGTTACATATTATTTAAAGATATCTTCTTCGAAATACTCTCCTCCCGACGATATGCAGTGATCCCGGCGATTTTGCCATTTTTCAAAAGTTCTTTGGAACCGTTCCAAAGTTAAAGCTATGAGTTCTGTTGCCGCGTTTGCTTTGATTTCCTCTACACTTTGAAATCGTTGTCTTTTAAGCGCAGATCTTACTCTTGGGAAAAGAAAAAAATCACATGGGGCCTGATCCGGACAATAGGGATAGTCCGCGGGATCACAGCAATTATTTTATCAGCCAAAATTGCACGAATCGACAGCGTTAAATGTGCCGGTGCATTGTCGTGGTGAACAATCGCGAAACAAATTTGGCGCGCGATCATTGTCATCTGTACATTTTCCTGTACTATTTCATGACAAGACTCAATTGAAATTCGCTTTGTTAACTCACGAACGGTTAATCGGCGGTCATTTCGCATTTTTTTTCGCAAATTGTCGCCACTCCGTCGTTTCTGGATGTTATCGACGGTCTTCCAGAACGCGGATCGTCTTCAGTTGACCGCCGACTGTCCTAGTAACGTTTAAAACACTCGAAAGTCACGGAACCACACAATGAATCATCCCCAAAAGCGGTTTTAATCGTTTTCGTATCATTGTTTTTACCAAGTTTCGAGCAAAACTCGATGCACACGCGTTGTTCGCTAATTTCGGTCATGTCGAAAAGGGCGAACCAATAATACCGACTGGATTTAACCACGTGTAATGTTAAACTGAGACAAGATGGCGACTTGGGGTTTCGTTTCAAATATCCACTTGTTCACGGGGAATATGTCCGTCTGCAATTTGAAACGTTATCGTGCGTAGATTAGCCGTAATAACATTTGTCCTGGTACTTTTCGGCCAGACCTCGTGTGTCTGCGTGTTACACGACGAAACGATTTAAATTACGACTATTATTTTTTGTTATACGTACTTATACACAATTGCAATTTGTAACGGAGCTGGCGATTTGTGAACGCCATTAATACAATTTAAACGAACATATATAATTACAAATGCCCCGACGACCCGTGTCCGTCGTCGCCAAACCCGACTGTTTTCACTCCGTCGTCACGTTGGTCTGCGTATTATTTATTTATTAGGCGTGTACCGTTAGTTTATTATCTCATTCATATACACGAATCCCATCCCCTCTAAAAAAAAAAAAAAAAAAACCGGAGTAAATATATTCGAAAATATCAAATCGTTTTTTATTTCTGCGGGTGGAAATAAACAGTATTTTTATACCAATTGTTTCAACTGTACCGCGCGTTTTTGTTTGTATACGCGAGAAACGCAGTGTCGGCCGGTTAAAAATAACGATACAATATAAATATCGAGAGCTTTCCTCGTCGGTCTTATACCGTTTAACGCTTGTAAACTCTATTGACAATTTTAACAGTTATTCATTATTTAATTGTATATAGTATTAGTTAGGAACAGGCTAGATAAAAGAAACGACCAGAAAAAAAAAAATAGCCTCTGTGGATGGGATCTATTCCCGTCAGTGACGGGATACTATTCTCGAATAAAAAAAAATGGTGTGTTGCCGAAAATATTTCCGAGGACCCATCCGCCTATAAATATTTATTAGAAAATACAAATTACCAATATTGAAACGGTGGTCCCACACATAATTTTCCAAATTTTTCGTTAATTTTCGGGTGTTTACAACACTATGGCTAGGCTAATAATTTTAAAAATAACATGACTTTAAATTTTTTAAAAAAAACCCATTTTTTTTTTTTTAAAAGAAAAAATTTATATATGTGTATTATACGGTTTCGTGACGGGTCTTTACAGATTATACAGGGCGCGCACAATAATACTTGAATATTATTACGTCAACTCGACGCGATAGTAACTATCATCTTCCTATATAATAATTGAAATTTTCGGACAAGCTTGAATAATCGACACGACTGTGCACAAAAACATCGGCGTGTAATATAAGAGAAAGAGCAAAAACAAAAATCGATTTAAATTTATAAAAAAAAAATAAAAGAATAAAGATAATATTTGGTGTAATTTTGTTTGTATTTTTATTAACAAAATGTCGGTTTATTATACGCGTTTTGTCAAAATGTATACATATTTTTTTATACTCATTGGCTCGTACCGAGGGGTTATTCATATTAGAAAAACTTAATTTAAACTTTCACTACTTTACTACTTTAATGTACAATTTAGTACAATTATTGTACTATCGAATGTTGTTTTATTAATATTTTTTAATTCTCAATGATTTCAATAATTTTGTTTTTTTTTTTTTTTATTAAATTTTAATTTTTGATTAACGAATCTAGTTTAAATAACATTTTTACAGTTATGCAATTTGTTTTGTACACGCGAATATTGATTTATTAACGAATCCAGTACGAGAAAGATAATACGAATATTTATTCGTCGAATAAGTTTAAATCAGGTGTTAAGGCAATTGGATACCGAATTACTTTGAGCGGAATTTCTAAAAATCAAAAAAATCAAATAAAATATGTAATATTATATATTTTAATTTATAAATAACCCAAACGTTCCACAACAGTGCTCAAATGGAATATAAAAAAAAATAATTTCGCATTTTGATATTTCGGAGGAGCTAGGGGGTTTTAGAGTGACCGATACTGATGTGAATATTCCTTTTTTTTTCTTTTTATTGTTTTGTTATTTTTTTTTTTTTATTTGTTTGTTCGTGCGAATATTGATATATTTATTAACGAATCCAGTCGAAGTAAGACATTAAATTTTCTTCGAACAAGTTGTTGAATCAAGTGTTCGGGCGATTGGATACCGACTTACTTTGAACAGAGCAATTAAAACACAACAAATAATACAAAATATGTAATATTATATATTTTAATTTTTAAATAACACAAACGGTTCATAACGCACAAATTAGTGGAAGTGCGCAAATGGAATTTAGAAAAAAAAAAAAAAAAATGAATTTCGCAGGAGCGAACGCAAGAAAAATGTCGTGGGGTCACTCCCACGTGAAAAAAAAAATGTAAATTGTTTATAAATTTCATAATTTATTACTCTGTAGGTACTCGTATATTATATTATATTATATTATATTTTACATTTATATTAATTTACATTTTATTTGTAAATCTCACGGGAAACTTTGACATAATTATTGAATTTGTAGGTCAGATAATTTATTTAAAAAATTCGGGTGAGGGGGAGATGGGGGTTAAAGAGTGATCGATACTGATGTAAATATTTAAATATGTTGGTACCTATCGCGTTTTTGAGCGATATATATATATATATATTTTTTATGGACATTTCCGTTAAAAACATATTATTTCCGAACAGAGATATAATTGTTCATCAACAACAAAATAGATACCGTGCACCGTATTTCACAACACTATACATTTTAATAGGTACATATTGTAACGGTAAAAATTCAGTCTAGACAAAATGCTCTCCGTGTCGATCGTATACTTATTTATCATATGGCAGGAACGTTTGAGTTTATTTAATCACATATTTAACTGTTTCGTTCGTTATCTATTCTGTTCATTTACTGTCGACTATTACGAATATGGTTTTTTTCCGTTTATTGTCTGACGATATTTGGCATTTTGCGATTATCTTATTATTTTTTTTTTTTTTTTTTTGGTATTATATAATTAAAAATGGAACCGTTTCCGTTGTATATCGCAGACGTTGCGCAGAAAACGCTTCTCGCGTCTTTCCTAATACTGACATGTTTGTTGTACCTTTGTGGACACCCCAAAGGAGCCCATTGCGATGAGTAGTGGTCGTATTGGCTATACATTCACGATAAGGTATGCAAATCTGAAAAATGGTTTTTGTACAAATTAAAATTTCTTTTTTTTTTTTTAATATTTGTTAATAATATTCGTGTCTTAAAAATTAAAGTAGGTACCTAACTAACTATAGTTGTTTTATAGGTATTGTGCATTATATTATATGCGTAATTGCATTAGTTTGTGTGCGGTTTTATCTATGTATGTGTATTGTAAAAACAATAAAACAATTATCGCCCGACCCTTACACGCCGGGTTTATTAGATAATTGGAATTCCTCTCGGAGGTTCTCGATTTATTACGCTGTAAACGAACACCCGGGAAGGGGACTTTTGGAAATTTTGCCCTTAAACTATAAACAAACGACTTATTTTTTTCGCTTATACATTTGTATTAATAGTAATCCAACGGTTGCAAAACATGAACCTATTTTTTGTCCGGGTTATAATCTCCAAAACTATTCTAACAATCGATTCATATAATGGGTTTCTTTTTCTTTTCTTTTTTTTTTTTTTTTGTATAACATATTACCGGGTAATCAAACATCGTATTATAATTTGTATGTTTTTGGCGATTAAGATATTAGTATAACTACAAGTTTTCAATTTAATCACTAGCGTCATCACGGGCATGGTACATAATATGATAAATGGCGATTGTTGTTGCATAACCAATGGCATTCCTCAAATGGCGATGGAACGTCCTGAGGCTACACCGCAGGAAATGGATACGAAAAATTCGAACATGCCCAGTCAGTATAACCTATTATTTAATAATTTGTTTTACAGACCGAATTTAATCTTATCAGAATATTAACTTACTCACCTAATTCCGTTTTGTATAATTCGAATGCATAAATATTTAATATGTTGAACCAATATTTCAGACGCATTTAATGTTTTCGCATCAAAATTTAATTCACATAAAAATTTTACTTTAAATTCCTATACCGGAAATAATTGAAAAAAAAAAAAACCTTATGTTAATTTTTCTAAGTGGACATCGTTGTTACTGCAGTTAACTGTAGTAATGCATCAATTGTAAATGATGATGCAATAATTACAATGCACCTGCAATTGTCACATCAAATGGAAATGTACAAGTTTATAATTCAATATAAACAGGCGAATGGTAAAATTCAATGCAATTGTTTTCACCGGCTAAAAATATCCAAATAGAAATAGTTTTGATTATGAACAGTTTAAGTGAACGTAATCTTCAAACCAAGGTTAATATTTACTTAGACTACTTAATACGCACAGCCAATTTCCGTAAAATTTACCGTGGTGGTGGTTATATGTTAGTAATTGATTTTTATTTTATATCTCTAAAAGTGTAAAGAAATGAAAAAAAATTATAACCGATGAGTGTTTTCCCTGGATCTCCAACTATTTGGTAATGGAACGGATCAGTAACAAGCCTGAATTTCACACGTTGTATTTAAAATTTTTGGATTGTTTGTCGATTAAATCACTACATTTATTAATAACGAGCGGACACCGTAACAAATATTAAAACGAGTTGGAATATTTAATGGAAGGTAATATAATTTATTTTAAACTAATTTTTCGTCTTGTTAGGTCTTATTAAAACGCGACAAGACAAAAGTAAACTCATCGTTTGGGACATTACTAAACAACTCGAGACACTGGTTCGGTGTGATTACACTTGCCAAAAATAAGTCCCATTGTGCCGATGATCGGTGACGTCGAAACTTTTATAGTTGAAGCCTATAAGAAAGGGGGCGATGAATTACTATTCACAGTAGAATTTATCATTAAAGTTCTCGAATCATCCGCAAACAGCAAAGTACGTTCAATATTTTCTTTTCCTATCGATGTACTACTGTATAATTTGTTATAAATATATTGTTACCTACATAGGTATTTCATGCAAAAAGTCTTTGGACAATTACTATATTAAACTGTTTAGCGGAACTGTATCATAAACCGGATTTACGTTTAGTTTTGAAATTTAAAATTGAATCGTTATGTAAAAATTTAAACATCATTTAACCCAAGGTGAGGATTTTAAACAACTTTCCATTATTTAAAAAATAGACCAGTCTAATGTTTTGAACCTATTTTAGGATTTGAAGCCTGGATCAATGCTTGGAAATCCAGGAATATGAAACGGTTGAGTACACGCAATTGTTACAATTGTTACACATCATTCTTTAATATCGTCTAAATTGTATTTTTAAGTATATGTTCTCTCTTCTTTTCGTTTAGAGCTTTTCTATATTATTTCTCGTTACTAAACTATTTTGTTTCATATTTATTTATATCGTGTATAAACGAATACTTTTGTTGAATACTATTCGTCTATAATTATTAAAACTATATAGATTTGGAAACAGTATTTTGTGTTTTTTTTCACCTTTTTTTTTTAGGATTCTCGTATATTATTTTAGTTTATTTTAGTTCATAGTCAATTTCTGGTTTTTTGGTTGAAGTTTGTAATTTTTTAATGTAAGCAGATTTACAATGTGAATATTTTGATGTTGCTCGTGCTAGATTTATAAAATTGCCTTGGTTAGAGTGGTTATATTTTTAAAACTTTCTCGATGACCACGAAATACAAGGTTATTTTGTGATAAAAAGAAAGTGGTTTATCTTATAATTTCCCTATCAGTGGCTTATTCTCGAAGTAGAGGAATAACCGACAATAAACTTTTCCTTAGTTTGAAGTTTAGCGAAGCTTCCACATATGACTATCCAGATATTCTCGATATAGGATACGACCTGATGCTCTGGGCCATGTTTTAAATACATTTTTAGTCCATGATTATTTTGAATTTTTACCAAATATTATGCAACTTAAACAAAATGCGCTATCATCTTTTATAGACAAGCACAACTCCAATCTCTTCGTAATTGAATGCTCTCACGTAGACTTTTCCAGTACCATGCTAATTGAAAACTTTTTACCATATTTATCCTTAAGAAATGACTGATTCTGTGGTTGGTCGAATTAAATAGTTTACGTTGGACCTTTCTTGATGAGAAATTCAATCATTTCCTGTGAAAGACTCGGGCAGCGTACAAAAAGTACGCTAGGCTCATTTGAGAGTGCATTTAAATTAACAGTAATATAAATGCCACGGTGGTCTGTATATTTAGCGCTCAATGGTTTTTTCATTTGAATCTAATTACAATTAAAAAACAATTAAATAATAACAAAATTAATTTTCGTAAATTAAGGAAACCGGAATAATGCATATTATTAATTAACATAAAATTAAGAGTGAATGTGTCAAACGTTCTATGTGGCAAAAAAAAAAATATATATATATATATTTTTTCATGAATCACAAAAAAACATTACAATATTCAAAAAAGTCATTAATAATTATGTTGTACAAATGTATGCCATATATTTATAGCCTAGTTAAGTTTTTTCTATTGTTATATTTGTAATTTCGTATTAGTTAAAATGAAATATTTGTTAACGACAGTTTCAAGTGCCAAGTCTCATAATATTAATATTCTAAATACCAAATGGTGCGATAATTGTTCCGAGTAATAACAATATTTTATTGTGAATAACAGACAATCGTTTTTTATTTTATAAATCTAATAACAAACACAACTTTAGCGTAAAATACATTTATTTTCGTCATTTAAAACTGCAATACAAAATAAACATTACCCCTTTTTTAAATTTTACAAATTGAAAAAAATAAATTAACAAACCGAATTATAATTTAAAAATAAATTCTCGATTGAACATAATAACATCATAATAAATTTTAGAAAAAATAAGTTCACGACTGTGCGATTGTTGCTTTTGGCACATAGAACATAAATCAGAAATAAAACAATTTTTCATTTTCTTTGGCACATAGAACGTCTGACATATTCACTCTTCGAATACTATCTGTTAGTTTCGGTGAACATGTAATTAATATATCTACTAGAACGTCTAAAATCTGATGTCTAATATTTAGTCTTGTAGGTATTTAAAAATAAAAAAAAAAATTGATTATCTTTAGTTAAAAGTATTTGGGATTAGGAGTAAAAGTTTGCGTTTTATTTTCCCTTTCTAAACGTAAAACATAGTTTTACAGTTGTAAAATCTAATCAGACAACATTGAGTTCAAAAATGTAACTATTATATTGCTTTTTGTCCATTTTCGCACCTATAGATTAGTTTTTACAGTTTTAAGTTGTTTCATTGTTTAAAATATAACTGTTGTGATATAAGTGCAACATAATATTTTTTTATTTTCCAAATACATTTGATGAAAACAGGCCAGCAAACCGACATAAATCTTTGAATAAGCACATCAAATATGAAATCTTTGTATACAAATATTACGTATGCCCAAATTCGAATAAAAGTATCTACTTTCAATTTTAAGCGCTCAAATATTAATATTATTAAAACATACATATTTGTGAGTGCGCATAGCAATCATTAATTAGGTGCTCCGTGCAACAACTATGTGTTTTAGGTGTGTTTAGTATTACAACTCCCTAATTCCTAATATCTCGCCGTAGACATTTAATTAGATAAATACCTGCCTGTTACGGTATTACTACGATATTAGGTGTGTGTTGTTGTCTATACGAACGACAGGCTTTTGAACAGACCTCGTATTGTAATAATTACACGTAAAGTATCGAATTCAAATTTAGGCGGTGAGACGAGCGGCAACAGGTTAAGCGGCCACGGCGGCGGCCGACGGCGTCGAGCGAGGGGACTGTCAGCAACTGAACGAGCTGGCGCGCGGAAACCGTCGTCGTCGTCGTCGTCGGGTCGGACAGTAATTAGGACGCTGTCAAGCCAATCAACCGTTCCCCGAACATGTGCCCGCCCTAACTAAACCCTTCCGGAGGGCCGCCGCCGCCGCCGCCGAATCGCGGTGGGCGTCATGTCACGCCGCTACCCGGACGTGACAAAGTCGTTCCGGAAACGTTGTCGACGGGCACCCGCGGTAATGCTATTATCAGGGCTCGCGCGCTTATGCACCAGCAACACTGGCAAAATACGTATTTACGAGGTCTGTTCAAAAAGTTTCTCAACTATAATTCCTAAAAATAGTAAATTTATTGTATCGTATATGTTATTAGATTAAAATAAAATAGAGATAAGCAGCTATCTTTTCAATTAAATCTCGAATGTTTTTTTCTATCTAACCGTTAACTGTGCGCGTTCAAAGTAAACGAGTCGTGTGTATTGTGCGATTTTTTTAATTGTTAAACTTTAAAATTTTTTACTGAGACTCATAAAATGTTGCGAAATGCTTATGGTGATCAGTGTTTAGGACGTACTCAGTGTTACGACTGGTTTAAACGTTTCAAAGATGGTCGGGAATCAGTTGATGACAAAAAGAGCTCGTCAGGTCAGATCAAACGTCAAAATCCTACTAACGGTTTTTTTTTTTTTGACAACCTGGGAGCTATTCATCACGAATTTCTACTTGCAGGTCAAACTGTTAACCGATGGTACTATCTAGAAGTATTAAAATGTCTTCGAGAAGAAGTGCGGAGGAAACGGCCTGAAGTGTGGAAGAAAAAATCATGGTTTCTCCATCACGAAAATGCTCCGGCACACACTTCCCTGTTAATTCGAGATTTTTGCGTGAAAAATCACATGACCGTGCTTCCTCATCCGCCATATTCTCCCGAATTGGCACCAGCAGACTTTTATTTATTTCCAAAACTAAAATCTCCGTTAAAAGGACAAAGATTCTCTACGATAGACGAAATAAAAGAAAATTCGCTAACGGAGCTACGAGCAATTCCAGAAACTGCTTTCCAGGATTGCTTTAACAATGGAAACGCGTTGGCAAAAGTGTATAAACCAATAGGGAGAATACTTCGAGGGTGATAAGTCTCAATAGCTTGTAGGTAAGCACTATAAATAAAAAATTGAACTTTTTGAACAGGCCTCGTATATGCACTAAAATTCTAAAAATATGCGCAAAAAAATAATAGGCTCTAATCATCTAAAAAAAAATCGGTTTATTGAAACATTAAATTTTAAAAGTTATATTTTGTTTCTTTTTTTTTTTTAATTATTATATTTTATACCGTAAAAAAAAAAAAATAATAATAATAATAATAATAATACCGGTATTACGTATTGAATTTGAAACGTCAAAATCGAACATCTTCACCAAAAGGCCCGTCGAGATAAAAACGGGCAGAAGACGTTAAAGCAGTTTATACTGAAGGATTTGAAGACTGTGAATTTCGTAATTGTTTTGTTTTTGTGCCTGCCAGATCTAAATATCATTATTTGCTTAAACTCCGACCGCAGAAAAGAAACTTGCAGGTCATGTCGCAGAGAAAGCCGTACAGAAGTGATGGGATTGAAAAAGCGCCCGAGGTGGAAATCAGAACTATGGTATAAAACAAAGTGACGAACTTGTCTAAAATGAAATAATAAGTTTCTGAATTATTTTACTTGTCTTCAATCGTCTTTATCGATTAACAAACTCATAAAACCCGTACGGTAATACAATAATAATAATAATAATAATAATAAACCGAAACAAATACTAAATTATCTAAGTGTAATAATTTCCCATTTCTCAGCGTTAAAAAGCAGCCTTATAAAAATAGACTACCCTATTATCCATTACTGATTGGGCATTATCTATTATCGATTCGGGAGTGTATTCTTTTTATAAAAATTTCCATATTAAAACACATTTTTTTTTACAATAATAATATTGCTATAGTGAATCCAATTGGTTGCATGCGTTTCGTTTATGTCTTCTATCAATTGCCTCAATGCCAATGGAACTTCGTTCTCACTGGAATTTCTGGTTACCGATTGCACCGTGATTGTGATGGGGCCTGTGTAATCAACACCGGTTACTGTCCTTATAAATTCCATAATTTTTGAACCAAAATTGAAATCGATTTCACCATTTTTATACCAAAATTGAAATAAATTTCACAATTTTTATACCAATAAAATGAAATAAATTTAAGGGCCAGAATTCGAAATTGTATCTATCGGAACGGCGGCGGTCGGCGAAACAATTGTTTCGGTAGGTATGCTTAAGTCGATCAAAAAAAAAAAAATAAATAAATAAAAACGTCCGTTTCGAATGCATTAACGTAACGCGTCAACGTTTACGACAATTATTGAAATCTTTTTTTGTTTTCTGTCCGGTATCGAGGCGGAATCGAATCGAAAACAACCGCTCCCGGGACAGACGACTAGGCCACCGGGACGCAAAAGCCGGACAGCGCGGCGCGCGCCCGCGTTCGGTCCATTTATAAATTGGCATTTCGGACCGAATTCCTGTCGGACCGCCGCCGTAGGTATGCGTACGCGGTTAGCGGTTTTCCGCGCCGCCGCCACCGCGCGGTTTGGCGGTACACCAATTGCGGGTCGCGGTCGCCGGATTATGATAATACCGCCGGGACACGCCACCGACGGCCGCGACCACGACCCACGACCAGCCCTTTGTGCCCAACGTTCGCGGTCGCAAACCGTTCGCATAACTCCCCGGATGATGCGCTGCGCACCGCTATAGCTCGTCTCCCTCTCGAAATAGATCGTATATTTTTATACGGTTCTATACGGACAATTTATACGACAAGCACAACAAGTATCCGTGGAGTAAGTAATACACGTGGCGGGTGGATTCGGGATTAGGATGTCATCCCAATTTGTGACATCACTTAGCACGAGGAAAGATTAATAGAATATACCAGTAGAACCCGCCTAGTACGCCCGTTTTTTACGAATACCTTGATTTTGGACAACGTACAACGTGTAATTGTCCTTGTAATTCTCCTTGTCAACAATGTTAGTGTACAAATATAAAATTTAAAGAAATACCTCTCATTAATAATAACGGTAATTCGTTTTTTTTTTTACCCCCAAATCCCCCAATCCATCCATCTGGATCAAGGAATTATCAAAGTTTCAAAACTAAAATATCGAGAGAAAAAAATGTGTTTTACGATACTTGACAGAAATGGAAAGTAAAAATCCCGCATGAAAAACTTGACATACTCGATGCATTACATAACATATCTGCAGCATGGGATGAAATTACGTCTGATGTCGTAAAAAATTGTTTTCGGATAGCAAAATTTGTTGAGGGCGATTACAGTGCCGTGGAGGAAAGCAGCGAAGATTTTCGAGAATTGGAGGAGTTTCCAGGATATGCAGAAATTGACGAGGACGTAGCCACAAGTAACATCTAGAAGCATTGACCAGATAAATACTGATAAAATTGTATCGGCCGATGTAACTTCTATAGAGGAAGAAAGCGAGGAGGAGGAATAGGATGATGATACAACACCGATTCTTCCAGTAATAAATGCACTTGATCATGTTAACGAGCTAAGAAGATTATAATTGCATATTTTGACAATGCTGACGAAACGTTACATCATCTTAATAAAATTGACGAAGTTCGTCTGTTCTAAAAACATGCAAAATGTGAAACAAACAAAAATCGATGATTTTTTGAAGTAGTTGTGCAAAATATTATGCAATATAAATGTCATAATTTGCACTGCAATGTACAATTTTTTTTTTTTGTCACAATTTGTTTTTCTCGTGTAATATGATTTGCCGTTTTATAAGCTATTTTTTTTAACGGGTTCTACTATATTTAATTTAAATTTATGATTTGTATGAGAAACGAAAGAGAGATGAGAACGAGAAAAGACGGATAGAAAAAAAAATATTCATCGAATGGACTTATTAGAGCAAGTGACTGGCCAGGGTCGTATGAAGATTTACTGAAAATAATGGAGAAACCCTCTTACAAGAAGGGGGGGATCTAGCATTTTTACTTTTTCAGTTATAAAAAATCAAAATTCTTTTCAACGAACCCGTACTTATCACACGTTTTTCTTGTATATATATCTTCAAAACTTTTCAACTGTTTAACGTAATTTGTTTTTTTTTTTTTCAGACCTATTCTATTGTGCTATCTACCAACATATACAATTAAACCAAAAATCAGTAAAAATTATTTTTATTAAATTAAAAATAGTAAATATGTTTTAATTATCGCAACTGTGACCAGGAAGTCCGGGAGGGTTCAACGAATTAAAAAATTCGTCGCTTGATCACGGTCAACAACAGAATCTATATAGGGGTAAGTGTTTTGCTGAGCTGCAAACATGCCGTTTATTTATAAAAAATTCGAATTTCAACGTCCACGAGATGGCCTCGGACAATGTAAAAATATATATTCTGCACATAAATTAAATAATTTAAAGGTAAGCTCCTTTAGTTATTTATTTATTTTTTTTTTTTTTTAGGAATATCATGTTAAACTTTCCAGGGGATTCGAAACGGAACGGAGGGAGTAGGGGATTCCGTTTAATGTCTTCGGTGTTCGGTTAAAGGGTTCGATATAAACTATTTGATTTTAGGGTCGAAACCTTACGAAATCGGGATACGCAAACGAACGTGGATTTGTCTTAAAGATTTTCGACAATAGGCCAGAAGGCTAACACCAGCGTGTAGTATATAATATTATCCGGATAACGTTAACATTAACCGCGACGGAAATACTCTCACGGATCTATTGGATACTCGCAATGGTACCGCCGTGCAACGGCCGTCGGGTGTCCGTTCTTGACGGATCACTCGAGCACGACCGAACCCATTAGGTCCCCCCAGCCTCCGGAAGTTTCGCGATCGGACGGCTCTAATCGGATCGTTCGCATAACTCTCGTGCTGCGCACACGACTCCGGTGTACACGATGAGATATTATTAGTCCGGACCACAACGTATTGATCGAACGTCCGCCGTTCGAATAGCGATTCGGAAATCCGTTCCGTTGGCGTTTAAAAGATAATAATATCGTATTATTTACTTATTAATAATAATAATAATGATAAAAAAAAAAATTAAAAAAAACCAGAATGTTCCCTAATTATGGAATTGGCGCCCGATGATTTTCGATAAGACTTTTCCCACAAATGTTCTGCCCGATATCAATTTTCCGTTCCGTTGCCGCCGTTTAAAAGATAATAATATCGTATTATTTACACGGTCCGTTTCAATACGAAAAGAAACTATCGTTCTCAAATAATGATAAAAAAATTAAAAATTAAAAAAACCAGAATGTTTCCTAATTGTGGAACTTGGTGCCCGATGATTTTCGATAAGACTTTTCCCACAAATGTTCTGCCCGATATCAATTTTCCGTTCCGTTGGCGTTTAAAAAATAACAATATTGTACTATTTACCTGGTCCGTTTCTATACGAAAAGAAACTATCATACTTAAACAACGATAAAAAAAAAAAAAAAAAAAAAACCAGAATGCAATATATTCATTTTTATCTAAATGTATCAGTTTTTCTCTCTAATTGTTGAGTTGTTCAAATTTTATAATTCTACAAAATTCAAATTTTTAAGAGTTCAATTTCGAAAAAGTGCAAAAGTCGTTTACAAGTAATTTTCATGACCAATTCAAGAATGTTTTCAGATGTTTTATATCCAATTGCTAAGGCGGTCAGTACAATTGGCGTAATATAAATTCTTTCGTTATCGGTGAATGAAAAACAACCGATTTCATTATTAGCCAATTAAAAACCGTCGTACTATTTTATTTTTTATTATTTTATTTTTTTCTATACTAATTGACTAATAGCTAATGCTATAAGCGCTGACATATTGTACATTTATACTATAAATGATTTTGTTTTAAACTTGCCGCTATAAATTCTTCGCCGCAATATGCCAGTTGATAAAATGTATAGATACATAATATTGTATTTGTATATAATGGCTGCCCAAATATAAATACATAATGTCACTTGGGTTTCGGTTGCATTTTGCACACCGAACAAGCAACACGTTTCGCTCTTGCAGTCCGAGGTTATTTAGTTTTGTTATATAAATGTTCCCAAATGAAAATCACGGCCTCTCGGACTGATGGTAAATTTTTATAAACAAATATTACTTTAAGAGTAGCCACACGTGAACTGAACGAATTACACTATATGAAATTATGGTGCAAACTCGCCGTAAAATATATCAGTTGATATAAATAATAAATAAATAAATATTACAACTGCAGATTTATCAAATGACCATTTTATGTAGCTTTAAAGAAATTTTCATTCCTCCTATCAAAGTGACAAAAACAAGTCGCGAAAACTTCTACAAAAATTTACAAACCATCTCTAATAACAGAATGTGGTGTAAATGATTTAAACAAATTAATGAATAATCCAACACTCGAAGAAGCTGAGGGACACGAACGATGAAATTAAGATATCTACTGGCGACGAACATCAGTTTCGATAAACTATAAACGTAATAGATGAATATATTAGTTGAGCACCAACTTAAAACAGAAAAAGTTTCGGGTAGTAATTTGTGGATTACACCAGGAAACCGACCAGGAAATGTGACATTAAATTCGAATTATCCGAACTTGGACATTTTGTACATAATGTTATGAACATTCAAATTAAAAAAAAAGAAAAATGACCCTAATAACAAGGGTAGTGACTTTACTATTGTGAGGCCTCCACTACTACTCTTCATAGATTTGGTGCCACAAGCGAACAACAAAGACATTTATGTTCTTGAAAACTTATGCTACCACAAACCAAAAGTGGAACCAAAGTGTGTGTGAAATGTAGCGAAAGACACACTTCGCTAAGTCTAAGAAATCAAAGGAAAAATGCGCAAAGAAAAGAGGAAAAGAGCACACTTGAAATTAAAAAAAGGATGCTTCACTTATAAAATAACGGTAGAAAAAACTCATCAAACATAGTTACAGTAGTACAAAGAATACATCAACTCAGATTACTCGTTCTTTGAATGACAAACACAAGGGTCTACAAACTCAGACTCACAGTCAACAGAAAAAAAAAATCCGACGCGATGGCAAAAAAGAACAAACTAGGTTATGCATTAACAAAAATAAACGAAAGATTGGACAGATTTGAAAACAGCCAATCTAAAAACAAAGCACAAAAGATAAAGAAATGAATCGGACACTTTGAATGCTGCCTGCAATAGCAGACGATATCCAAATGTTTGCTCGCAAACACGAAACTAGGTTAGATCACCATGTCAATCCAATGACCATTCAATTACTAGACACCTCCAAGGACATTAGACGTCTTAAGCTTTGGAAACCATACGACTTAGTTTAAGAACTTCTATTCAGTGCAAGAGCCACTTCATTGGAAGTGTGACTTCATCAACGTGTCAAGCATATATTAACAAGTATTGAAGATATTTATCGTCAAAGATATTTATAAAATCTTGTTTAAATAATAAAGCCCCAGGGCATTAAAAAAAAAAAAAAAAAACTTGGGTTCCAAATAATGTTTGCCGTATGTTTTATTTATTTTTTAATTAAAACCTATTTTAACAATGCCAGTCTTTTATGTATGGATTAGGAAATGATGATTTAGTATGTTTTTTTTTACTAGCTAAATAACGAGTTGGCAAACAGTTTCGTTTACACGTACACGTTAGCGCTATAGTTTACACTATGGTTTGGGAGCAAAGGTAATTTTGTTCACTTGTCGGCCAACGTTTTGTTTACAAATGATTAATTATTATCAAGGCTATCCTTCAACAAATTGGAAAAAAAAAAAAAAAATGTCCGCATCTTTTCTTCCATTTGTTTTACGCAATTTCAGAGTGGAAACATTAAACGTAGAAGTCAAACGAAATTAGAAAATAGTAAATATATATCTATCTATCTATTAACGGTGGAAAACCGAACTATTTAAAGTTGATACGAATGCACGCGAACATGATGGTAGCGTTTCGTCGTGCACATTATGATATCAAAACGATAATAGGCGAAAGGCGAAAATCATTTATAACTAATACGACGGAGTACACGAAAACTTGACATCCGGCCGATTATTACCGTAGAAATTGTTGTTACTTTTTCCATCCACTAAAACGATTACGGTCATCGAATGTTGTTACGTCGTTTTCGACCAACTTTCGAGTTCGTAAATTAATTTTGCCTTATATTTCGTATAAACACTCCTGCGTGTATGTGCGACAATTATAGGGGTCCTCAAACACCATCAAGCTCGAGTTCAGCACCGCCCAGTCCTGATTCAGCGCCCTCGGTCATTGCAAATCGAATACAATTTGAAAAAATAGCCGTTTCTTTCTTTCCTGTCGGTTTTTTTTTTTTTTTTTTTTACTTAATCGGGCTTTTTATCAAAACGGTTCGTGGTTCACGGTTCGCGTCAGTGCGGCGATGCAGCCCATTTTAAACACACAGTTTTTAAAAAAAAAAAAAAAAAAGAAACCGGTCGTAGAGATATACCAACACCGGTTTTATACCAAAATTTTAGTGGTTTATGTTTATTCTATTGTACGTTGAATAATAAGTTCACTATTACCTATTACATAATTTCAACGCCCGCAATATTTGAGCTCCGATTGAGCGCCTATACGACTATATATATATAAAAAAAAAAATATAACGCGAAGCCCACATCTCAGGTTATTATACGACGTTGTTACAAGAAAGCGTATTATTATACGCGGTTTTTATTATTATAACCTAGTGGTAGAATTAAATGTTTTCGCAGCCACGCCGAGCCGGGCAAACGCGTGCGGGGCGGCGATATTATTGCGTTTGGCCCGGCTCTCCGTTCTCCAAGGCACAATAACGGCACGCCAGTCCCGTTCGGTGCGCGATATAAGTTTAGTTACCTACCGTCTCGCCGCCAGGAAATGCAATAATGCGGGCGGGAAAAAAGAAAAAGAAGAAGAAAAAAAAGAAGAAAAAGAAACGATAATGGGGATACTTGTGTGCCGTTGCGTCCAATTCGATTAACCGGCCGGCTGTAATAACCTCTGTATACGTGCGTATAAGCTGTGCGCCGTAACTCCGTTACACCCCGGCTCCGGAACCGAAAATAATATCTTAGACCCCGGACGAAATAACAACCTAGTATAAAACTGTGCGTTTCGGACCAAATATAAATTCCTCTCCTGCTCCACATCCTGCTCCTCATCCTGCTCCTCCATTGCCATGGTTTACTGTCCCGGCGACAATTCCTGAAATACCTATCAAAGTGACAAAAACAAGTCGCGAAAACTTCTACAAAAATTCACAAACCATATCTAATAACAGAATGTGGTGTAAATGATTTAAACAAATTAATGAATAATCTAACACTCGATGAAGCTGAGGGACACGAACGATGAAATTAAGACACCTACGGGCGACGAACATCAGTTTCGACAAACTATAAACGTATTAGATGAGCAAAACAGAAAAATGTTTCGGGTATTAATTCGTGGATTACACCGGGAAACCGACCAGGAAATGTGACATTAAATTCGAATTATCCGAACTTGGACATTTTGTCCATAATGTTCTGAACATTCAAATTAAAAAAAAGAAAAATGACCCTAATAACAAGGGCAGTGACTTTACTATTGTGAGGCCTCCACTACTACTCTTCATAGATTTGGTGCCACAAGCGAACAATAAAGACATTTATGTTCTTGAAAACTTATGCTATCACAAAATAAATGTGGAACCAAAGTGTGTGTGAAATGTAGCGAAAGACACATTTCGCTAAGCTGCCCCAAGTCTAAGAAATCAAAGCAAAAATGCGCAAACTGTAGCGAAAGACACACTTGAAATTAAAAAAAAAGGATGGTTCACTTATAAAATAACGGTAGAAAAAACTCATCCAAAATAGTTGCAGCAGTACAAAGAACACAAGGGTCTCTCAGACTCACAGTCAACAGAAAAAAAAAATGTACCAACGCTGTCCGACGTGTTGGCAAAAGTAATATCTTAGACCCCGGACGAAATAACGGCCTAGTTTAAAACTGTGCGTTGACGTTTCGGAACAAATATAAATTCCTCTCGTCCTCCTCCTGCTACTCTTCTGTGATGGTTTACTGTCCCGGCGACAATTCCGAATCAACGTTTTACCGTATTGGAAGAGAGAGAGAGAGAAAAATAGAAAAAAAAAATCGTCGAGGTCCGGTCCGAGCCGGTATCCGACGAGTTTAAATATTCTATCGGGAATTAACCGCGTAGTCCACCTGGATAAAGTAGATTATTCGATTTGAATGCGACGGGCAAGTAGACGTCAAATTTGTTTTAATCCGTAGTTGTTCACCAATCCAATCTCGCGCGTTTGACGAATCGATTCAATTATTTTGGGAACGGTACTGAAATATTTCGCGTTCGACAAACGTGACGGTTACACGACCGGGCAGGGCCGAGGCAAATATAACAATATTGTATAGTTTTAAAACCGGCAAACGAATAAATATTAATAATTTCCCACGTGGCGGTGGTGAGATGAATACGGGAAAAACAATGCTCGGTAGTCCGGTAGACACGTCTTTATAAATTGTATAATCGCGTGGAAACCGACAGCGGTTAATTATACGGAGTGTTACTCGTGAAAACCACCTGTCGCGCACAATTATCGTTTCATATAGAAAATATATTATTCAGTCGAAACCGTGTACCTATCCCCTGTATACGTTATGGTTACACCGAATGTTTAATTTGAAATATTGCTCTCTTAAACCTGTTAAAAAAACAAATATTATCAACTTTGGGTCTCGTTAACTGTAATTTATTGCGGTATACCGATTTATGAAAAAAAAAAAAAAAAAAATGCTATTATTATTATTATAATAATAATCTTAAAAACTCTGAAAGCCACGTGTTGGATCGTGTAAAAAAAAAAAAAAAACAAAGCCAATAATAACCGATATAATATTATTCGGATAACAATTTCGATTCGTTTGTATTTGGAAATTCCGTCGAGCCACGCGATTAAGTCGCCTTGAGAAAAACCAACGCAAAACCAGAAGGTAAAAAGTAATCTTAATGCGGATTATAATATCGAGCGAACTTATTACCAATATTTACGCGAACGGTGGAAAAATAACCGCTAATGCCCAACGACAGTTTTTGTACGTTTGATTATTTTTGCTATATTATTGTAATTTTTTTTTTTTCTCGAATATATTATTATTATTTATTACGTCGGTATTGCGTAACGGACATAATATTTTAATTCGAATTATCGTACCTATAGCCGTGTGGCGTACGTAGATTTTTCGTATTTTTCACAAAATGCGTTCCCGGGCTGTTTTTTGTTGTTGTTGTTGTAATATATTGGAGGTAACAACTATGTATGTATGTGTTACGGACAACTTGACGAATAAATTACAAGCGATTTTGGGTGTGGTCGTTATAAATACGACGGTATAGGTATCATTTTTATTGAAATTATAAATATATTGCCCGTAGTGCGTTTCGAAATCGAAATATTAATTATGCAAAGTTGATTTTTTTGCTGTTTTGCTGTATATAAAGGACAGCGCTAAATAAAAAAAAAAAAAAAAAATACACAAACAAATATTAATTTATTCTAATTGCGATTAGCCGGGCCGCAACGAATTCTGACAACACACTATATTATATTATATTATAAACACTTCAATATTTATAATATTCTTGTACGTTTAACGTTCGGTATATTTTATAATGGTGGAGGGGGGGGGATAAAGTAAAAAAAAAAAAAAAAAAAAAAAAAAGTTGACAGTTTATAATTAATAATATTATAGATATGTTTATATCGGGCCATAAATTAAAACGCGTACAGTGTACACATAATTATTAATGTTAATATTTATAATACATTTACAATATGCATACGTACATACGGACGCGTTTAAAATAATAATAATAATAATTTATCGACCGCGATCGTTATTTCGAGTATAATTAGTCCGTAAAAAAAAAAAAAAATTATATGTACTTTTTTTATAATTTATGTTAGTATAATACCGTCAATGCCGAACGTCATATAGACGGGGTTATTATTATTATTTTTTTTTATCATTTATAATATCGCGGCGGACGGATTAAAACGTCTTTTTTTTACATCTTCTTTCCCTCCCCCCCGCGACGTTTTGATAGATCTGTATGGCTCGGTAACGCGTAAATTGAACCGTCCGTCCGCGTCAAAAACCAATAATTACAATTTCAATTAAAGTGTTGGAGGGCGGCGACCGAATGGAAACCGCACGACGAGGCGTTTTCAAAATTAAACACCAACGGGATTGGCGCGTAACGACCGGCAATCGTCGCAGCGCAATACGATTAATCGTAACTGATTGTAGCGGTTTTAGGTTAGGTTCACATGAAAGTCCGACTAACGCGCGTTTTTAGTCAGCGTTCGCATGAATTACAGATTTTACGCGTTAAGCGCGCGTATAACTATAGTCGGTCGTGTGTTTTATTCCGGCGAAGATGGACGTAGGCAGAAGCTGTACGCTTATGGACCTTATATAGACGAATGCAGCGTCGTAGGCAGAGATCGTCCGGAGCAGAGTATTTCGAAGGAGATATCTTTAAATAATATGTAACTTCATTTTTGTAATTTTTAAAAATACAATCCTGGTACTTTTTGAACAGACCTCGTACAGGAGTTTTGCACGGCGGGTCACGAGCACGTCTACGTCAATTACAGCCGTCGTCGGGTTGAATTATTGTTATGGGTAACGCGAAATAAAATATTTTTTAAAACGATTAACAACCGTATTACTATAGTCATACTCGTCTGTTTTCCGCCCTCCCCGCTACCCTCACCGTCGTCGGTCTCCTCGGCAAAGGGCGAAAAGTAATCGAAAACGTCTCGACCACGTCACCGGGACACAAGAATATTATTTGCCGTGTTATCTGATTGCGTGCCCAAACGCACTCGACGTCCGCAAAATGCCTTTCGATCGCGTGCCAACGCGGTACGTCTGAATACTACACTCGTATTTTATAACGACGCGGTCACAATAGGATCCGGTCGGACGTGGCCTGTCGTCAAGTCCGACGCGTATATGCCGTAATAATAATAATAATAATAATAAAAAAATGTAAAAAAATAATAATAATAATATATATATTTCTATTTAAATAGAACAAAAAAAAAAAAATTCTAATTTTCAAACCGTTTTATCGCGTGTTCCGTAGTCGTAAAGGGTGCGTACACGATTGGCGGGGATTAGGTCCGGAATCGTATTTACAGTAAAACACAAATTGTTCAATTTTTTTCGTCTCCTAAAAAGCATACCAACCCTCCCCCCCCCATTGCCTTAATTTTGGCGAATTCCCGTATATACGACCTCACCGTAATATAATCGCAACGGCACATTACTACGGATTTTCCGACAATTTTCACTCAGTTTTTATGTCCGTGTCAATAATATACCACCCCCGTCCGTTTTACTGTGTGACGGGATACCGTTAACAAATCGTAACTTTTTCGTTCAGGCTATCGGTATTATCACATTTTTTCTCCATTAATTGTATATAGTCGGATTGCACGTGGATCATATCGGAACATTTTTACTAACCGGAAAAAAAAAAAAAAGAAAAGAAAATACACGCTCTATAAAGAATAGTTGGAGATTAGGGGTGTACCACCATTTAGGAAGACCGGGATATATTAAGCGAGCAATAGTTGTCGCGATATTTTTATGATAATACATTTGATTTATAACTATACAATGACACTGCATTACTAGCTTTTTGTAATTTTGACTCAGAATTAAATTTTTTTTTATATTAAGTTGTTGAAAGACAATGTTTCAATTCTATAATTTTTTGTTTTCGCAAAAATCCTCGAGTGTATTTCGGCTGCGTGTATACGCAAATATTATAATCGTTAAAAACTGAAATGGTTTCCTTACAAATTAGACATAATTTACTATAAAAAGTATTCATCAGTCGACCTATCGTTTTGAACACTCTTCCATGATCTGCGAGTTTTCTTTTCATAAAAGTACCAGGATTTTATTTTTAAATATTACAAAAAATGATTATTATCATCATTTAAAGATATCTCCTTTGAAATACTCTTCTCCGGACGATATGCAATGGTCCCAGCGATCTTGCCGGTTTTTGAAAGTCCGTTGGAACTGTTCCAAAGTTATAGCTTTAGGTTCTGCTGCCGTATTCACTTTAATTTTGTAAAAGTCTCGTATCCATAAGCCCACGTCTAGTCACCTGTGATAATGTTTTTTTATGAAATTAACATCGCAGAACGATTTTTAAGGTCTTGACAAATCGTTAAACGGGTTTCCTATTGTTCCAAAGTTAACAATCGCGGAACGAATTTGGCAGCTACCCTATTCACCTGTAAATTTTCGGTTAAAATTTCATGACAAGATCCAATCTAGATTTCTGCTTCATCTGCGGTCATTTCGCACTTGTTCGCTAATTTTTGCCACATCATCGTTTCCAGATGTCGACGGTCTTCCAGAACGTGGATCGTCTTCAGTTGACTGTCGACCATTCTTGAAACGCTTAAACCACTCGAAAATCACGGAATGACTTAATGGATCATCCCCAAAGACGGTTTTTAATAATCTAACCGACTGGATTTAACCACGTGTAATATTAAACCGACATAAGATAGCGACTTCGGGGTTTGTTTAAAATATTCACGGGCGAAACATCTGTTTACAATTTGAAACGTTAGCGTGTGTGTAGATTAGTCGTAATGACATTTGTCCTGGTACTTTTTGAACAGACCGCGTATATATATATATATATATATATATATATATACATACAGTCGATTCCGTTTAATAGAGACACCGGTTAATAAAGACAACCGCTTAATCGGGACAATTCTACAATTACGAAAACAAATGTATACTTGTAATGTAAAAGTACGCCGCTTATCTGGGCCTCGGATCCGGATAATTGGGACATTTTTATCCAGTATAATATTAAATATTAATAGATCCGACAATCCGACAATCGCGACTGATTGATCGCGTAATCGATTAAATTAGATTAAATTATATACATTTTATCTTATCGTATGTTCAAATGCGATGCGTGTTAAATGTTATTTAGTGCATTTATTCAATTCGTTTCAGGCGGCTGGCGCGATGTAAGTAGTCAGACAATAAAATATTGTTATCGCAAGTGTGATTTTTCGGAGGAAAGTCAACAGCGTCGATAAACAGTTGGAACCTAATTCCCTAAGAATACGATAACGTAAAAGTACTAAACAACGTAGAATTCGAGCAACTGGATTCAAATGTGCAATGCTATGGCCAAAATGAATACGTTGATGATGTAATTATTCAATCCATACAAGATCAACATAATTTAAATGAAGACACGGACGAGGAACCAGATCCACCGATCCGACTACAAGGAGGCAAAGAAATCTTTGGAAACATTGAGATTATTTTTTCTTCAACGAGGGAATGAGGGAAACCCGATAAGTGCTTTGGATACTTGTTCGTCAACTACATTCGTCAACAAACAATAATATGTAAAAAAACTAAGTTATATTCATAATTTTTTTTAAATAAGATAAATTAATAAAAAAATAAAATATATACATATATATATATATATATATATATGTATATGTACTTTTATAAATATTTAGGTTACTAATACTATGCGGTTTTTCTTTTTGTATAATTAAATAATTTCTATAATTGTGTTATTGTAATAATAAAAAATCAGTTTTTCAATATGGTTTTTTTTTCTTCCATTTCGGATTATTGGGACAACCGCTTTATTGGGACAAAATAACATGCAACCGATGTGTCCCAACAAAGCGGAATCGACTGTATTTGGGAGGTACAATAATTGACGGTTTTGAAATTCGCGCAGGGGCCCCGCATCGAAATCTATCGGGTCGGACACCCGTGCTTGTGGACACACGCTGGGAATTTTAAAAAAAAAACACAAATAAAAACACCTTCAGTGGATGGGGGGTGGTGGTGGTGGTGGTGGTGGTGGTAGGGGCCGTGTGCTCCCTTATCCTCACGGATACTCTACCGGATGTTCACGTATATATTTAAAATAAAATATATTACACCGACGACGGGGAGAGACGACGACGAGGACGACGACGCGGTCGCCGGAGCGTAGTTAACCTTTTCCTGGTGGAGGCTGTGAATTATGGACCGTTGCGGCCGTAGGACATAATAAATATATACGTATATATATACGCACACTCTTGTCGTCTGTTTTTATCTTTTTCTCTGTTTTTCACCGGAACCGGAACGGACCCGACCACAAATTGTGCGCCTTTTCCGCCCGCGCCGCGCGGCAACCTGCTTCTGCCCATTTGTTACGCCGCCTCCGCCTCCGCCTCCGTCGCCGCCGCCGCCGCCGCGATTTATACGGCTCGTTCGAGCCCGTCGGCGAAACATTTTAACAAACAACCGCACGCCCGCCCGCCCGCCCGCCCGCCGCGGCCAGATTTATTTGCCGACTACTCGTACGTCACCGCGTTCGCGTCTTCTTCCTGCTCGGCCCCCCCCCCCCGGATCTTTCGGCCCTGTCCGCCGACGACAAATAATACACTTGGCCTTTCCCATCTCGCCCACCCTGCCCGCCGCAAGTCTCCCGATTATTTATCTCTCGGCGACCCCGTTTTCGCGGTTTACGGGCGCACGCCCGGGGGTTAATACCGAAAAAATACCGCCGGAGTATACCGAGTTTTGCCAATTTATTTTTATTTTTTTGTTTTATTTCAAGTCGCCCTCAAAAACATATAACCAAGCCAAGTTTAAGTCAATTTAAAAAAAAAATATATATAAATGTTAATATTTCCAGAAACATAATAACCGTGTCAAATAAAAAAATAAATATTTTTTAACATTTCTCTTGACTAACCGCTACACTCATAAACGCATTTAGAATTTTATACGCTTATTATACAATAAGATATTGGAGTAAAAATACATAATTTTCGTTGAACAATATTGGCGCCCGTTTGTTTTTTTGCAAAAAAATTCGTAAATAACTTAAACTTTATGATAATAACTAAGTCGAGTTAAAATTATCTATTAAAATAAAAGCCAAGTTATTATTTTTCGACAATTCTATTTATTTTCTCGTCATCTGGTTAAGTTAAACGTCATCAAAAAAAATATTACAATTCCATTGCACCGTATGATTGCATGACGCGCTTTCTTTTCGGCAAATCAATCAACGACTATAGTTCAATTACGAATTAATAGACTTTTCGATATTTTCTTTTACGTGTATTCAATATGCCCGTGAACAAATTTTCACCAAACTCGGCTCAGAATCGTTTTTCGTTTACGGTGATTTGTCGTTGCGTACAGATATAAATTGAATTCCCCCCCACCTTCCCAACTTGCCACCTACAGCAGAGCCGTTACATTCTTTTGTTTTTCAGTTTATTACTTCACACGGATCGGTGTAAAGTGTTTCCGGCTCGTGAGGTGTATCATGAATCATTTGAGTACACATACGAATACACGTTTTTAAACATTATTTATTAATGTTTTACACCTGCATTTTTTTTTTTTTTTTTTTTTTGCAGTCGTAAATAAATTACTGCGCTGAACGTAATATATTACTGCCTACCATCCTATACGTACAATTATTGATGTTGTTACTTTAATATCTTAAAAGTTATAATAATTTATCATCGGTGAAATTTACATCCATGATGATATATAATTTATAGCGTTATGCAGTATACAGCGTGCGACATCAGTATTATTATATAGAGTTATAACGGTACGAGGTGTTTAAATCGTTTAGGACGTGCGTTTAGTATTTGATACACATACCCACCCGCCGCTCGTCTGTTCCGTTTTTCCGACAAACACAATCGTATTGGTCGTTTAAAACAAAAAATAATAATAATAATTGAAATATACCTAGAGAAATTACGTTTTTTTTTTTTTTTTTTTTTTTTGTAGTTGCTGTACAATTTAAATTGCTGGACATTCGAATAGAAACGGTGAATTCACTGTTTTCGGTATGAACATTTTCAAACGGCCTTTCGGTGGGCATTTCCGGGCACATAGGTTGTCGGTTGTGCGTTCATAATAACCCCGTTTCGGTCTCGGGCCCGGGCGTCGGGAGTAGAAAAACACATGTTTGGCGGCGCGTTGCCCGTTGGACGGACAGAGACGACAAACGCGCACGTTCTCGGCGTCCTCTTAAAATCACGATAAACACGCGCGCATTATTATAATATATAAGCGAACGGCGAGTAACCCGGCTATATAAGCGATTTATCGCGGGATTCGTACCTACCGTCGTCGTCGTCGTCGTCGTCGTCGTCGCCGCGTATAAATTTAAATAATACTATTCTACGGGCCGTCGATTCTGTACGGTAAGACGGCGTGTCGCCGAAATGGGTATGCGCGTGTTCTCGGACGCAACAAATAACGTTGAATATTATCCGAAGAGAAAATCTCGCAGTGTGCCCTGCCACCTCCCGCCCACCATCCCGTGGTAGGTTCCTTATTCGATTATTTTCCGCATTCGGACGAGATCAGCGTGCCGAGATCGCGGAACGATCGGTACGACCGGCGATGGAGGAAAAAATAATAAAAAAAATGAATCAATGTCGCGTACGGATAATAAAAACGTAGACGCGGCACACCGTCGACCGGTGCCGGGTTACGTTAACGGGTTTCCAATAGCCTAGGAGTCAACATAAACAGTATAAAACAACCGTAATACTACTACGACAGTTTACCCGACCGATAACATATCGTAATCGGCTGTTAGATAAAACCGCAGCAACGACTTTTATCGGTCCGATAAACAACCACTTATCGGTTCGTTTGCCGTTTATCGATTCGATAAACAACCGTCTGTCGGTTCGACAATTTTAAGGCCCGAGATTATATTCCGCGGCTCCAGCTGTGCCCCATACATATCGAAAACACTATCGCAAACGTTATTGAACTGAATATTTTTTTTTTTTTTTTATATACAAATTTCCCTCTAAATTCACGGTACAAATCATCGTGTAGTTAAAATTCTCTACTACGCCTACACAAATTTCGCTATTCGTCAACGGACATTCGGAACCTATTCCGAGTCTTGTGCGTACGCTAAAACCAAAAAAAAAAACAAAAAACAAAATGGTTTTACACGTCAAACGTTTACAAAAAGGATTTTCGCTTTATATAATACCGCGCGCGTTCGCGTTTGTCGTCCGATGCCGAACATTCTTATCGATCGAGTTTTATAATTGCGATGGTTATTTTCACGTTTATAATTATTATTATTTATTTTTTTTTTTTTATCAAGTCCGGTATTATGTCTATATACGGTCCGGTCACAATTTGTTCGCTTTGAACAAAAAAAAAATAAAAATAAAAAACCCCTTTGATACTCGACCGGTGTATCATCATCACTCATCGGTGCAGTTTAAACGATTACACGTGTTTGAAATCACGATTATAATTTAATTTTTTTTTTTTACAATAATCTCTCGGGATATCGTCGTGCATAATTCAGGCATGTTAAAAAAAAAACAAACAAACAAATACTACGCAGTAGTATAAAGAAAACTAATATACCTCCGTAATCGAGGCTGGCCAAACTATACGAATAATGCGAATGATTGAATGAAAGTTTACGAGTCAATACGTTAATTGACTAAATTAAAGTTAATTTGAAATTGAATTAACAGAAGTTAATTCCGTATTTTGTAAAATTTATATTGTCATAGGTAAGCCTTTAGTTTGTGAATTTTTAAAACAAGAACGATCGGTTTTCGAACACGGTGGATTAATTGCAACTATTGACAATGCTGCCGAATCTTAAAAGAAAAAATTGAGAACTTCCTCGATTCTATAAACACCAAAACGTAGCCAATGCAAAATACACATATATGTAATAATAATTCACATTTAAATTGTTTTTGAATTATTGGTTTGCCCGCCTAATACGACGATTTCCCGCTAAAATACGCTATTTCCATCTGGTCCCCAGGAGACCGTCGTGAACGGGTTCTACTGTGTTTACGCGTATAATAAGACCACAGTAAAAAAAAAAAAAAAAATGAATTTTTTTTATTTATGCGTAACTGGGAGGTGTCGTGTACCCCCCTACATCGGGGATATTCCGAGTGCGTCCCGTTTAACGTTTTCACCAGTCTTATCGACGAATTATATTGAATTTTTACGTTTTCAGAAATATTGATAAAAATTCAAATGCACACCAAAAACAGTATGATCCCAACGGCCACATAAACAGCAGGAAAACCAAAAGGATGTACATTAAAAAAAAAATTGCATTTGTCCAAGGAAATATTTACAAACGCCGAACTAATAAAATACTATCCAGATTGGATTTTATCGAAAGAACGGCATTTAAACACCCAGCCCATTTAGCGCAGACGACAGCGTTCTTAATATATATATATATATATAAAAATAACAAGATTTAAAAAAAAAAAAAAACGTCATTGTTTAACATAAAATTAGTAAACTCGGCTCAATTTAATGGGTTAGAGGAGCCAAGATAATAATAATAAAATAAACCATTTTTGGGGTGTAAGAGGGAGCTGACGTCGTCGCGGTGCGCCCCGGGCGTCTCCAAACGAACCGGGACGCGTTCGGGCTACGTTGAAAAAACGATTTTTTTTTTTCTATTTTTTTTTACTATTATTATTATTATTATTTTTATTACTATTATTATCGGGGCGCACCCGGGCGATCCCCAGCCTGGTAACCGCAACAGACATCGGAGCTCCGCCGGCACTATTATTATTGTTACTATATTGTTAAAATAATAACGATAACGACAACGAAGATAATGGCCGTGTACGGTTTTACAACGTCACGTTATCACATAATATTATTACGCCTAATATCGCCGCGGTACGTGCAAACGCCGCGATTTTAATCCGCATCACGTCCCATCGTTTTGCGGCACCGTAAAAACGTATTATCATAACCTATCGTGATATTATTATTATTTTTATTACCGTCGTCGTCATCTCTAGAGGTGGCCCCCGCGTGCTTTTATTCCTGCATCCGAACCGTTTTAAAGACGTCGTCGGCCCGGGCATATACGGCGCACTCTATCCTAGTATTATCACTAGATAATATCTAGTGGTTGGCCAATCTTTTTCGACGGCCGCGCCCTCCCGCGTAAACCACGAAGAAATTTTACGTTAAAACGCTTATAGGGATAATATAAACAAAAAAAAAAAAAAATACCAACATAACCGTAAAATGTATTTATACCAACGTTATAATCGGACGGCATTTTCGTGCAATTTTTCCGGGGCACATGCGAGGTCTGGTCATAAAGTACCACCACGACAAATGTTATTACGGCTAATCTACACACGATAACGTTTCAAATTGTAAATAGATCTATTCCGCGTGGTTAAATCCAGTCGGTTTGTTTCCTTAGCCGTTTTCGATATGTCCGAAATTAACGAACAACGTGTGTGCATCGAGTTTTCCTTGAAACTTGGCAAAAATGCAACGGAGACGTACGGAAATGACTAAAACCGCTTTTGGGGATGATTCGTTATGTGATTTTCGAGTGTGTTAAATGTTTCGAGGACGATCCACGTTTTGGAAGACCGTCGACGTCATCCAGAAACGATGGTGTGGCGACAATTTGCGAAAAAAATGTGAAATGGCCGCCGATTAACCCTTAGTGAGTTAACAAAGCGAATCTCAATCGAGTCTTGTCATGCAATTTTACAGGAAAATGTACGGATGAAAAGGATCGCGCTGCCAATTTCGTTCCGCGATTGTTCACCACGACAATGCACCGGCACATTTAGCGCTGTCGATTCGTACATTTTTGGCTGATAAAAAGTTCCTGTGGTCCCGCAGATTCTCCCTATTCTCCTGATCATGACCCATGTGATTTTTTTTCTATTCCCAAGACTAAAATCTGCGCTTAAAAGATAACGATTTCAAGACGTATAGGAAAATAAAGCGAACGCGGCCACAGAACTCATAGCTTAAACTTTGGAACAGTTCCAAAGGACTTTTGAAAAATGACAATATCGCCGGGATCACTGCATATCGTCGGGAGAAGAGTATTTTGAAGGAGATATCTTTAAATAGTATTTTGAACAGACCTCGTATATAACTAATTCGATAAAAATAAATTCGAATATTTTGAAAATCTTACCACATCTAGAAAGTGTTGAATTAAAACAAAAATACCGAATCAAAATCCACATAAACCATTGTGTTTTGGGTTCTCTCTTTTTCCAATTTTTCTCTCTCCAATTATAAATGCGTATAAAATAAAAAATATACCGGCTAAACAAAATGTTCACCAGAAACCGCCTACGGTTGGGCTAGATTTTTGGTCGACAAGTAATTTACAGACAGACGGAAAATAAAAGCACACATCATAATAAAACCTATAAAACCATTCTTCGCTCGGGTTAGGTAAGGTCATTGTAAATATACTGGTGTCTTTAAAAATAATTCATTCTATTTGAGTAGACTATAAAGAATGTCCCTGTAGTTTGTGGTAAACGAAGCATCAACCATCTGAATGGTAGAGTTACCGAGTTTTTATCGATTACCGATAAGTTACGATAAAGTGCACCTTAGCCTAGCGGCGTGGTTTAATCAGTTGTTGTCGATATAAAAATCGTTTTATGTGCTCCGGTTCGACAACGGCGAATCTGTTATTACCGTGCTGCGTGATTTTCGACGAAAGATTAACATCGGATTTCCAACACCCAAAGTATTCGAAGATGGCATATAACCTTTCGAGAAACCGGTTGCTTATGTAAAGGGAAGTCACATCAGGTCGACCAAGAACTTCGAATGAAAATGTTAAACAAACCCGACAAGGTTTCGTTAGAAATCCACAGAAATCAGTTGGTCGTGCATCTAGAGAATTTGCTATATCGCAGACAACAGTTTGGCGTTTTTTGAGGAGACGTCCGAGATATAAACTGTACAAATTTCTTAACGATCAGCTACCACATCGATGGATCGTTCGATATAGTGCCGACGACACTACACGTTTTGTTCACCGGACCTAACAAACTGTGATTTTTTTTTTCTTTGTGGTTTCATAAAAAAACAATGTTTCGGTACCACCTGTCCTTCCAAAAGATCGCGATGAATTGAAAAGTCGCATTACAGACGCCATCAACGTGATTACAGTCGACGTGCTTCTACAGGTGTACGAGGAATTGGAATATCGCTGAGATGTGTGTCGTGCGTGTAAGGGAGGTCACATTGAACATTTGTAAATATTACGCCTAAAATTGAATGCAATCGCCTAACATGTAAAACTTATCCTAACCTGCCAATTCAAATTCCACAATAAATATAATTATTTTGAAATCGGACGAATCCTTTTGTAACACACTGTATATAATAATAATTATTATTATTTATTTATTTATTTTTTTGCCTCCCTATGTGCCACGGTGCCTTTGGAATGGATCCGTGATGCGCATTTTGAGAACCGCTGGTCTACATGTTTAAAGTCTTTGGTTTCCGTATTCCTTATTATATTATGCCGCCGTGACCGTCACGTACATTCGAAACGACCTACCAGACTCTGTGCCCGTGCATTATTATTATTATTATTACAACTTTATACTAACGACGACGACAACGAAAATACTTGTAATTTATAATATTTTGAGTTGTGTGGTTTGCATACTGTAGGACCCACCTCCAAAATAATAATAATAATAATAATTATTATTTTGAAAATGCAATAATATTATTAATATAATACGATTTTGTAGTTAACTTACGATTAACAACAAAAAAATGATACAATGTTTTCGAATTTATAATATTTAAATAGGTAATTTTTTTTGTTGTTAGTTTTCTGTAGTCTGGATTACGTGTTGTCAGAACATTCCATTAACAATTTAGTGAGACGATCTATTTCGTCCGTTAATTGTAAACGATATTTAGATTGTATTATAGTCAATGTCGAGCACAAAGTGTAATTTTTTTTTTTTTTAGATATTTTATTGCAGGCACGTGTGTCCGAAATTCCGTAAAAAAATGACAACTGTATTTGAACTGCTTCGGTCCTTCGTATTCCAATAGTTGCCAGATTTCGATTGCTAAAGCCGCTGTATCCATCTGATCTATATAAAAATAACTACAATTCGGTACAATGTATCTTCTTTTAAATCTGGAAAACAGTTTTCTGTAAAACAATGTTGTTTTATAGTCTATTGCAATTCGATTGCCGAAATTTGCTCTAAACGAATATGTTTCGCAACTGAAGAATGTAAACGTGTCTTACAAAAATCGTGTTTCTGAAAAAAAAAAATAATGATTATATGTATGAATTTTCGATATGATGTGAAAAATAAGGTAAATGTAGAAATAAAACCCACCGAAATTATGGATATTTCGGATGCTTACGATGCGAATTTTTAGCCGAACATAAACTTCTGTTGACAATGTTAACAACTCGAACTGTTCCGGTACAACAGAAATTCATTTTCAACTATGAAACGCTTAAAAACATTGCATCGTAATAATACTGGAAATGCGCGTTTAACGAGACTTGCTCTTCTGGCAGATTATTGGGAAGTCTATCTATCTAATCAGACGAATTGTTGAATACAATGATCATAAAAATTAAAAATAAAAAACCAAAAACCGTCCATTGTAAGACATAAGTTAAAGTATTGTATTTTGAACGTTTTGACACATCGGGGTTTTTTAAAAACAAAAGGTTTCGTATGTGAATAATGTACGAAAATTGTATTCGAAATTATTTATTACTACACAAAGTAATAATAATCTTTAGTGAAGAGGATGACACATTTTTTCTAGACCTCTCTCTCGTCCCTCCCTCCCGTCCAAAAAAAAAAAAAAAAAATCCCAGTGACTTGCCCGTAGTGAAATACGTTTCCCGCGTGGAAGGCTACCGGTGACATAGAGCGAAATAAAAAAATAAAAAAATTCCCTTCGCTCAGAATATAAAAATCCGAAATTTCCCCCCTTGGTAGAAAACAAAAAAAAAAAAAAAAACAAAACAAAACAATTCGCGTGTCTAGACTGCGGCGGCGGTGGCGGCAGCATATCGGCAATTATACGATTTTTATAACAATTTTATTTTTTATACATATAATTTGCTTTCGAGCGCATATTATACAAAAAAAAAAAAAAAAAAAATATATAACCGGATTCCGGAGCCGCTGCGGCCTACGACAGTTTCGTTAATCGGCGGCGGACGGTTACCGACAAGAGTCGGTACACTATCAATAATTTACTGTCGGCTGACAGTCGTTAAATACCGCCGCCGGTACCCAATTTGGCCACTCGAAAAACCGCATTACTCTGGATCATAATAATTTATATACGATCGCGGACGTATATATACATATAATTGTTTGAGTATTTAGAAAAAAAAAAAAAAAAAAAAAAATGCTTTTTCTTTTATCAAATTCAATCGTTAATATCGTTAATATTATTATTTTTATTAATTGCGCCGCAGAATCCGTCCCGATAAATTTATTACAAATATATATCGTTATTATTATGAGGTTTTTTTTATTATTATTATTATTTTATTTTTTTTTCCCCCGGACGCACAGAGACCGCGCGATGACGTCTTAATTGCACCGGAATGCAGTCCGTGTCTATCTGTCTAGTCGGCGGCGGCTGCTCGTCCACGTATTATTATTGTATATTGTAAAAAACGACAACGACGAGTATGTGTACTAACATATTTAACATTATACGTACGTTATACCTATAGTATACGCATGTCGTACGTACGCGAAATGTGTATTCACGTAGATAAAAATAAATAAAAAAAAAAAAAAAACGAAATAAATAATAACAATAAAAAACGAATCGTTTTAAAATTATTTTTAACCGCCGACAACAAATAAATAAACGCCGTCACGTCCGACCATTAAAACGTACGTGTATGATATAATTAGGGCGCAAAAAAAAAAACAAAATTCGAGTTGTAGAAAAAATTGTAAAATTTTATATTATTACAGGCAGCACAGATGTCTTATTGGCGATTTTGTTTATTTGCCTACATTGTTCTAAATGCACTACTTGGAAATGCGTATACGCTACCACCAAATCCCGTCGAGATATTTTTTATCCAGAAATCGGATGACAGGGGGGAGGGAGTGTAACTTCCAATATGTTGTGCCCGTAACAAGTAGAGTTGCTAAAATTGTCAATAGAAAGTTTATGTTCCGGTAAAACTTCACATCGCCAGCATCCAAAATACCCGCAATTTCAATAAGCATTTTTCCGACATTTACATTTTTTTCATACCACATCGAAAAATTACACATATAACCACCTTTTTTTTTTTTCTGACACACGATCTTCGTAAAATACGTTTTGAATCTTAAGGTTTCGAAACATTTTCGTTTTGAGCAAATTACTCGCTCTTCGTCGCGGCAGCCTTCCACCTGGGAAACGTATTTGACTACAAACACGTCACCAAGATTTTTTTTTTTGGGAGGGACGAGAGAGGGGTTTAGAAAAAATGTATCATCCTCTTCACTAAAGATTATTATTATCTTGTGTAGTAATTAATAATTTCAAATAAAATTTTTGTACATTATTCACATACGAAACCTTTCGTTTTTAAAATCCCGATAAATTAAAACGTTCAAAATACCATAACTTTTAACTTATGTCTACAAAAGACGTTTATTGGCTTTTTTTTAAAATTATTTTTATGGTCATTATATACAACAATTCGTCTGACTAGACAGATAGACTTTCCAATAAACTGCCAGAATAGCAAGTCCGTTTAACGCTCATTTCCAGTATTATTACGATGCAATGTTTTTAATCGTTTCATAGTTGAAAATAAATTGCTGTTGGATCAAAATAAGTAGATAAGCTAAAATTGTCAATAGAAAGTTTATTTTCCGGTAAAACTTCACATCGCCAGCATCCAAAATACCCACAATTTCAACGAGCTTTTTTTCTACATTTACCAATTTTTCACACTACATCGAAAATTCAGACATATAGTCATTTTTTTTTTTACACGATATTTGTAAAACACGTTTAGATTTAAGTTTAGATTCTTAAGTTGCGGATCATTTTCGTTTAGAGCAAATTTCGGCTATAGGATTGCAATAGACGATAAAACAACATTGTTTTTCTGAAATGCAGTGCCCGTAACAGTCCTATATATACTAGTGAAGATCTCATCCGCGTGCGTTAAACAATAACCGTGTTACGGTCATTTATTACAATTCCTTAAAATGTGTTTTAATTTTAAAGACTGTTTGAAAATCGAGCACCAGGATACCAGAATCTGACGTCGATAATTCGCGCTCGGGAAGACACCTGTTGCTATGCACACGGCGGTCTTCCGGTGGAACAGGCAAATCGCACCTCTAGGATAACTATTGCTCGCCCTCTCCCGTACGATTAGTCTAGGATATATGTGTGTCCCCTAAATTCATACGCCAAGGGTATAATTATACTAGGAATATAATACTCGGCAGAACCGAAACCCTAGGATTTATATACCCTCTAAATTCGTAATGCAGGTTGTAGGGAAACAATACATATTGTTCCGAGCAAAGCGGTTGATTTTTATGGATAGATTGGCTAAAAAGTGTGTAGGCGGGTAAAAATTGTTTTTTGCTTAAGACGACGCTACACCAAAACGTGAACGTAATCACCCGGCAGGCTGCGGCCACGCCTATTGTCTAGGCCTATTATCGTAGGCCGTAGCACACAACAGCCAAAAATATTTAATAAAATTGAAATGCTTTACATTGAAACTGTTTCGCGCGGGAAAGAACCGAGAATGCTACAAGTTATATTCGAGAAACCTATTTTTTTTTTTTTTACTAATACAATAGAAGAACTTAAACTCTATCGAAGCGTAATTATTTTTTCGACAAGACCATTCTATCAAAAGTAAAACGGAAAACGAGAAAAGGAAAACGTTTTTAACTTCTTTATTTATCAATGATATTAAATAATAAAAAAAAAACGCTACGACGCAGGAAATATTATCTTCTATATAGTGCACAAAATTTGTATCGCCACCCAGGACTACAGACCGAGTGGTTTCAACATCGCAACCGGCCAATAAATAATGGTGGACCTTCAACTTCAAGAAACGTGGAAATGGTGACAAAAGACCGAGAAATTATTCGATCAGATCGACGAATGATGATGAGAGAACATTTCTTATTGATCGTTCCAAACTATTTTTACTAGAGATTTATGCTTGGGACGAGTCAAATCGATCACGGTTGTTGCACCACTACAACGCACCTGCTCGTTCTGTCTTATCGATTGATAAGAGTGATTTTCTAGCTGATAAACAAATTCCAGTTGTACCTCGTCCCCCTTTACTCAACGGGCCTTGCCCCTTGTTGATTATTTCTAAAAATCAAAACCGATACCTCAAATGACAACGATTTGATGATATCGAAACAATAAAAAAAAAAAAAAAATGCGGCGGATCAACTCAAACAAACCTTCAAAGTTCGATGACTTTCTAGCAATGCTTGGGAGTGATGGGATAACACCAGGCGGTGAATAATTTGAAGGAGACCAATATTTCGTATAATTTTTAAATAACAAAAAAAAAAAAAATGCCGGTATTTTTTGATCACACGTCGTATACGCGGATAAATGTTGCACACATTTGAGTGTCGGATTGATTTTCGTGTGTCGTATAATAGAAGTCGTCGAAACGTCGCCTCCGTTAGCGAAAAAAAATAAAAATAAAAAAAATAATAAATAATCATACATAGTGACCTCGTCTTAATAGTGTTGTCGGTGGACGGTTGGCGACCGACTGGTTCGCGCGGCGATCGCGAAGTCGCGCGGTGTCGACTTAATATTTTATACGTCGGGTAGGCGGCAGGACATCAAACGCCGCCGCCGCCGACGACGACGGGTCCGTTCTCGGAACGTTATAATTTTTTATATCATCGCCATCGTTAATATTATGTATTTACAGGTACACTCGTGTGTGTACGACTGTCCGCGGAGAATTTTCCATTTTGTAATTTTCTCCGGCCGTTCCAAGTGCGTGCGATAAAAAAAAAAAAAAAAAATAATAATAATAATATTTCATATAAATACGGACCGGACCGCATTCCCAGCGTGCGCGCGGCAAAGGAATCCTCTAGACGAAAGCCCCGAGACCGAGACCGCTGTTCCAGTAGCGAGTCCGCCATTACATATAATACACGTACGTACACGTCGTCTATAACCTAACCCAACATTGTTCTATTATACGGAGGTACGTTGTCGTTTTGCCATTTCAAATCAACCGGGATAATACACGGTATTGCGAAAATCCGAACGAACCTAATAAAGTTAAGATTATATAGAAAACGTACCTAACATAACCGTCCCGAGACTAACGGCGGCCAAAAACCACCGACGTATCAGTCAAATACATTTTATTCTTCGATATATCCACGAAAACACCCGCGTTTGATTTCGATGTTTTAACATTTTTTTTTTTTTATTAGTATTTTAATGACTGGTATACGATATGGCGATTTGAGGTCAATCAATCGAAATCTTCCCGCACTACTTTCTCCCTTGGGAAATCCGAGTGTCCTGATGTATACCTCTTTGGCACTCAAATGCCTTCATACCAGCCCGTAGAATATCTTGGCCTAACTCTTGATCGCGCCTGGTCTTACCTGGGCTCCCCACATCAAAGCCAAGAGACTCGCCTTGAATGCGCGACTCCGCGTGCTAAAAAACATTAATAACACTAATAATCAACACACCCCACTAAACACGAAACTTCAAGTTTACAAATCTTTGATCGAGCCAATGTGGACCTATGGCCTCCAACTCTGGGGCAATGCAAAAAAGTCAAACCTTAATGAAAACTCTCCAAAATATTAGTCTACGCAAAATCTTCAACGCCCCACCGTAGGCGCGTTCAACTTCTCAATCCATTAAAAATCAAGACCGTTTCCGAAAAAGCACCTTCTATAAAAGATACCATTCAAAACTCCTTTTTCATTCTCAATCATCTTATATCTAATCTAGGCACACTATCTATTCCTGGCAACCCACCGAGGCGGCTAAAAAGGGAGTGGTGTAGATATCTCCTTAGTAATTAATAATAAAAAAAAAAATAAAAATAATATCCAAATTTTTAATTAAATCATACGTCAGGTAGTGTCATCACTACCGGTGGTTTCTTCGTTCAAGCTTCATCATATATTCTTTTATCACATTTTCTTATTGTGCCCTAGGGCAAAAATTGTATGTATCACGGAAAACAAAAAAAAAAATTAAAAAAATTAGTATTTTTCGACGTCATCCGGATGGTGACAATTTGCGAAAAAAATGCGAAATGTCCGCCGATTAGCAGTTCGTGAGTTAACAAAACGAATCTCAATTGAGTATCGTCATGCAATTTTACAGGAAAATGTACAGATGAAAAGGGTCGCGCTGCCAATGTGTACACCCAGCCCGTACACAAACCGTATACATTCACCGAACATTTCGGTCGCAGGATAATCGGGGAAGCTAAAAACGTGTGTGTGTTTTTTTTATTTTTTACACACACACACATACATATATATATATATACTAGCATAACCGTCTCGGCTCCACCAGAGCGTGAGTGTGAGCAATCACAGGTAGGAGTAGGCTGCAAATAAATCTAGAATACGCAGAAATTATTCGAAAAATGTTTTATTAATGTACTGTATCCTAAGCAAAAAAAGGTTCACCTATTAAAAAAAAAAATGAAATTTACTAAATTTCTGTATACACGATATTTTTTGTTTTGTCCGTCGTCGGCGGTAAAATGAATTGATTTACGGGATATCCGGTTCTGGAAAGGAGAGCTACGTATATGGCTGACCATGCGAAAAACAATCTTCGCGCAGATCAACTCCCACACATGTCGATGTCTGCCCTTGCGACTGATTCGTGGTGACTGCGAAAGAAACTCTAACCGGAAATTGCACTCTTTTGACTCAATCGTCAAGTCTGAAGGAATCAAAGGAATTCTTGGAGTAAAAGCCAAGCTCCCCGGCAGCTGGACCCGTAAGAATTTTAGCTTCTATCACATTATTACGCCATGCCGTAACTCGCAACCGCAAGAAATGACCATTAAGGAGGCATGGTCATTAGTGTAGCGTGCGGTATGACGCATACCTCATTACAACTCGCAGCAGTCGCTCTGTATTTAAAAATTGTATTTATTGGTGTTTTATTATTAACAATTTTAAACTGTTGAATAGCCAACTATGTCACGTCTCGCGTCATAAACAAACTAATAAAAATACAAATTTCAGCCAAATCGGTTTAATAGTTTTTGAATTTACCCCGAACATACAAACGAACGCTATCATTTTATATATTAGTATACGAGGTGCGACAATAAAATAACGAGACTTTCTAAATATAACCTAAACTATTGACGTTATCTATAAAACGATTATTGAAATATGATTAGAAAACACTTATCTAAAAGTACTATGAACACTGATGGCATCGATTCATTTTCTTATACGTTAGTAGCCTTGTTATTAGTGCGAGTTCGACTATACTGCCGAAAAATGTTAGATATAAAAATCGAACAACATGTGTTAACATTAAATTTCTTGTTAAATTAAAAAAAACTGCCGCGGAATCGTTTCGTATGTTATGTGAAGTTTATGGTGAAGAATGTTTATCAAGAGCTCGTGTTTTTGAATGGCACAAACGGTTTTGTAGTGGAAGGGAGGACGTCGAAGACGATGATCGTTCTGGACGTCTTACCACGTCTTCAACAAACGAAAACGTTGAAAAAATCGACAAAATTAATTAATCAATATTATTATAAAGAGGTATTAATTAAATTAAGAGAACGTGTCAGAAAGAAGCGACCAGATCTATGGAAAAATGGCTGGGTTCTTCACCAAGACAATGCTCCAGCTCACAGTGCATTTTCAATTCAACGTTTTTTAACTGAAAAAAAAATGTCTGTACTTCAACATCCCCCGTACTCGCCAGACCTTGCTCCTTGTGACTTCTTCTTATTTCCTTCTTATTTCTTTTCCCATTTTCAAACAGTTGATGTCGTAAAAATGAAAACGGCAGAACTTCTAAAAGGGCTGAATGAAAGCAATTGGCAACACTGTTTTCAAGAATGGCAGCGACGTATGCAACAGTGTATTGATGCTGAGGGAAGGTACTTTGAAGGTGATAATTATTAAATTATAACATTTTTAAAATAAACAACTTTTATTCAAAAAGTCTCGTTATTTTATTGTCACACCTCATAGATAATATTAGTTTATATTTTATATATAAAAAAAAAAATGTATATATTTTGCGATTTTGTGCGGCCGGGACGGGATTGTAAACCGCGAACAGTTCCGTGGGAATAAAAAGCGGTAGACTTGCACGATACCGTCCCGGGCTCACTGTTTCGCACAGAAACGAAATAATAGAAATATTTGGCCAATCAGAAACGACCGGTCACGTAGGGACGTATACGCGAACGGCCATTATCCGAGCGCCCGAAACGAGATAATAAATTTCGCGTTTATGGGGGCGCTGCCCGTGCCCCGCTGTTATGCGCGTACGTGAAACCGTTCCGGAGATAATGCGCGCCCGCCCTCGCCGGGCACTCCGCCGTAGGAAAGTTTCGGTACGCCGACGTCGTTGTTCGCTCGTGCACCAGTGTGGGTGTGTGTGCATATAACGATAAAAAAAAAAAAAAAAAAAAAAAACGCGTATGTTATAATAATGTACACGGGCGGGAAGGGTTTATTGCGATTAATATGGAGATTGTACAATATCTGCACCGGGGCCGGGCCCCGGCTGTTATGAGCGGGCGACAGTCGCATCGCCGCAACCTTTACCCTTCTCGCCCGGTGGCTATTCGTTTTTAGTGTGTCGATTTTCCTGTCCGGTGGACGGGGACGAGAAAACGAGAGACGACAAACACGCAGATTATATCGGACGACCCCGTACGAACCGAGTACCGCGAAAACCGTTGGCGGATCCAGTCGAACCCGGACTTCTTACACTCGAAATCTCTTGTCCCTCGAGGAAAATTTCCTATTTAAACGGCGCATCAAAATCTCGTCTAACCCGGAATATTTTCGTCAATTAAGTCGTAGTTTCGATTTTTTTTTCTAACGTAAATTAACGTTTTTCTCGTTTGCGGTTTAATCGATGACGGACCGGGAACTCGACTCGCGGCATTACTCCCGGTCCGTCGCCACCGTTCATCCAACGCAACTTACAATTATATTTATCTTCTAAAATCCCGTTTACCCCTGGAACCATGCATCTCAATTGCTACACTAGAATATTTACAAGAGAATTTCTACACGCTTCACGATTACAACAGTGTACAAGTCGGCGGCGGCGACGACTGGCCGTATCCGCTGGCAGACGGTACACCCGCAGAGTACGTCCGGGCATCCAGACGGAGGGTGTTAAAAGCAGTACCGTCCGAAAACGATAAGGATCGAGCCGAACGAATGTCCCGTGTATATTATACGTGTAAAACTGCCGTAGACCTAACCGACCAATTTCAATCTGATAACCGGAGTTGACGGGCTGTTGACGACATTCGAACGTTAATATCCGAATTCGTGTCCGTGGCTGTACATTTTGTTTAATTGTACGTTTGTATTTTACTATAATTGTTTTACAGTTTATTTGTAGCGTACAAGTACGCCCGACAATAGTTTTATATACCCGTCAGAGCAGAATTAGAATATTCGGAACGTACGCTGTTCAATATACTCACGTCAGATATTCCCCGAACCGATGACACTATTTTAGCTATCTATGCTGACGATACAGCAACATTATCATCAAATTCTGATCCCGTTGAAACTTCTCTCGCTCTACAAATCAATTTAAACCTAATCGACAACTGGGCACTAAAATGGAATATAAAAGTAATCGCCGATAAGTCAGTACGTGTTTCTTTCGCACTCGACAAAAAAAAAAAATTATTATTCTCTCACGGTCACATGTCAAATATCTCGATATAGTTTTAGACAAATGACTCATCTCAAAGCAAATAGAAAATTATTAAATTCCAGACGACACACATTGCGTCCAGTACTAAAATCCAATCTTCCTCTAAAAAAATAAATGTTTAATATATAAAGCTATGATAAGGCCCGTTTGGGCTTGTCGTGCCCAAATCTGGGGTTGCGCCAAGCCAACCCAAATACAAAAAAAAAAAATCCAATCATTCCAATCAATTTGCCTACGCTCTAAACTTCTGCTCCTTGGTTCGTCAGCAACCACTGTCTTCATAAAGACATTAATATCGAGACAGTCGATAACATCACCAAAGCATACTACAAAGAAAATTCCACTCCAGATTATTTCTCCATTCCGACCAGCTCGTTTCAAATCAATACTCTCTTGCGCTTCCGGACGACCCTCCACGTCGTCTCAAAAGACGCTGGTGTCGTGATCTCCCGATCTAGGCACTCAATCTTAAAAAAAAAAAAAAAAAAAAAAATTGTACTTAATAAAGGGTCCCATCACTGGATGGCCTCCCTTGTTACTGTTTTCATGTTTATATTTATTATTTTTTTTTTTTGCAAATTTGCTTATTGCGCTAATAATTGTACAGATAGTAAATGTTATTTTCCTAATAAAAAAAAAAAAAAATGATATGTTATTATCGGTGATGTAATATTGCGGGAAACGGAGAAATGTTTCCGTTTTAGGCGTGAAAACCATCCGGTTGATGTGCGCCCGTAAAACGTACAGGATGATAACAGTGTCGAAACGGTCCCCCGGACCCGCGTCGTAAATATCATCGTTAACATCCACCCAGCCCGCCTAAAAACCGTACCGCACTTCCGTATATATTATCGTAACGATATATACTCGTATAAGAACGATAATAACGATATCATATCGGTCCGTTTATTTTTATTATTATTATTTTTTTGTTTTTTTTTTTTTTTTTTTTTAACGACTTATCGTCGTCGGCCCTAATAAATAAGTGAGCGCCCGTACGGTTTATCGCGTGCGCGTACCATTATTGTTATTAAATATTATTGTACTCATCCGACCGGCGTTCGTGTGTACATAATATTACTATTACTATTATTATTTCTATTACTATACTTATACTCATGTGACGTAATTATTCACCTCGCCCCAAGAAAATCGCCCCCGAACGTTCCCGTACGCGTTATTTTACATATACGGGGCGCGGCAGAGCCGACTGACGGGTTTTATGAGGTCAGTAGCCTGTGATAGGATAAGAACGGGCCTTAATAAGTGGTATATTTTGAACTGTACGGTAATGCCGTTTTTATTCGTAATCATGGTCTGGACAGGTGTACCATCGAGGTTTCGTCGTGCATGCGTATTACGAAAATAATCGTACTGTGATCGTTACACACAAGGGCTTTTCGTATACACTTCGGCGGCATTCCACGTGCTGAATCTGTTCCTTCTGCTAACACTAGCAAATTTTGGATACGGCATTTGAAAGAAACTGCAAGTACCCTAAGTAGACTTGGACGCGGAGCACCCAGAACGGTAACGACTCCCGATAATGTGCAGTTGGTTAGAGAGTCGCATTGAGCAGTCACCAAGACGCTCAGCCCGGAAACACGCCCTAGCTTTTTTCAGGACGAAAACAGGACCGTCACTGTCACGTCCGCTCGTTATGTTGTGATGTTGGAAACGTATCTGCAGCATAGGTTAGAGGAAATTGCTGAAGAACATGATTTGGGATATGTATGGTTTCAGCAAGACGGAGCTACAGCGCACACAGCTAGAATTTCACTTGCTGTCTTGCGACAAAAGTTCCCTGGGCGGTTAGTCTCTCTGAGAGGAGACATAGGCTGGCCGGCACGGTCCCCAGATTTAAGCGTGTGTGATTTTTTCCTCTGGGGCCACCTTAAGAATAAGGTTTTCAGACATCGCCCACATACCATAGAAGAAATTAAACAGAAAATCACCGTGGAAGTCGAGGCCATACCAGTCGAAATGTGCCGAAAATCATATGAGAGCTTCAGAGATCATCTATAACAGTGTATCAACGTTGACGGCCGCCATATTGGAGATGTAATTTTCAAAAAATAATTTTTAAAAATGGGATTGAATACCGATTTAAATTTAAAAAAAAAACCTTTTCTCTAAGTTTTACTGTTCGTTATTTATAGCCCATCAAAACTCGTCAGTCGGCTCTGCCGCACCCTGTATTACGATAATATCGTACCGGGTAGGCGACAGGATACCTAGTAATGTTACGATAATACGATTATCGTAATATTTATATCGCGTAGTAGACGTCCTAAATAATATACAAACCGACCCCCGGGGACCGGTCTAAAACGGTTTCCAAAACGAAATAATAAAACGCACGCGCGGTGTTCGGTAACTAAGGGTAACGGTTTTTTCCCCAATTTATTGTTTCCTCTCACCTCCCAACCACCGTAAAAGGGAGACATTTAAAAATATAAAAAAATATAAAAAAATACCGTCGGGTCGTTTTCTTCCATACACACTTTAGCCATGCCGTCGCCCCGCTTTGCTCGGGTCGAGTTTTTTTGGTCGTCCACAATCGCCTTAGTGGTCGTCCGCGGCTTTGCCTGTACACAAATTTTTTTTTTAAATTCAGAGCGAAACGGGAAATGTAGCGGTTTCATTGTAATGTGTGGCTTTTTGTTCCTGTCTAAATCTAATGAAATATATTTCTAAAATTCCATATTATTTTTACAAGTTGACTGCCTCGTGCGACTTATTTAACCGTCGCCTTACCTTGCAATTACGTTTGATAAAAAAAAATTTAAAACCCATCTGTTTTGGCTAGTTAAAAAAAATACACCATTGTTATTGTTACGGGCTACGAACATACAATTTGACATTCACCTAATATTCTATTTTTATTTTAGACAAAATCTATTAGGAATATCATAAACATCATACGAAAAGCATTAGAATCTATTTGTATTAAAGAAAAAAAAAACCACAAAGCGCGTAGGACTAGAATCGATATTTTGACTATAGAGAGAATAGTTGACCCGATTAGGTGAGAATTAAATTTTACTCATAAAGCTATTCAAAGTGCTATGAAAAATGCAAAGGCAGTGGACTAGTTAAATTGTTAGTTTGCTTAATGCGCTAAAGATTTCTGGACACACCACGGTAAGTTTATTAGATTTTGTTTGCACGAGACACGTGACAGAGCGGCGTACAATCGAAAGCGTGTTTTTTTTTTTAAAAACATTTTTTTTTCTTCTTCATTACTAATTAAGTTTTTATTTTAATTTTTTCTTAATTTGCTTGATATTAAATTTCAAGATCCAAGTGTCGATTTGCCTTACGCATTAAATATTTCCGGAACCAGCACAAATTGATTTTGTTTGCACAATCGACCATGGGAAAAACATCGGACGCATAGGTGTCAACCCGCAACGTTCAACGTTTGGCACTGTGCCCTTATTCATGGTCAGTGAAAAGCGTAATTCTACGGGAAACCGGAGCCGTCTACATCGGAATTGTATGGATTTGTCCGGTCTACGTATCGTGTATCGACCGGACTGGAATCGCTTCATTCCATGTCGAGAGTCTCAACTTTATTTGTATATGTCGTGGAGGAGGATTTAATGATTTAGCGTTACCATTTGGTTAGACCGCGGTAACCAAACTCGCCGTTTGTAATTTTGTATTATTATTTTATCCGATATCCGGTTGCCGTGGTAAATCGACAAATGTTTTATCAAAAAAAAAAAAAAAGGGACTTGAAATTTCCGACATTTCCGGTGGGTTTTCCAATCATTTTCTTTCGTGCAAACCTTGTCCTGACAATTACGAACAAAACAACAACAAAAACCAGCCAATTCGGTCGAGCCATCCTCAGCTGATGGCCTTACATACACGCGGCCATTTGTTTTTTACATAATTAAATATCGTACCCTGTAGGCGACAGGATACTCTGTAATATTACTATCGTAATATTTTATCGTAATAGACATCTTATATTATCTAGAAACCTAGGGGGAATGTTTAAAGTGTTTCCGAAACGAAATAATATAAGACATGGGCGTATGGACAATAAAGAACGAGGAGATACGGGGGCATTTTCTAATCGGGGTACTGCTTTTTACTAAATTTTCGTTTTTGCAATATAGCCGACTCGTACGAATAATAATAATAATAACCGGGGCTCGGCAGTATTCCAACGCACTAAAAACAATTGAATTATGCGCTATTTATAATATGACTTAAAAAATTCTTAAATTAAGCGATTTAAAATATGCCGTAAAAACGTGAAAAAAGAAAACAGAAAATGTATTTATATTTTCTTCTGTTGGCGATTTAAAAGAAAACTTGTACATTTACAAAATAATAATTATTCACGAGTTAATACGCCGTGCTACTTAAAAAAATATTTTAAAAATGAAACGAAAATGTATGTTTTTTTTTCTTCTTAAGGATTCGCCATAAATTACAAATTTTTTCTACTTTTTTTCCATTTCATATAAACGAAGATTTATGGAAAATACAAAATCAATTATGCATATTAGCAATAAAAAAAAAAATAAAGCAATAACAATCTAATATACTTCAGTTATGCAAACAATATCAATGGAGTCCCCGGTGTATAAAACAAATTTATATCTCGCTCAGTTATTTGTATCTATAAAATCCTATAATAATTAGCAAATGCTATAAAAGCCGAGTGTGAGATTAATCTAATCGAAACGATTTTTTTTTTATATATATATATATATATGTATGAAAAACCCATTTCTAACCGAACGTCGGTCCGAATAGAATCATTTTATGTTTGGTTTACAATGATTTATCTGTACACAGCGATAAATCCCGTACAGATATAATTAACCTTTAAATATTTATTGTTATTTTTTAAATCGGGACAGATCACGTACATCACACCCCACGAGGGTAGGTATATCACGCCCTCTCAATTAAATTTAACGTAGAATTATGTACGTACGTATATATATATATATATTTAATTTTTATGATATCTGCGGTAAAAAAAAAAATCAATCAAAATCCCTCCCCTCTAGAGATGGGCTAAATTTGTTGAACATCGATGTTTCGATGTATCGATACATAGAAATTTTAAACATTAATAGTGTTGATACATCGGATTTTCGAGGAAAACATCGATGTATTAACATAAAATATTTCCAAAGCAGAAAAGAAATTCATCCGATGATGACAGGCAATCGCCCCGTTTTTATAAGCCTTGGGGGTTAGGTTATGATCGATGTTCAAACCCTTTTATTTAAAAAATAAAAAAAAAATAATAAAAAAAATAGGCGAATACTAAATTACCAAATAAAAAAAATCAAATTAATTTAAGGCATAGGTGTATTGAATTGTATTATATTTAGACGTAAGTAATTCTTAAAAAAAATATGTCATATACCGAATACATCGCCGAATAGTGTGCCATCTGAGGATTGTAAAAATAGAAGTTTGTTTAAATGCTTGAACGTTAACCGATATCTTTGTTTAGTCGAATTCTATATTTTTCCCCATTTCCGGGTCGAACAGAACGAATATATAATGTTGTTATAGAAGTAATTTTAAAAAAAAAAATAAATACTTATTCAACAGTTTTAAAACCTCGATGACATATCGAAGACTAAACATCGATAAATTTAACAATAACATCGATGGTTTTTGCCCAACCGCTACGCCACTCATCCCCCCCCCCCACCAACACCATAATGTATACTAAAAATTACGGTTTTTTTTTTTATTATACGCATTAATCGTTCGGTATAAATAATGAACAATATACAATATTACCGGCGTATCGTGGTAGTCGTGTAGTCGTACGACTAATACTACTACTACTACTACTGTACTATATATATAAAAAAAAAAAAAAAAAAATTAAAAATAAATGTATATTAACTATTTTTTTTTTTTTTTTTTTCTATACCCGTCTCGGAAATATTATTATTATTATCGTAGGTACTCGCATAATATTATTGTTATTCCGTTTGGTAGCGTGTTTTTTAATGTGTACGTACCTATTACAGATGCGTTTGACATAAACGTCGACGCATGTAAAACTATAACCCCCGAGAACTCGAGGTGGGCGCACGCAATCGGGTTTTGTTTTTGTTTTTTTATTTTTTTTTTTTTTTTTTTTAAATTATTATTAGACAGCATGACAACCAATTTACTTTTATGGGACGTACGCAGATATATATATATATATATATAAGATTATCGTGTGCGCTTGTTCGAAAGCCTTCGGTACAAACATAAAACTCGGAAAGCGATAAATTCTATTTGCTCGTAATACTGCGTACGCGCGTAATGCTATTCGACTTTATTTATGGCGATATTATTATTTCGTATATAATATGAATATATACGTATATATCAGTACGAATAAATTAACATTTTCTCTCCGTACGGACAATGGTGTCGACTCGAAATATATATATATATATATATATTATGTAGTAGGCTGGCCCACAAACATAAAAAAAAAAAAAACTCCTAAACCAAAACCCCTCTCGTCAGTCGTTTTATACGTAAATATACACGTTCACAACACAAATTCAATAACAATACCGAACAAATATATTTCCGGACGGATAGAAATACACGTCACTTAATTTCACTGTTTCGCGTTTGATTGTTATTACTATTGTCGGTTTGGGCAAAGTGTTGGCAAGGAACGCGTTCCTTTTCAAATATAGGCGGACCGAGGAGGAACGGGAAAGAGTTCCCTTCTATCATGAAAAGAAAAATAAATATTGTCCAGAAATTGTTTTAGCGCTGGGTATCCACATCGTCAGTTAGCAATAAAATAAATTACCGCAATATATTGTTGGAACGGTGTTGGAATCCCGACGTTTCCATTTTTTTTTTTGAACATGCAAGGCACACGATATGATAATATAAAATATAAACCACGGTTGTAAATCAAAATCCCTCCCCTCTTAGAGACGGGCTAAATTTTTTCAACATCGACGTTTCGATGTATCGATACATCGAAATTTTAAACATTGACCGTGTTGATACGTCGATGTTTCGACATAAAATGTTTCTAAAGCAGAAAAGAAATTCATCCGATGATGACAGGCAATCGCCCCGTTTTTTAGAAGCCCGACGTTTCCATTTTTTTTTTTGAACATGCAAGGCACACGACGGTATGATAATAAAAAATATAAACCACGGTTTATAGCACTTGTACAGCACCGTGATATAAACGGTGTTTCGGCGACAATCGTTTTAATGGTTCGTATCACACGAACAACATTAGGGGACTCGATTGGTTAAAATTTCTTGATTTGTATTTAATTTAAAAATTGGCCTATTATTTCCGGTTGAAAAGTTGTCCAAAAAAAAAATAAAAAATAAATAAATAAATAATAAAACATTTTTGACATTCGCTCGGACTGTGAAAATAAATTTAAATGGAACGCGTAACGCGTTACCTTTTTGTTTGTTTTACAACAGGAACGAGAAACTCAGGAACTCGGTTCCTGTTTAAAAAAAGAACTCTCCCAAAGCTGGTTTGAGATGTTTATTGAAACGGTTTTTTTTCTTCTTCTATTTTTATTTATTATCTGAAAAAGTAAAAACGAGAACTATGGCGGTGGTGTAAAAACCTACTGAAAAAACCGATTCGGAATATTGCGAACCGTATTATTATAATGGACGCGTTGGCAAATAAAATAAAAAAATAAAAAACGCACCACGAGTGCTCGTGCGGGAAGAATTTTTATTGTGTACGAAAAGCAAACATCGCGTCGTCGTCGGTCAATCAATGTAACGAATAATAATACGCCTACACACTCCAACATAAAATTACTGTATTAATACGTTTTCGTTTCGTTTTGTTGTCCGTCCGATGAATATTGGATTTAGTAAACTCGAAGAAAAAAAAAAAAAAATAAAAAAAAAATACTCAACATGATTATATAATATTACACGGCGGCGTTCGAAATAATAATAATAATAACGTTCACAAAAACGAATTTATATAAAAAAAAAAAAAAAAAAAAAAAAAAAAAAAAAAAAAAAAAAAGAAAGAAAGAAAAAAAACAAAACAAACAAAACCCATTAAAGTATTTTGTACTTTGCGGCCAAAGTTCTGTAGAGCTTTTTTTTTTATTCTTCTTCGCGCCCGATTACGTGATGTAATTAACCATTTTTTTTTTTTTTTTTAAACAGCCGCGACATTTCAGTTTATATGTTTGTTATTTTTTTATTTTATGTTTGTACGTCGTAATAATTAGAATGTTATTTAATACCGTCCTAAATCGAAATAGTCGCGCACGGAACGCCGTCTATTGTCGTCGTACTCTTGTACGATATTTATTTATTGTTTTTTTATTCTCTTTTTTTTTTTTTTTTTTTTAAGACGACCAAGACAGAAGGAAAAATGTATTTTATTATATTTTTTTTCATTTCTATATTAATACACATAGGTGAATGTTATTATATATTATATTACAGTGATGTACATGCGGGACGAGTTTGAAAATTCCGTGTATCTATATACATAAAAGCCGTCCGTGCAGAAAATAATTTAAAAAGTTTTTTTTTTTTCTTCCCCGCGTATACACCAACAATCATCTGTCACCGTTTAGTTGCGTTTCAATGATTTGACATAAAGAAAAGAAAAAAAAAAAAAATTAACGTATAGAATTGTATACTTCATCAACATTTTTTTTTTTTTTTTTTCCACGTCAGACTTATACTCGTAAATGAAAAACACCGGGAAAAGTAAAACAAATTATATTATTATTATTATTATTATTAAGTACGTCGATTTTTTTTTTTATTTTTTTTTTTTATTCTCTTCGCTCCAAGGGGTAATAATACACCAACCCGGTGTATGTAAAAATACGTACGTTCCAAATTAACGAATACTTCCTACAACGTTATTGACGTGTACGTTGGTAATAATTATTATCATTAAACGTACGGATTTTGTTAATTTAAATTTAAAAAAATAACTACCACATTACTACACGTAATACTATCAAGATGTAAAATTTGTTTGTTTGTACGCACGGGGTAATTTCTCAAACGATCGAGCCGATTCTAAACATTCTTTCACTATTAGACGGCTACGGTGTCCCCGATTAGCATGAGGTGGTATATTTTTATTTTGATAAAAATTAGATACGAAAATTGAATTCAGCTTGTTGGTTTCTGGGGGATTCGGACGGGGGAAAAAAATAACAGTTGTTATGACCTATTTGATTGAGTTGTCACGGGCAAGAGCCTCCCGTTTTCACAATAGATTGAAAATATTAACAAAACAAAAAAAAAAAAAAAGTGTTGACCATTTTTAGCAACGGTTCTAGATAATCAAACTTGACCGGAGCAAGGCCGGGTAATGATGGCTAGTCACGCATACGTGTTGCTACACCTTGGAATATATCAAATAAAATCTAATAATATTCGATCGAGTAGTTTTTTAACGATAATTCCGACGTCTATTATAAATATTGCAAGTGTCGCACGTGTCTCGTTTTATTATAGTAACTACGCCGCATTCGAACGGTTATAATCGCACGGTATAATGTGTCTCGGGCACAGAGACGTATTAATAAGGGTTAGATGAAGAGATCGCCTCGGCCAGCATTATTTTACATAGCCGATTTTTTTTTAATAAATAATTATGACCTTTGAAAATTTTAAACAACTTTATCTAGTTTGATACATTGGCACCCGGGTGCCAAATTTCTGAATACGCGTCTGCTCGGGTACATTAAAAAGTAATTCTCATGGCCCACGTCCCCGGCACCGTCAATTCAACATTTTGAGTTCAAACCCTGGGCTTTCGTTTGTGCCGCAAATCTCTTCGTAAATTGCAAATAACTTCGGAAGGGATCGAGTACGACCTATGGGATTTACAGCATAAAACCAGCACAAACGATGGCCTCGGGTTTGAACTCAATATTTTAATTGAACGGTGCCAGCATGCTAGCTATCACCGACAAAGGTAAATTGCGAAGAACTTCAGGAGGGATTAAGTACAAACGAAGGTATTTGCAGTACAAACCAGCGCAAACCGAACACAAACGAAAGCCCGGGTTTTGAAATTTTGAATAAACGGTGCTGGGAACCGTGGACCTAGGTTCTCAAACGAAATGGCAGACAATGTCGAACGACTTCCTGTGTATCATGTTTTAATACAAGTGATAGGTATAACACATTAGTTCAATAAGGAATCTATACAAAATGGCGTAATATGTAAAAGTAAAAGTTAATGCGATCTTTTGATGTTTGAACAGCATCGATTGCAATTTATCGACAATCGGTTCGATTTCCCATGCAGAGATTCTCAATATCACATTTAAGTGATGCACGCGTTTATCTTGTTCGATATTTCATTAACGAAGAACACACACACACAGTCTACGTTTGATTAGTAAAATATTAGATTTTGCTTGATTATATAATTATGAGATCGTATAAAACTAATTTCGAAATTATAATCACAAACCGTTTCTCTATACCGTAGTGACCGTTCGGTCTAATCGCGGATTTCAAGGATTTAATCGTTACAATCCCACCGTTCAGTATACGAGGTTTGTTCAAAAAGTACCAGGATTTTATAGTAAATAATTACAAAAATGAAGTTACACATTATTTAAAAATATCTCCTTCGAAATACTCTCCTCCGGACGATATGCGGTGTTCCCGGAGATCTTGACATATTTCAAAAGTCCTTTGGAACCGTTCCAAAATTAAAGTGATGAGTTCTGTTGCCGCGTTCGCTTTAATATCCTCTACATCTATTGAAATCGTTGTCCTTTAAGCGCAGATTTTAGTCTTGGAAATAGAAAAAAATCACATGGGTCCTGATCAGTAGAATAGGGAATGTCCGTGGGACCACAGCAATTTATTTATCAGCCGAAAACTCACGAATCCACAGCGCAAAATGTGCCGGTGCATTGTCGTGGTGAACAATCGCGGAACGAAATTGGCAGCGCGATCCTTCTCATCTGTACTTTTTCCTGTAAAAATGCATGACAAGACTCAATTGAGATTCGCTTTGTTAACTCACGAACGGTTAATCGGCGGCCATTTCGCATTTTTTTTTTTCGCAAATTGTCGCCACACCGTCGTTTCTGGATGACTTCGACGGTCTTCTAGAACGTGGATCGTCTTCAGTTGACCGTCGACTGTTCTTGAAACGTTCAAAACACTCGAAAGTCATGGAACCACTTTATGAATCGTCCCCAGAAGCGGTTTTAGTCATTTCCGTCGCATCGTTTTTACCAAGTTTCTTGCAAAACTTGATGGACACGCGTTGTTCGTTAATTTCGGGCATGTCGAAAACGGTGAACGAAAAAAACTGACTGGATTTAACCCCGTGCAATATTAAACTGAGATAAGATAGCGACAGCGGGTTTTGTTTAAAATATTCACTGATTCGCGGGGAATTCGTCTATTTACAATTTGAAACGTTATCGTGTGTAGATTAGCTGCAATACAATTTGTCCTGGTACTTTTTAAAAAAAGACCTCGTATGTATACGGTTGATCCTGTGCGGGACGGTTCTAAGCGTACACGGTCGGCCGTTTATTTCCTACGGACGCGTAGGTTTTTTTTTTGTTAAATTTTATTTATTTTCGTGTACTCTTAAAAAGATAATGCGGGCCCAGCCGTAAGAGTTGGTTCGTGTGGGGGCCCACGAGTTCGCAAGTCTACAACGTACAAATAAATAATATCAATAGTATAAATACGAATCGCGTCTAGATCTAAAATATAATATACGTTCGACGAACGATTAAAGTAAACACTATCGATTAAACAAATATATATTAAGCGGGAAAAAATGTTGATCGAGTGTTCGTTTACGTTACGCGTTCGATTAATACGAACGAGAAAAAAAAAAAACAAGGAAAGAAAAAAATTACAATTTTATACGGTCATCGTGCAATAAAGCACAACAGGATTAAACTGGGTTTGATGAAATAGATTAATGGTTTTTTTTATTTTTTATTTTTTTTTTTTTACTCGTTTTAACGGATTAATTCGTAATTTTCAAGATGAATTTATAATAGTATAACAATATATATATATATACATATGTAAATTTAGTTTTTCGCGTGCACTCGTGGTAGGTTAGGTCATTTTATTGTACAATAAATTAAAATTACGGTATTATATTATTATTCGTTTAGAACGTCGCAATTAAACAACGTACTTTATTTTTACTGGGGAACATTTTAGAGTTTATATAATAATTATTTTCGTAAATAACCATAAAACGTGTACGTTTGTCTACACGTGTAGTGCATTATAATGTTATTTGCATACATCCCTCGCGTTATTGCGTTCAGTGCGGTCCGTGAAATATGCTCCTGTGCTCACTTATTATATTTTTATATGCGCACGATTTTTTTTTTTTTTTTTTTTTATCGGTCGTATACATTTTCTTATATTACTATCACTATTGTTATTCGCAATACATTAATTTTAATTTATATTCTACATTGCACGCGAATATTCCATGCTCGCGTCACAATATGCGTTATTGAATTTCCAAATTTTTATTGTTATTAATTTCGTATATGATTTAACTATTAATATTTTGTAACGCGTACATTATTATGATTTATTGGCCGGTAAAACGATTTCCACTAGAGTTCGCGTTATATTGTATTACGTTTTTCTCCTCCGTCGTTTAGCTATAAGTTAAAATCGATATTAAACACGGACACTATGATGTATGTATGCGTGTGTGTGTTTTTAAAACAAAAAAAAAAAAAATCAAAGGACACATAAAACAATCCGTTAATAATCTTTTCGTTAATAACATTAATTAAATTAATTAAAATGAATTAATTTTTTTGGAAAATCACGGAAAACCGACTCTCATCAGCCTCCCGTCGACTCTTGTGACTTTTCCGGATCCGATTTACTGGAGCGCCGGAGGGGAGCGGGCGCGCGTTAACTCGCTCGCTCATCCCCCCCCCCCCGACGTGCTGATGCGGTGGGTTACGAGACCGCCTCACTCAACTGCTCACGGGGCACGGATGCTTCAACTCGTTCCTTCACCGGATCGGGCGAGTTCCGTCCCCCGGGTGTTCTCACTGCGGATTTCCCAGTGAGGATAACGAGGTGGATGACGACGCTCTCCACACCCCGATGCGCTGCGAGGCGTTTGACGGGGACGGGGAGCGCCTGGTCCAGAGGATCTGTCCGTTTGAACCGGGCGACTTGGTGCCGCTCATGCTGGAGTCGCCAGACCACCGGGATGCCGTGGTAGACTTTGCCGAAGCCGTCATCGCGGAGATGGAGTCGGCAGAACGGCAGCGCCAAGCCCTCGACGTCGCCGGCGTGCGTCGTCTTCAGGCGCACCGCCGCCGTCCTTGATCGGGGCCCCGCAGTTGCTGAACCGCCGGCCAGGTGGTCGTCAGGAACAGTCTCCCATTGACCTTGTGAGGGCAGCAAGTGGGCTTCGGCCCGGCTACTGCCCGTCACCACGGTAGGGCGAGAATTGATGTAATCACTCATGTGCGCCCGCCCCGCCTTAGGGGAAAACGGGATTTTTATTTATTTATTTTTGTCTTTAATTGTATTATTAATTATCAATAAACGATGGCGACCCGCCTCCCGAAGTAGTGCCTCACGGCGTTTCCGGGAGGCGGGGGTATTGCCGGTTTATAATAAAAAAAAAAAAATAATAAAAAAATGAAGAGTCCCCCCTGCAACTCGTGATGGCAACAAGTGGGCTTCGACCAGGCTACTGCCCATCCCCACCGTAGGGCACGAATTTTTGTAATTTTTGACATGTAAGCCCGCGCGTCGCCTTAGGGAAAAACGGGATTTTTCTATGTGCAATTAAATATTATATGTGGTTCATTGAATAAATGATGGCAACCCGGCTCCCGATGCTTTACGGCGGTTAGTTTAGGTTAGAAAAAAAAAAGAAAAAAAAAAAGACTATGTTTAAACCCTTGCGGCCGAACTTCTGGACTCTACGGCATACAAATCTGGGATAGCGCAAAACCATCTCAAACTCGCAACGGTCAAGCGTTTGATTCGATCTCCTTACGTCTTATAGCATTAGCCCTCCATGGTATGTGACAAATAAAGCACTACACAAAGATTTAAAAATTGATACAGTTGTCCAACTAGCTAAATTATACCATACCAAGTTTCATACTAAATTACAACATCATCGAAATCCCTTCATTTCAAACTTATCCTCAATCACAATCCCTGACAACCTCCCACGACGTCTCAAAAGACGACGGTGTCCGGATCTATTAAACTAAATTAATATCACGTTCTGAACGGTTCCATCACTGGATAGCCTCCCTCATCGTGCCATCGTGTTATAGTTATTTTTTTCTATTCTTTGTACAATGTTATCATATTTGCTTATTGTGTTTACTCGAATACAGATTGTATGTTTTTCTAATTAGCGTGAGGAATCGTAATCCGTTTTCAAAATTGATACCCGTCGACCGATTGAAGTCCTACGGTTTTTTCTCGGTTTTAGCTACCAAAATAACATATACATTTTTTCGAGTCGGGGTAACTTGGGAAATTGCGTTTGTTCGTTTCCGGGTTACCTCGGTGATGCGGACGGGATGTAAAAAATAAAAATAAAAACCAGCCGGTTATTGTTATTATTTTTTTTTTTAAATTCGGCTTTTGAACGATCCGGAAAATAAATGAGAAATTTAGAGGAAAACGGGAGGGAGACCGGGCAGAAAATCAGTCTAGCACTCGAATTTTAGTTGTCAGTGTAGCTCTAGCCTAACGTTAGTCAGGCCCTTTGCGGCCGGACCGCTGGACTCCAACGTTTCCAGTTTTGTGAATCTAATAAAATATTACGGTTTTTTTTGTCTTCCATCAAACACCCGTGTTTTCACTACCCATTCGTCGCCTTTGGCCATCGTCAACCTCGGCGGAATAATCGTTCGGTGTACGTGCGCCACGCAAACCGGGCCCGGTTCGCCACAACGGGAAAGGGGGCGACAACGACAATATAGCGAAACACCGGTGGAAATTCCGCATTTCGGTAAAAGCTTTTAAGAGCCCGGGCGATATATTTATTATACGGCGCGCGCGTATACGTTTTCGCGGAGATGTGTTTTTTTTTTTTTTTTTTCGTTCGGCTATTATAAATATAATATACGGGGGGCCAACGGCGGTATATCGTAAAAATATATACGGAATTCACGGTCGCCATTTTCTTAACACTCGTTACTTATTATGACTTATACGCCCACGCCTCCTATACTACTCGCCCCCCCTCTATAGCTCTCCGTTCTCCCCTCTGTCTCGCTGTCTTTGTTTTTTATCCGCACACGTTGACAACTTTATAGCCATTAACTTTGATATATATATATTCCGACCGACTACTCAACACGAAGCGGTTGCCCGTGTGACGTTTGATTAAATATACTATATATATATATATATATATATATATATAACCGCGTATGATAAACGCGCAAACTTTGTAATATTATATTAAAAAAAAAAAAAAGGAGAAAAAAAAAAAAAAAAGACAAAAATTGTCGTAACAAAACTATACGGACGGTGGGTTTATTGTCTCGGCGATCGCGTACGGTCCGCGGAAGATATTAATAATTATGTATTTATATACAACGTTTTTTTTTTTGTTTTTTTTTTATCACGATCATATTATTTTTCCCGTACTGGATGTTGAAAATGGAGGTTTGCCGTTCGATAATCGAAATTCAATACTCGTTTAGGGTAATAAAATATGGAATTCAACGCATTAAGCAAATCGATAGATCACCCTGCAAATGGGTATCGTTATTAAATTATGATATTTTATGCTGCCACACGAGACGAGCCAAAATATATATATATATATATGCCACTGAATTTTTTTTATCGTTATTCTATATCGCCTAGTGATGTAACTTTACACGAAACGTCGAAATGTTATTGACGCCGTCGTCGTCGTCGGTGCAAAAAAAAAAAAAAAATAAAAAATTATGACGTTTATTTTTATTTATTTACATATATTTTTTTTATATATAGTATTATAATATAAACACTAAAACAAACCGATACGCTCGAAAAGCTTTCTAATCGCCTAGTCATTATAGGCAGTTAGGCGGTGCGATTTTTTTCGTTTCGACTACGCAATTAAAGTCGTCCAACACACGCGGTTTTTTTATATCGTTGCAAAATTATCAAAGACAGAACGTTTTGATGTTCCATTAGGGCTACATCGAATTCTCGATTATATAACGAACAATTATTGAACGTGTACCGCCAGGCTCTATATACGGTTTAGTGAACCCCGACACAAGGCGTGTAATCCGTAATCGACAATTGTATACTAATTGATGTGTACTTATACGTTAATATTTTTTAATGCATTTTTTTATTTGTGATTATCGACAAACTACAACGAATAAATTGATAAAACGTTATCATACGGTAAGGATTTTGTACGGTTATATATACGATATGTTTGCAGTATTCTATCGTACGGAAAATGTCATTATTTTTATGTTTTTTTTTTTTTTTTTGTAAAAAAATTTTATTATTAAAATAATTTTAGGCAATAGTTTATTGATATTTGAATGGTATGGGGGTAGGTTTTATAAAGGAGATGTAAGAGACGACTCTGTATCATCTCAATATACCAAAGTTAATGTGTAGTACGAATTTTTATAAAAAAAAAAAAATAATAATAAATTGGTACTGTGTAACGATCTGATTAACGCGTAATCCGAATTTTTATTACTGGTTCGTTGCTAGGTTTAGCTAACCAAACCTGCATATTTACGATGCAATTATTGTTTTTTAATACCTTTTTAATTTGATTAATTATTATAATTTATGTATTGTGTATTTATGCCTGGTCGTATGACCAGTTTTTATAAAAATAAAAAAAAACAGCCCGATGACCTAAGATATCGTATCGATAAAAAGTTGGATAAATAAATAACTTTTTAATGCGTATCATTTTCCATAAAAAACTACTACGGTCGCGGTTCGATAGTGTACTATTAAAACTACCAAACGTTGATAAACAAATCGTTATCGATTATTAACCAAAATTGATTTTTCAATTTTTGCAATTATTCATGCGCTAGCTCTTTTTTTCGTATAAAGATACAAAAAGATGCGAAATCGTGCGAAAAACTGAAAAACATTTTGTGTTGAAAGTTCGATAAGTACTAATAAGTACTTTTTAATATTTTAAACGGCAAATGTCGTTTCTGTATCTAAACCTAAAGCCAGAGAAAGCTGTAGGAATTGTGTTCGACGGGTTTCAATATTGAAAACGAATTATGATTGTACGGGTTCTTTACTAGGATACGTTGGAACTAGAAATAGTTATTTGACTGGAAATCGAAAAAAAAAAAAAAAATTAAATTTATTGTATTTTTGAAAATGTACATAAAGTATTTTTTTTTTTTTTATTTCTATAGTATCTTGTATTATTATGTAAGTTTAATATTAAGATTATTGTAATTTTTTTATATAGTCGATAGTCGTTGCCGCATACGGTAAAAGTACGTCCTCCGTCGGCGGTCAACTGAAGACGATCCACGTTCTGGAAGACCGTCGACATCATCCAGAAACGATGGTGTGGCGACAAATTGCGAAAAAAATGTGAAATGGCCGCCGATCAACCCTTCGTGAGTTAACAAAGCGAATCTCAATTGAGTCTTGTGGTGCAATTTTACAGGGAAATGTACAGATGAGAAGGGTGGCGCTGCCAAATCCGTTCCGCGATTGTTCACCACGACAATGCACCGGCACATTTAACGCTGTCGATTCGTGCAATTTTGGCTGATAAAATAATTGCTGTGATCCCGCGGACTATCCCTATTGTTCGGATCAGGCCCCATGTGATTTTTTTCTTTTCCCAAGAGTAAAATCTGCGCTTAAAAGACAACGATTTCAATAGATGTAGAGGATTTTAAAGCGAACGTGGCAACAGAACTGATAGCTTTAACTTTGGAACGGTTCCAAAGGACTTTTGAAAAATGGCAAGATCTCCGGGATCACTGCATATCGTCCGGAGGAGAGTATTTTAAAGGAGATATTTTCAAATAATGTGTAACTTTATTTTTGTAATTATGAAATATAAAATCCTGGTACTTTTTGAATAGGCCTTGTAAACAGTATGTTCCGGTTACAACGAATACCGATACAACGAGAAATCCCGTTATAACGAAAGTCATAGAAGTCCCCTACCAAAAAGTTATTAAGCCATTGTTAAATGAATCGCAATATAACGAAATGAATGATTTTTAAAAATCTTGATACTACGAACCATTTGTACAGGTTAATATATATGTATTTTCCCTTTTAAATTTAATCTAAAAATAACAAGCATACAATTTTATGAAATTTTCAAGCCATTAAATTGTCATTATGTGTGACCGTGTTATTCCTTATCAATGGATAACGCGACACAATCAGTCTGGTATATATCTTCATAAAGCTCACACGTTGGTCTTTTTTCGTATATTACGCTCCTTCTTTACGTACGTAAGTGATGAGTCCTACAGTGAAGAGAAAGCAATTATCGTTTGAAGAGAAGAAAAACATAATTTCTGAAGTAGACAAACGATTGAAGAAAGGCGAGGTGGTAAAAAAGCATACTTTTAGCCATAGCATATCTAACCGACGTACGCATCGTTCAATCCATTAAAGACAGCAAATATGAGGCCACCGACGAAATTAGTGAAGATGAAGAAGCTGTGATGGCAAATGATGTGCGCAAATGTCACTTCATCGGAAGCCATATCAAGTTTGGAAGTAATACCAACATTCAATACATCACGAATTGATGTACCAGACTTCATATTAACAAATATTCATCAACTACAAAATGATTTACTTTCTATTTAAACAGCGAACCTCGTGCAAAAGAAAATTGTCGATTATCCATAATAAAGTTATTATTATTTTTTTTTTTTTTGACAAATTATTTACATTCGAATTATTTGTTTATTATTTACATATTTGTATTTGAATACCATAATGTTTTAAGATTATTATTATTTTTTAATTCGAATTTTCGAAATTTCGTTACAAAGCAATTTTCGGTGTAGAATTGATGGTTCCTCGGAGTCCGTTGTGACGGGAACTCACTGTATATGCCTATAGAACCGCGTTGAAAAATCGTCGAAATAACGTGACAATTTACGAGTGCGGTTACGATAGTAAATACGTCTATAGTGTCGCGTATAATAACAATATGACGAGACGATATATTATAGTGTTCGATTTCAACGGAAGTCCGTATAAAAAAAATATAAAAAATATATATATAAAGGGTGTTTACAAAAGTACGCTCTTTTTAAAAATGCCAAAATAACACTTTAATTTAATCAAAAACCAAAAATAATGACATCATTAGAATCAGGAGAACCTCCGGTTTAGGTATGAAATATTATATTATTCATGTGACCCTCCCCCCGGCCTGTTGGCACACTGTCACACGGTTTAGGAAGTTGGTGATTACTGCCCTACAGTTCTCCTTGGTGAGATCCTGGATGACTCTCTGAATTTCTTCCTTCAAATCCGTGATCGTGTGAGGTTTCCTGTCGTACACTTGAGACTTCACAAACCCCCACAAGAAGAAGTCGCAGGGAGTAAGGTCGCATTACCTTGCCGGCCAATTTTGATCTCCGCATAACTTTCGCCGCTTCCGTAAAATGTTTTCACAACTAAAACACGGATCTCCGCGGTTAGCTGTTCCATGGTGTTTGATCAAAACAAACTAAGCAGGGAAGAATAAACCGGAGTGATACTGGATAACAGATATCATAACAACAGTGTTACCAACTGAACCACCAAAAAAATGACGGCCAATTCAAAAAGAGCGTCCTTTTGTAAACACACTGTATATATAAAAAAATACACTGAACCCGTACACCCACTCGTTGTCGCCCGTTCGGGTACACATCACTTATATTATTGAGTTTACGACATCATAATAATAATATATAAAATTACTTCGGAGACCCCTGTCAGTTTTACACGTCTTCGTCAGTCCGCCCGGGATCGTTTACGTCACGCCGCCGCGGGGAAACCCGATACTGTCACCCCCTCCCTCCCTCCGGCACGATACATTATAATCGCACGTGTTTCGAAATCGAAATACGAAAATTATCGTCGAATCGCGAAATGTGACGGTTGCGCATTGTTTTAACCCCTTGAGTAACTTGAAAAAAAAAAAAAAAAACTTATTTTTTTTTTATTGAATTCATATTGTCTTTTATTATCATATTACAAAAAAAAATATAAAAAATGTTGTTCAAAACTCACAAGCACTTAAAAGATGGTGGTTATAACATATAACCACCACGACTCTAGCGATATTAAATTATAAGTAATTATAAATATACAAATGTAATTACAAGTTTATTATTTCGTGTGAAAATTTGAAAAGCAGTTTTGATCTGATGTTAAGCACAATGCTACATTGCATGTAGAGCATTCCCATCTGGTTCATTTCGGCTTTTCTTTTGTGGAGCAGTTATGGCAATCCACGATTTTTCCATATACCTTCCACATTCAGTATTCTTTCTGATAAGAAGACATCTTCAACACTTGTCAGTACAGTAATTCCATTCAACTCCTATAATAATATAATATTATAATAAGTAATATAAAAGTAAATTTTTTTCTTCTAAAAATTATTTCTTACATCAGCAATATCATTTGAATTTGAAGAAAAAAAAAAACAATTCAAATTTTGTGTAATATGTGTAGCGTCATTTGGCACATTTATCAAAATATAATTTGTAGACACTGGTTGGTGTAATGGAGAAGATGAAGATGAGCGCACTTGAATATCATTATCCTAATAAAAATACATATACAACTTAGCTTCAATATTATTATAATAAAAAAAAATATATTATTTGTTCAAAAACAAATGGCATATCAAGAATATTATAAACACTATGCTAAATTGATGTTTATTTGTATGGAAAATGAATATAAGAATAAAAATATTAAATACTTCTATTACATCTGTTTCAAATCCTCTTCAAAATCAGATTCATCTCCAATTATAGATTCACAGTCGCTCGGTATTGATTCGAATATTTCGAATAATCGATCGTGACTAAGGTCGTCAATATTTATTTTGTCATTCGTCGTATATTCGCAGTAGTATATAATTGTAACCACCTACAAATTCAAAAAATAATATAAAATGAATACATTTTCAGTAAATTGAATTGTGTAATTATATAATATGCATACTTACAAGTATAAAAACGTTCGGTGAAACTCAATTCATTAAAAAATATAACAGTAAATGACAAAATTTTAACGAAAATTTACGAGGAAAAAATTGATTAACATTGATAACATAATAACGGATTCGGATCAGTAACGTAGTTTTGGAGCGAATTTTTTTTTCAGCTATAGAGTGATCAACTGTACCGATTAATGGTGGTTTCAATAACATACCACTACGACTCAACGGGTTAATATCATGTTTTTTTTTTTTTTTTTTTTTTTTTCTATGGACCGCAATTTAATAAATTAACACGGCCGACACCCGGTCGGTTATACGATTTTGTCGGTTCGAAATCGGTTCGGATCGAACGAAAACGGTTTTTCGAGTTACGGCCATCGTTTCGACATTATGCAACCACGACTACCACCGCGTTTGGCAATCCGACCAATGGTGGTTTTATTTCCAAAACCCGACCAAAACTAACAATTTCATTGGGTTGATTTTGGGGTATTTTGATGCGCGATTACCGTAGAATGTTGAATCCATTGCCGTTGGTCGTACCATTAAAATAACGGGCACAAACATATTTCGATGTCGGCCAATTTGATAATAATATTTGTATTAAGCACATTTTTAATCCCACCCCTCCATCGATTTTCGTCCATAAGATAGTATATTTTTGTCCACTGCCCTTAACGGCGAATTTTTTTTAACGTGTTTTTTCTCATCGCATACGAGGTCTGTTCAAAAAGTACCAGGATTTTATTTTCAAACATTACAAAAAATAAAATTAATATCATTTAAAGATATCTCCTTCGAAATACTCTCCTCCGGAAGATATTCAAGGGTCCCAGTGATCTTGCCGTTTTTCAAAAATCCTTTGGAACTGTTCCAAAGTTCAAGCTTTAAGTTCTGCTGCCGTATTCGGTTTAATATCCTCTACATCTTGAAATCGTTGTTCTTTGTGCGCAGGTTTCAGTCACGAAACCATATACCCACATCTTGTCACCTGTGATGATGTTTTTTTTTTTTTAAGAAATTAACATCAGCAGAACAATTTTTAGGGTCTTGACAAATCGTTGAACGGTTTTCCTTTTGCTCCAAAGTTAACAATCGCGGAACGAATTTGAAAGCTACCCTTTTCATCTGTACATTTTCGGTTAAAATTTCATGACAAGATCCAATTTAGATTTCTGCTTCATCTGCGGTCATTTCGCACTTGTTCGCTAATTTTTGCCACAACATCATCGTTGCCAGATATCGACGGTCTTCCAGAACGTGGATCGTCTTCAGTTGACTGTCGACCATTCTTGAAACGCTTAAACCACTCGAAAATCACGGAATGACTTACGGAATTATCCCCAAAAAAGCAGTTTTAATCATTGCGTACGTCTCCGTTGCATTTTTGCCAAGTTTCAAGCAAAACTTGATGCACACACGTTGTTCGTTAATTTCGGACATGTCAAAAACGGCGCACCGGACAAACTGATTGAATTTAACCACGTGTAATATTAAATTGAGATAAGATAGCGACTATGGGTTTTGTTCAAGATATTCACGTCTTTCGTGGGGAATTAATCTATATATATAATTTAAAACGTGCATGTAGATTAGCCGTAATGACATTTGTCCTGATACTTTTTGAACAGACCTCGTATATATCTCGTTATTGTCTTTACGGATATCAATCCACGACCGTTCGGCCCGTCTCGTATCGCAATGCGTTTACTGTTTATTTGGTCACACTGGTCAGATTTAGTAACTTGTACCACCCTTCACCCCAACTGCAACTAACGTGTTCAGAGCTTTAAAAAAAAAAACAAAAAAAGAAAACTTTTGCGGCCGTCGCTCCGTTGTCGGTGTAATAACAACAGTGTTGTGCGTACTGAATTACGTTTTATTCCTTTTTTTTTTTTCAGAGCTGCGAACGTCCGGAACCTGAATGCCCAACTAAAGTGTACCGAGTTCACCAAGTTCACTGTCCGATATATCGTAGTATATCGACGGTGTCCATACGAGTTTTGTCAGCAGACTGTTGCAGTTTGAATAATTGCGTCCAGTTTTTACTGGCTCGATAGGCACACACTGTGACGTCGTACAATGATAATATACGGTAAAAAAAAAAAAAAAAAAAATGCGTTATTTATCGTCGTACGTTACCGTAATTATTGCGCACGTGTCTAGCGCGCGTATCGCACGATTTACGTACGCGTACCTTTATTCCAAAAAAAAAAAAAAAAACCGATCTCTCCTCCACTCGGAGCAATCTCGCCGAAATCGCGAAATATTAATAATAAAAAAATTAATAAAAATATAAATGCGCCGTTGCGGTTTTGCCAACGAATCGGGAAAACCGTTCGGCCTAGAATCCAGTTTTCGTTCTTATCTCGTCTTTAGATTAATAACTTTTTATTACTATTACCGACCAAACACCTAGTAGTAATTTACTCTATATTAACTCATTTACACTAGTGAGATAATGTAAACGATAATGTAAATTGATGGTAATGCAATTTATAAAACCGAACACATTACGAATTTGTTTGTTTGGATTTTATTTACTATACAATTTAAGACTTATTGACAAGTTTTATATTCAATAAATCGGTAAAAAGTTTCCACCTTGATTTTGCAAACATGATTCCAAACGTTTCGCGTTACGGTTATTGTTAGGCATCCGTTAAACACAGATTTGTCGTAAATATTAAATTCAGTATGGACTTCCGGAAGCCCAGATTTCAATCTGCGGTAGTCGTCCAATATTAAGTGGTACCTCATATCGGTACACGTTTACTCCGCCGAAATCAACCGGGATAACAGTGAAGGACGAGAGATTTCCCATAATAGGTTTGACGATTTTTTTTGTTTTTTGTTTCAAGACGGCTCGTAGTGACTAGTTGTGTAAGGGGCCAAACGTAGGCAATTTCCCAATCTTCCCGTCGTCGTTTCCCGCGATCTTTGCGATGGTAACGGACGAGAATATCATTGATTATTAGTGCGAGCGTCCGGGGCAATCGCCATAACGTTTGGTAGTTAATCGTTTTCCGTTTTTTTTGTTTTTTTTAAATCGTTCAATAATCGCGCTTATCGCCGTCTTGGACTGATGACAATGGAAATATATACTACAGTGTAGTCACTCGATAATTCGAAAAACTCCATAAATCGAACTAAACGCTTAGTCCCCCGAGAAAACCTCTATAACTAGAAGAAAGTACGTGTATTCCGGTCACCTCGATAATTCGAAATGTCGTGATGACGAGGAACAGGAGACGGATGTTCCTGTCATATCGTTGAAAGAAGCAAAATATTTTATGCCAGGATTGCGTCAATTTTTTGAGCAATCTGAAATGGACGGAAAAAGATGCGATACAATTTCCAATGCTATCAAGTAAGCTAGATAACGCTATTGACCAGATTTTGGCCAAAAATGTGACACAAAAAAATATAACAGATTTCTTTAACATGTAAAATGTTAATAACATAATAAATAAATGTAATATGTGCATACATATTTCATCTCTCTTTAATTCGAATTAATTTTTTTTCCCCTCGATTATTCGAACACTAGGTAAATCGAAAACCTCTATAAATCGAATTTTTAGCTAGGTCCCCAGAATTTCGAATTATCTAGGGCCAGCCATATCGATCGCGGTTGTGATAATACACTGGCCAACGCGTTTTTACAGACATTAGCGTTGTCGCCACTTTAGTTTCGCAAGAACGATCAATATTTGTAAATTCAAACTCGTCGTATTCCGGTCGGAAATTATCGGGGTTTGAAGATCATAAAAAAAAAAAAAAAAAAATCTATACCTAAATGTTATATTTATTTATTTATTTTTCAAATAAAACGGCAGAGTACAAGTGTAAAAATATCGGAGAGTGCTCGTTTTAGGCAAGGGCACGCTGGTGATAATAATCCGGATTAACGTTTTCGATCCGAATTATTAACATAATAATTTCTAGTATTCAATAAATTCAAAAAATAAAAACGAATTATTGCAGGCACAATGCAAACGACGACCGATTGGACTATAAAAAAAATAATATATCAATGTCTATTTTATTTTTATAACACGTTTAACACCAACGGTCGATTCGTGCTATTTTTTCCCGGGTCATTCGTAAACTGCACTTTGTCTTCGCCATAACTTTAGGTACGAACCAAAATCGAATACGTTTAAAGTTGCCGTTAATGTTTTATTTCTCGTCTCGCGAAACTTGTATTTTGTTTTTTGCGGTTGTCGAACCGCATAACTTTCCGTATAAATATATTGTTCTCGAAAATCTGTACCGGGGAAATGAAAAATCGCATGGGAAACGAAATATACGCCTTTATATAATACATAAAAAAAAAAAAAAAATCGGTTTTTTTTTATACAATACGATAAACAAGAAACACAGTAATTGAAATACTGCGTTTTCACGGTGTGACATATATGTAATGTGTATTCTACTTACTATAATTGTAATCAATTTTATTATCGTCAATAAAATCGTATTAATTTTGTATAGCTAAAAGTACCAGGATTTTATATTTAATAATTACAAAAATGAAGTTACATATTATTTAAAAATATCTCCTTCGAAATACTCTCCTCCGGACGATATGCGGTGTTCCCGGAGATCTTGCCATTTTTCAAAAGTCCTTTGGAACCGTTCCAAAGTTAAAGCTATGAGTTCTGTTGCCACGTTCGCTTTAATATCCTCTACATCTATTGAAATCGTTGTCCTTTAAGCGCAGATTTCAGTCTTGGAAATAGAAAAAAAAAATCACACGGGGCCTGATCTAGAGAATAGAGAGAATCCGCGGGACCACAGCAATTTTTTTATCCGTCAAAAATTTACGAATCCACAGCGCTAAATTTGCCGGTGCATTGCCGTGGTGAACAATCGCGGAACGGATTTGGCAGCGCCACCCTTCTCATCTGTACGTTTCCCTGTAAAATTGCACTATAAGACTCAATTGAGATTCGCTTTGTTAACTCACAAACGGTTAATTTCGGCGGCCATTTCGAATTTTTTTTTTTCGGAAATTGTCGCTACACCGTCGTTTCTGGATGACTTCGACGGTCTTCTAGAACGTGGATCGTCTTCAGTTAACGTTTAAAACACTCGGAAGTCACGGAACCACTTAATGAAACGTCCCCAAAAACCGTTTTAATCATTTCCGTACGTTACTGTTGCATCATTTTTACCATGTTTTAAGTAAAATTTGATGTACACCCGTTGTTCGTTAATTTTGGACATGTCGAAAACGGCGAACGACAAAAACCGACTGGATTTAACCACGTGTAATATTAAACAGAGATACGATAGCGACTTCGGGTTTTGTTTAAAACATAAACTTATTCGCGGGGAATACATTTATTAAAATTTGAAACATTATCGTGTACAGATTAGCCGTAATAACATTTGTCCTGGTACTTTTTGGGACAAACCTTGTATATATATTAAAAAAATTAAGCGTACAACGTGTTTGCGTGCAATGCGCTTTAAAACTACACAACCGATTTCAATAAGATCACGCTCATGTGTGTGATTTGGTCCAGCTTAAAATATAGGATTGTTTTTATTTCGATAAGTGACCGTCGATTTTTTTTTGTTTTTTTTTTTTTTTTATTACAAATTTAACGATTTTTTTTTTTATAGAAAATGGAATTTGTATGTATACACAAATCGATAATCTATACGGTACTAGGGAAACTATCGTTGCTTAGTTACCAAAAAACATATTATTATTTTTTTGTTTTTCGTTATTCTATAGATATAGAAGTCAAATACCACTCGCTCGCTCACCGACCAACGCCCAGACCATTCCGCTGGACCCGGAAGACTTGAAATCGTTTTGGTATCTGTCGTATGGTGTGGGTGCCCAACAGCCTAAGAGTGACAAACGATAAACGATCGTTTTGCGTATTCATTTTTATTTTCAGATAAAATGCGGCAAAGTAAATCTAACCGTGTGATTATCGCGATAGTACCGATAAAGTTGGGCTATGGATTGGATGTTAAATCCACGGGTAATTTCAATTTTTCACGGGCAACGCCGTGCGGAACAGGCAATTCAATATTTTCGTTCGGTTCATTACATTAGGACTTGTGGTTTTAAAAAAAAATTAAATCTAGTTCAAAAAACGATCGGTTTATGTATACAATTCGAATATTACATTTTATTCCATACTGTGCCAAGGACACCAGGACGTGACGATTACACTGTTTCAACTAAAAAAACTAGCGGCATTTTGAACGTTATGTAAGATCTGTGATAAGTGGCGATCCCCGGTCACGTTCGATTCCCGCCAAAACCCGAGCGTTTTGAATAATATTTATTGATTTTTACAATAAAAAAAAAAAAACAACAAAAACATCCCGTAAACGAGATTAGTATTTTCGGAATGAAAATTAAAATTCAATCTAATTTCGTCGTGTTTATCACGGTAATGATTGTGCGAATTTACTAGACAATCGCATTTGTCGTCTGTTTGACAACCCTTAACGTTTCGATCGATATCTGCACGATGTATTATTGTGTACGGGGACGTGTTACTCGTTTCGATTAAAAAAAAAAATTTAAAAAAAATACGAATCGCGTACGGGATTATTTATTATTGTTGAAATGGATCGATGAATATTTGATCGGTGACATTCCGCGTTTATTATTATATTACCGTCTACGCGATCGAACCCGCAAACGGCACGCAATAAAATATTATTATATTCGTGACGTCACGAGTTTTCTGAACGTGACGGTTAGTATATTTCGTTGTACCCGCAGACGTTTACCGTAATCTACATTCGCGCTTATACGTCGAGTATATTATATTATAATACCGCGACGACAATACCATAATTCAATATTTTATACGACACCAATAAAGTTTGCGTAAACCGTTTAAAAACCGCGAGACTTATTGTTAGAATGTTTGCGTACGCGATTTTCTCGTCGTTCCGCGGCCGGTTTTTTTTTTTTTTTCCCATTTCGTTTATTTCTATAGACGCGTGAAAACACATCAATAATTTATCGTCGCGAAAAACGGAGAGAGCAAAACAAAAAAAAAAAAAAGACCAATACTTTGCACCGTGGGTGGGCCACTGTTGTTGGTGCAAAGTTCAGAATGTAAGGTACGGACCGATATGATTTAAATCATTGTTCGAAAATCGAATAACCATTCTGAGCAAAGTTCGGTTAATCGTGTTTTTGGAACACCGTAATTTTTACGATTTTCATCGACGTTTACATTTTAAACGCTTTTGTAACAGAATTATTACACTACACTGAATTTTTTTTTTTTTATTTTGGTATATAATTTACGATGAACCTTGTGTCACATTGTCGTGCATTTATGTTGGCCCGAAACAGTTTTATCCGATTAATTTGAAGAAAAAAAAAAAAAAAAAAAAAATTTGAAACGCCTAAAAAGAGTTCTTTGCCCTCAGAAATGGGTAGAATGTTTTTAGAAATTGTCCACGCCCAGAAAGGCGAACCTATCAACATTCTCCAAGGATCTCGAGTCCCTGCGATTGTTTTTGGACCGAGTGACAAGAAGAAGGAAATAATTATTAAGCCATTGCCGTACGTTTTCCCGTCTTTCCGAAATATTATGAAAACTACACGACGGGAAATTACCTCTTCCGTGCGCCAGCAAAAATACAAAATGCTTACAGAAACGGTTATAGACGTTTGAAAATCGGAGCAAAACGTCGGGTAACAAAGTTGTCCACGGACGAATAAAAAAAAAAACCGCATACACACGCACACCGCATTCTTCGCTTAGAATCTAAAACCTAATAAATATAAGTGGAGAGAAAAAAAGAAAAAAAAGTTATATATATATATATATATATACAGTTTGTCGGGTTCAAACGTAGAAGAACAGAAAAAGAAAGAAAATAATAGAATAAAGTCGAAATCGGTGTTTATTCGTTACCGTCGTAATACTATTACGAGTATACCTATAGATATACACACGTTATTTTTATTATTTTTTATATATATATATATACACACACGAGTGCCCGCCGAATAGCTCTTATTATAGTATTTATTCGAAATATATAAAACTTTTTACGTTAAATTATCGTTGTGCACACGATTTCTATTATTTTAAGTGATTTACGAACACTGTTAACGCGTGATTTATGCAACGGTTGCCCTACATTGCGTGTATAGATATATTATTATTATATATATGGCTGCAAAACAAATTGAACGCATTAGTGTATAATCGTACCGTATAAACACATATATAATATTATTATCGTCTGACACGGTAAGTATGATAATTATTAAACGTTTCTCGCGTTTTTTTTTTTTTTTTCACATTTTATTTTTTTCGAGTGTTACACGCGCATTAATCATTTTTTTTTTTTTTTTTTTTTTTCCGAACGTACGAACAACCCGGCAAGAGCTATCGTATGTATATAACATTATACGTGTTGTGCCGTACTCACAAGAACCGGCGATAAAATCCACGTATCATCTCGTGGACGTCGTACGCACGCATCGGGCGGTGTGATTTTTCAAGAGTAGGGCGACCCAGAAACGGAATTATCGAATTATTGTTGGTTTTGTTTTTTTGTGAAATTTTATTTTACTGGTCAGGTCTGCGCTCGTATACAATCGTATACACAATCAAATCGCAAAAATCGGATACCGGCATATTTTATTGTTTGTCGCGTGGTGGACCGTGTCCCCTTGTTAATAAGCCTTTTTTTCGTTTTTTTTTTTTTTTTTTTTCCAGTTGCACCGCCGTAAGACATTACTTCGGCAGGCGGATCGCCATAATTTATTAACGAAATTCAATACAATCAATAGGCAAAAATCCCGTTTTCCCCTAAGGCGGGGCGGGCTCGCATGAAAATTACAAAATCGTGCGCTACGGTGGGATGGGCCGAAGCCCACTTGCCGCCCACACAAAAGCAGGGGGGAACACTTCCGGCGACGTCGAGGACTTGGCGCTGCACTTCGCCGAGACCGTCATCGCGGCGGAGGAGTCGGCAGAGCGGCAGCGCCAAGCCCTAGACGTCGCCGCCGTCGTTGATCGGGGCTCCGCAGTCGCTAGACCGCCGGCAGGAGGAAATCCCCCCCCCTACGCTTGTAAGGGCAGCCTGGCTACTGCCCGTTCCCATTGTAGGACACTCGCCGTTGTATACATTTTGTGAGCCCGCCCCGTCCAAGGGAAAAACGGGATTTTCGAAATTGATTTAATTGTACTTTCATTTACTCAATGAATGATGGCGGCCCGCCTCCCGAAGTAGTGCCTAACGGCGTTTCCGAGAGGCGGGGGTATATCCGGTTTAAACATAAGAAAAAAAAAAGGTCTTGGCGCTGCCGTTCTGCCGACTCCTTCTCCGCGACGAAGGCCTCAGCGACGTCGACCCAGGGCTTCCCAACGGTCTGGGGGGGGACTCTCTTGTAGTAAGCCTACTACCGGGTTATATCGACGAAAGCGATTTACTTGTTCTGTGTAGCGTTTTGTCATATAAGCATCATACGTAATATTGCTCTCTTTTCCTTATTGTGGATCCTTGTTGTCGAGCAAGTACGATTCTGTCAACCGTTTAAATAAGTGAGATGTTTCACACCTCGGCAGAGACAGTTCTAACACAACACCCACGCTTTTCGGGCTCGTACATTCGTCGTCGCACATTAGAGGTAACGGTCGCCGCGCGAGTCCCGGTGTCCATTCCCAGTATGGTCGAGTGTACGTTTTAGCTCATCTCTCGGCCGGACTACTCGGAGTTCCGTCCGCGAATTCGCTAAATTATTATTAAAGTTTTATTGTACGACTGCGAGTCGATTATTGTTTATTAAAGTAGCTCCTCAAGAACAGTGCGTGTTTTTTTCTAATTCCTTTTTGGTCGGCCATATATTTCACCAACTCCAAACACCAAAGACTAGCGTAATCCGTGGTGCGGCGTCGTTAAATTTTTGGAGTCCGTGCGTAGTAAGCGCGTGTCATCGAGCGCATGTAAAGTGAGCTCACTACACCCATCTTTGCTTCTCCGCTCAACGGGGGTGCCCCTTGTCACGACTTTATACATAGAAATATTAAAAATATATTTGTGATAATTATTATTATTAAATGGTGATTTTGGTTCACTTTTTTACCGTGTTTTCGAAGAGTGTTACGGCCGGGCAAAACTACTGGCAAAAAAAAAACAAAAAATACGCAGCAAAAAAAAAAAAAAAAAAGAAAAAAGAAAAGTTACTGTTGTTCCGAAATCGAATCACCAAAAAGTTTTTTCACGGGATAGCTTGTTTCGCAGTAGTGATATCGAAAAACAAACGACTAAAACTAAACCCTTACTTTATTTTTTATGATGACAACGTGATTCTTTTATTTGGGTTGTAGCTCGAGTAGTGTTTTTGACCGCACGAAACGGTTGCTCGGTAAACGTTTTTGTATATTTCATGATTACTCATCAAGTACCAGAGATTATTATGGCACGCGACTACCCATAAATGTATTTGAAAGTGAATTTTAATGTTTTTGACTTAATCGAATTACACTTTTTTTTTTCGTAAATGTCGAGAACATTGCCTATACGAAACCCCTCGAATAACTCGTATAACAGTATACAGGGCATTTTATTAATGGAGAGAAACGATTATTTGTAAATATTGCCGATTACGATAGTCGGTTTTCATTCCTTGCCTAATAGAATTATACATACTTATAAAGACACCCGCGTACGTTAAAAAACAACCGAGTTACGGTTAATTTATTAATGCCGTTTTATGAAATTACATTTTTTTTTTTTTTTTCATATTAAGGGATTTTCGAAATAGTGTACCACCAGGAGACCAGATAATTTTGCTCGGGAGGACACCTGTTGCCAGGCAATCGTCTGGTCACCTGGTACCTGGTTTTCCCGATTTTCCGATGGCACTTCGGCTTTATTATTGAACTGTATACAATTCATTTTTGTATTTTTTTTTTTTTCGATAGACAACTACGACGATAAATAATAATAGCTTAGGTCAGCGGTTCTCAAAGTTATGCGATCTGAAAATTTTTTCGCTTATTGTGAAATAAATATTTCCAAATTATCCAATAAAATTGTTTTTATATATTTTTATTTTAAAAAAAAAAAAAAAAAAGGGTCATAAGATGATATTCATTACGGACGCCATTGAGACAGTTTTAGGTCCAAACAGTCGCCGTGAGACGAAACAGTTTGGAAATCGCCGGACTAGAGTGTTTGTCACTTTGTAGACATAACTACTAGCACGGACTCTGCATTACCTATGATTTGTATCTTTCAATAATAATTTCTATTAAAAACTATTACGAGAACTATTAAAATCCCCATAAATGTACACTTGTACACGCAGACATTACAAATAATATTCTTTACCAATATATTTTAGATAATAAATAAAATATCTTATATCTATGTTAGCCCATATCTTTGTATACAATAATTTCTTTATAATATGTATTCCTTATTATGATTTTGTATTGGGTGGCGTTTTATTTGTTCGCCTTTGTTGTACTATGATTTTTTTTTTTTTTTTAAATCCAAACCGGTCGTAAACATACACACAACCTATATATTACTCTAATTTGTCCTTCGTATCTTTTACATTTATTTTATTGTGCTACTTTCGAGTAACCTTTAAACGATTTTCGTGTATTATTTATGAATTGTTTTATTTGTATATATTATACGTTTATACACGTTGAAACACATTCGACGATGGCATTTCGAGTAAACGCCATCCAATCAAAACCGTTAAAATGAAAAACAAAAAAATTTTAAGCACAACGATGTACGTATAGTCGGCCAATGTTTATTGCTCAAACAATCCAATAAAAACCGCTAGTGATTGTAATGCGTTCTTTGTAAGGTTTTTTTTATAGTCGCTGCAGAACACGTTTTCTGAAGATAAATAGAAAAAACAAAATAAAAATCATTAAACAAAATTGTTATAATTCTATTTGTACTAAATGAATATTATATAATAAAAAAAAAAATATCGAACGGATTAATCGACGTATTAATGTAAATATCGTAGACAACAGCACAATATTTCGATTAATTTCTTAACGAATATCAAATTATATCTATGGTCGGTTAATGAGCTGTGTTTTTGCACGGGTCATCGAAATTTAGTCTGTATATAGCTGTGTTTTTTAGGCTACCGATTAGACATCCGTAAGGGTGACTTCACGGGGTCTTAAATACACTCTATCCAATCCGACGATCTCTTGATATTTTTTTTTTTCCTGTACAGTCTTTATTAAAATTCATAAAAGAAAAAAAAAAAGGCAAATATGTTTTAAAGTGTCAAGTCGGTAAATCGAATAAAACTCGCGTTGTATTTGTACACGGTTCTACCGAAAGACCGGCCTGGAGTTGTATAGTATCACGGTGGTAATCGGAATAAAAATCATTTTTTTTATTTTTTTTTTTTTTTCATTGACTTTTGACATTTCGCCGAGGCAGGTGAGGTTATTTCAATTTTAACCAAACCCTCCCCCCTCTCCCCACCCGCTTTATCTAAAACAGTCGTGGTTTTTTTCGTCGGCCGTCGATTAGAGGGACGCCGTCGTTCAAAACCGCGCAATTCTGACGAATAGTTAAACATGGAATTAAAAACGATAGGTTTGTTTGATATTATCCGGATTTTTTTTTTTGTTTCTATTACAATAGAAACCAGAGGAAACTATCAAGGCGATAAAAGCGGCCGCACAAGAGCAACTTTTCGTCGCGCAACTATTTTGTCTTTTTATGCCGTCAAGTTGCTTCGGTTTTGTTAAGAGTGCGCACACGACGATCAACTATTTCCTGTAAACAGATTTATTTTCACGCGTTGTATTTATGCATTCGATAAACACGCGTGCACATCACATTTGGGCGCACTACTTCCCATAATTTACTTTTTTAAACTATCGTCTGAATAGTCTTTTAAATTTTTATCGAACAATGCCGGTCTCTTGTCTATTGCATTTACTACTACTCGGTTCACTGTCAACGATCTCGTCCCGTGGACAGGCTACAGTGGCCGTTTTGCACTATAAAGTTCGTAACGACAAAGATAATCGAACGTTTTCATGAAACAGCGATGTCGATGCGACTTGCTCGGACGTCACTGAAAAAAGCGAAACGGCAACTAACACTCGTCGCCCTTCTGTCGGGGCGGGTCGAGCGACTGAAAAGTTACGTGGGTCCGTGTGCGGGACTAGACATTTCGATTTTGTGGAAAAGTCGCCGGTGTGTGCGGGCCGCCCTAAAAGTGCGCGAAACCGAACGGCGGCGGTTTTGGAGGAGAAGAAGAAGAAGAAGAAAAAAAAAAAGGGGGGGGGCGGTAATTGTAATAATTGTACGGCGACCGGATTGCGAAAGGGGGCGCGCGATGTCACGAATCCGACCGCCGACCTCCGGCGCCGCGGCCTAATAGAATCTTCTCCGGCGGCCGGGCGTCGGGATTGCCGGCGGGCGAATACTCTGGGCGATTCCCGTCGCGACGTCGGCGTACGGGTATCGGTCGCGTCCGTCGTATCGTCAAGATAACAATGTGATCATAACGTCCGTGGGACGAGCGCGACGACAACAGTCCGATATATCTGGCCGACAATAACAATAAAAACCCGTATTAAAAACGTCTCCGTTTTTACCATTATCGTGTACCGCACACAACGCCCGTCGGTTTCTAGTGTGTGTACACGGCCACGACGTATTATTATTATTATTATTATTATTATTATTATTATATAATAGCGAGTAAACCGGCGGCGAAAACGGACCAACTCGAAAATTGGATTTCGAGAGGAATTTTCGGCGGCGGCGGCGGAACGAGACGACGACGACGGGCAGCGGCGGGGCGCGAGAGCACAGCGCGTCGTCACAATTTACACCGACCGCATTATTTGGACAGGTGTGCCGGCGTGTTCTTATTTTTCTCTCTCTCACTTTTCCCCCGGTTTTTTTTCCGTCCCGTCGCACCGCCCAGGGGTACGCTTATTCTACGGGTATTATTGTTATTATTATTATTATTATTATTATTATTAAACAGCGGTGGCAACGGCGGCGGTGTGTTACGCGCGCCCAACAATAACACGACGCGGCGGCGGCGGCGGCGGCCAACTGTCAATTTGATTGACACCGGCCGGCGGAGGGGCGTGTAACGAAGGTAGTGGCTCCGCCGGTCCCCGGACAAGAGTCGTGTCGGCGCGTCGGTGCGCGTACACGCGCCCATATTATGAGAATACGCGCGCGGCACGGGTACAATATAATCCAGTTGATATTATACGATAATATTTCGCGTAGCTCCGGGAGTGGCGGCCGACAACCCGACGACAGTACAATACCCCCCCACCACCACCACCGCCGCCGGTATCGCATTTATTCGCCCAGAGTATAATACCGGCTCTTAGGGCGTGTTCTCACCAAAAGCAACCGGTTGACGGTCACGCGATAGGGATTCCACCACTATGGGTTTTAGTCGTGTTGTTCTCGCGTAAAAACCGAAATACCGACCGTCCGCTTTTCAGTTTCGCATAATTCAATTGTCGAAATGTCTCCGTCGGACGAGGGGAACGCCGCTCGTGGCGTCCGCGAATGTCACAAAATCGGAGCCGCAACAAAACGGGGAGGAATTTTCGTGATTATTTCATGTTACCGGTTCACAGGTTCTAGTCCACATCAATACAACATCATTTTGTTAATTCAATCCAATTCAATCCAATTCGACAAATGGAAATTATTTTTTTTCATTTTAGTTACCGACGATATCCTATTTATAAGTTTTATATATTAACGCATACCGTTAATCAATACATAAGTTATTGCATAATAAAAAAAAAAATCTACTTACTAGAATCGTGTGTTATTTTTGAAATGTCATTCCACGCTTTTTCCTGTGATATCTTGCCGCGTATAACTAGACGATGTTATACCATATAGACGTGCGTGGTTTTCTACAAGTCGTACAAAATTGACATTTTTTTTTTTCATTAATTTTAAATAAATTCATATAATATACAATAAAAATAAACACAAATCGCGCGGGCGAGCGACTGGGAAGAGGCTGACATATCGGAGTTGCAATTAAAAATAGTTTCCAAACAGTCGTGTTGATGTCTGGTCCTGTTGCTACCGGGGTGAGAACATGTCAGTTGCGTTGCCGTCATCAGTTGCTTTTTGGGTGAGAACACGCCCTCGGTGTTTATACGGACGAAACGCCGTCGTCGTCGTCGTCGTCGTCGGTATGCCGGGAGCGCGCGCCCGCGTGTGTGGTCCCCGTAGTCGTATTATTATTATTATTATTATTATTACTACTACGGTTAAGATGTTTATGATTTTGCATATTTTTCATTTTCGGTTGTCCAATGGTTTCCATTCTTATATAGAAATGTGTTTCACGATACCTACGAGGTCTGTTCAAAAAGTACCATGATTTTATCTTTAATAATTACAAACATGAAGTTACATACTATTTAAAGATATCGCCCTTCGAAATACTCTCCTCCGGACGATATGCGGTGTTCCCGGCGATCTTGCCATTTTTCAAAAGTCCTGCGGAACCGTTCCAAAGTTAAAGCTATGAGTTCTGTTGCCGCGTTCGCATTAATTTCCTCTAAATCTATTGAAATCGTTGTCCTTTAAGCACAGATTTTAGTCTTGGGAATAGAAAAAAAAAATCACACGGGACCTGATCAGGAGAATAGGGAGAGTCCGCGAGACCATAGCAATTTTTTTATCAGCCAAAAATTCACGAATCCACAGTGCTATCCTTCTCATATTTTCCTGTAAAATTGCATGACAAGACTCGATTGAGATTCGCTTTGTTAACTCACGAAGGGTTAATCGGCGGCCATTTCACATTTTTTTCGCAATTTGTCGCCACACCATCGTTTCTGGACGACGTCGACGGTCTTCCAGAACGTGGATCGTCTTCGGTTAACTGTCCTTGAAACGTTTAAAACACTAGAAAGTCACGGAAACCACTTAATGAATCGTCCCCAAAAGCGGTTTTAATCATTTCCGTACGTTTGTGTTGCATCATTTTTACCATGTGCCAAGCAAAACTTGAGGCACACGCATTGTTCGTGGTAAATCAACAAATGTTTTTCATTCTATCGTGGAATTTGTATCTTTTTAATACCAATCAAATTCTCGAGTTTTCCGGTGGATATTTCAATGTTTTTTCTTTCATACATACTTTTTGTCCTCACAATTATTAAATCAACAGAGAGAAACAAATATCGGTCGAGCCGTTCTTAATCGACCATCTTACTCGCATGCGGCAATTGATTTTTATATATAAATAGATATGTTTTATTATCACTATCGAAGTCTTTACCTATATACTCCGGACACGACGCTCTTATTTTAACTCGAAATTTCGCGTTTTTTTTTTATCGCCTCCCTCGCCCGCCACGGAGCCACCGTTGTTTTTCTTTCGGCGTTTCGAGTCCAATCGCAATTCCCGGGCGTCGTCATCATACCGAATGCTCCGCCCGGATGTATAAATCCACGGTACGGAGATTTACTTCTTGTCCGCAGACGGTCGGCACGTCGTAATAACAAATAACCCGGGACGAGCTGTGGACGTTTCGACGCGGCTGTACAATGAAAACATTAATCCGGACGGAAACCCTAGTCGGAAATTTAAAAGAAAATAAATACACACCCTTCAACAATATTGGCCGTACCGCGTATTCCTCCCCACGCAGAGACTTCAACCGTACACACGTATACCGGACGGTGTACGCCTCCGGTCCGACAGGCTTTTAGATGGGCGGGAGGGCGTGTGATGTGTATGTAACTGCGGCGGTTAGAGGGTTTTTTTTTTTTTTTTCCCCGACCACCCGCAACGAGTAAATAAATAAAAATGACTATTGAAAAATAAACCGTTTTGAAAACGCCATAATCGTCGCGGTCCAGACTTGTCGTTTCACCGCTACCGTTCGATACGCGCGTATGTCAAATATTATGGGGGGGGGGGCAGCGTTAGTTTTAAACGTCAGTGCCGTGTAGCCGGACGGGGGAGGAATCCGGCGGAATTTTTTTTTTTTTTTTTATCCACACAATTGGTTGTCAGTAAGGCTCGGATTATGTAGCAAATGCTTTTTTTGACGGGACTATGATAGAAATACAATTCGTTTATATAAATACGGTTTTGAACCGTTCCGATTTCAAACGAAGTAAAATTTATTTCGCTTATTTTTTACATAATTTCCATGACAATGTTACATATTTACACTTTGACTATATTATTATTATTGCCGGAAATTATAAAACCGGTGGAATAACCGGTAATAAATGGATGACTGATTAAATAACTATCGGTATTGTGCCGAAATCGTAGTTTTATCAAAATTACCGTAATTACAGTTTTATTTACAACTTAATGAAATGGAAAATCATCTGAATTATATCTGCTTAGATTTTAGCACATTCAAATGCTTTAGTTGATCGGTAAATACAAATCGGTGATGTATAGTGTTTTAGAAAATGTAACCGTCGAAATGCCAAAAGTTGAAAATTAAAATTTAAAATTAAAAACAAAATCGTTAGAGAATTCGGTGAAAATGTGTTTAGAACTGACGGAAATATTGTATTTTGTAAATTGTGCGAATCAAAATAAATTCGCATAAAAAATATAACGTTCAACGACGTATTGGCACAGAAAAACATAAAGAAGCATTGGAAAAACGCAAAGCCGAAAAAAATAATGCATTTGAGCCATTCATTCGACAATTTAGTAAGTCTGACATTAATGCTGACGTAATTTCCCGCACTTGTTGCGCCGAATGTTTCACTAAACAAATTAAACAACGAACACATTCCGTCATTTCTTTCAAAATATTGCAATAAAATTATTCCAAATGAATTTATTTTACGAAGTGGATACTTTGGTTTTTCCTCCACTAATACGATAGCTAAAATACATGATGCTGTGAACGGCCAAAAAAAAAAAAAAAAAAAATGAGTTTTCATAGATAAAACAATCGACAGTGTACGATGAAATGTAACTAATGTCATTATTGGTATTTTGCAACCACGCTTATTCATACAGAATATACTAAAAATAATAATCTAATAACTCATTAGTTATTTTTGGTGCGGCCATGAGAATTTATAATATCGCCAACGTATTTGTATATTTAAAAGAAGAAAATATACGCACGTTTGTAAGCAAACCGATTAATAGTACTATAATCAATTGGTGTAATTAAAAAAAAAAAAAATAGTGAGTAACAACAAAATATCAAGTGCCCTTCCCCCCCCCTCGTAGTTTTTCATAATAAATCATATAGATTTAAACGGTTTTTTGCCATTTTCAATGTTTATTTGTATTTATTTTTATTTTACGTTTTCACGGCGAAATCGTCGAACGAATGCACTTGTATGTCCGTCGTTTTCGCATACGAAATTTCATTATATGCGTTGGTCTAACGGATTTTAATCGCGCCGAACGGGCGAAAAATACCAATCGGAACGCGGCGTTTACTCGGCACCGCAGCGATGGCGACGACGACGACGACGACGACGACGACGACGACGACGACGCAACACCGGCCGATCGCATGCCGCGTCCGCCTCGCCGGAACGGAGATTTTAAACATAAAAAAATAATAATAAATAAAAAAAGGAAAAAAAAAAAAAACCGGGGAAAAAACCGGCGGACGGAAAATTACGGTGTTGAAAAACACATCACGCGTGTGTCCGCCGGACCGTACGGAACGGTATCCGCCGGCACCGGGCCCCGTCGCCGCGTCGTAGCTTTTACGCGCTTTCTCCGTACACAAGCGGACGTGTTGTATATACACACACACACAAACGCGGTCGTGTTTACCGAGACCCGTTTGTCGGACAAAAACGATATATATACGATATGGTTTTTTAATTAATTACACGGCTCTGACGGACGTTAGACTTGCTGCGGGCGGCCGAATATCCGTATAAAAAAAAAAATTTTATTAAAAAACGCCATGTGCCCCACACTATTGTATACATTTGTTATGACCGTATTAAACGTATTTTAAACCGGCAGCGTTTAGAGAGAGAAGGAGATGAGAGAAAGAGAGAGAAAGAGGTCAAAAGTAGCACTGAGCACTACTGAATCAGGTTCGATCCCAAATCCGGATTGACCGAAATGGTAGAAGTCCGTTTATAATCCGGATTAATGTTTTCGATCCGGATTTATAATTTTTGCGAAATATTAAATTTATTTATTTTTTTTTAAAAATTGAATTAATGTAATTAATTATAGTAGACAAAAACGATTCGTACACAATCGGCAACGCTGGCTATGTATTCGTGTAAACAAAACAATAGTGATTACAAATTAAATTATCGTCGTCTAGGAACCGTCTACAAATCGGCCAATCTCGGAATTTTATTTTTTTTTTCTCAAATTTCAGGTAGAACCAAAACCGATATCAACATCATTAACGCGATGAAATTTTTTCATTTTTCACAGCGAACCTGTCTGTGTAGCCAAATCATCGAAACCAAATTTATGTCATATTTTACATTACGTATATAAATTATTAAAATAATAAACAAAGAAAAAATAGTACCTATTTATTAATCGTATCCCGGTTGAAATGGAGTGAATAGCAATTTAAAAAAAAAAAATAAAAAATTATTATTGCGTAGAGAAACCCGGAAAAGTGGATATTTCGGGGAGCGTCATATGAAGGAGAAAATATTCTGACAAAAAAAAAACCCTATTTTTTTAACCCGATATTTCAATATGTAGAAACAAGTTTCTTTTAATGTCCAGTTTTTACCGCCAGCATCTCCTCTACACTCAAGGGGGGGGACGCTGAAATAAAAATCGTACATTATTACTTTTTAGGTACTCGTATAAACATATATACTAGCCCGGCTTTCCTCGGGTAAGATTTGTTGGTTATCCAGAGTCGTCTTGCTGTCCCGACATCGGATTTTTAGAATTTAAAGAGAATTATGGAATGTATTGTTTTTATTATCATGTGGGCTTTTTTTAAATTTTTTTTTTCTTTTGTCTAAAACTAATTAAACGTTTTTTTTTTTTTTTTTTTTTTAATTTCATATTACTTTTGAAATGTAAACTAAATTTTTAAATTTAAGATTTAATTGGCCCCACGCATTAAACATTACCGGATACAGCACAAATAGTTTTCGTTTGCATGAGACATGTACAATTGACCACGGGAAAACATTAAACGGTTAGGTTTAAACCTGTAACGGTTGATGTTTGGTCCTGTGTCTTGTTCATGGTCATTGAAAAGCAAAATTTTACGGGAAGTTGGCGCCGTCTAAACTGGAATGATAGATTGGTCAGTATCATTGGTTACCTAGGGATCAAGACCGTTTCCCCAGCTCCACAGCCAGAAAGGATCGTACACTCAAGCAGACAGTTTTTTAAAGATTTTATTCCTCGATTCATTGCAAGGGCATCGATGGCCTTTGATCACGTGGAACAACGTTCGTGCTTAAAAACGTGCCAAGCGCATCCGTATATTTTTTATTTTACTCCGGGATAACCTTGGACGGTGGTTCCTCGTTTTCTTCGTTGAAATATTTTGGTAGATTGTCCAGTCTACAGATGTATCGTCCGGGCTAAAAATTGTATCAATTCTAAACTAAATGAAGCTTTTCACTGTATTTGTATGGAGGAGATTACCGACTTAGCGTAACGCTTCGGTTACCATGGTTTTGTATTGTTATTATTTATACTATTTGGTTTCCATGGTAAATCTACAAATAATTTCCCATCTAAATATCCGACTTTTCCGGTGGATTTTCCAATAATTATCTTTCATACGAACCTTGTCCTGACAAATACGAACACAACAACAAAGAAAAAAAAATCGGCCGAGCCTTGAGAACGCTCAAGTGACAATCTCCAAGATGGCGGCCGTCAGCATTGATACACTGTTGTAGACGATCTTTGAAGCTCTCATATGATTTTCGGCACATTTCGACTGGTATGGCCTCGACTTCCCCGTGGAGTGGTCTTTCGTGGAGCTGCCGTGGGTTATTTGTAGTCGAGTACCGAAAATTTTGTTTATTTACAGTTCCAGAAAATGGGCCTCATCGCTACAGAAAAAAGTTGATATCGGAGGAATTTGCAGAAGAATTTGCTGACAGAGATTTTTACGGTTGCCGTAGTCAGTAGCATTTAACTCTTGAACAAGTATTAATTTATAGGGATGGAATGATAAATCTTCGTAAAGAATTCTCCTCAAAGAACGGTATGAGATTCCCAAAGCTACAGTGTGTTTCCGAGCTGAGCGTCTTGGTGACTGCTCAATTGACTCTCTAACCGACTGCACATTATCGGGGGTTCATACCGTTCTGGGTGCTCCGTGTCCAAGTCTACTTAGGGTACTTGCAGTTTCTTCCGAATGCCGTATCCACAATTTGACAGTGTTAGCAGAAGGAACTGATTCAGCACGTGGAATGCCGGAGTGTATACGAAAAGCCCTTTGTGTAACGATCACAGAACGATTATTTTCGTAATACGCACGCAAGACGAAAACACGATGTACACCTGTCCAGACCATGATTACGAATAAAAACGGCATTACCGTACAATTCAAAATGTACCACTTATTAAGGCGAGCTCTTAGGTTCTTATCACCGGCTAATAACCTCATTAAACTCGTCAGTCGGCTCTGCCGCACCCTGTATTTATATCATTTATACGATAACACTTGTTGATGTTTTTTACAATCTAAAAAATACGGATAAACATATAATTTTTATATTTATATATATATCAAAGATTGGTCAATCCGGTATTATGACGACGTGCTAGGTGGGAAATAGGCAGACAGGTCAGGATAAGATTCCCGCGGACGCTCAAAAAGTTTACAGCGTTCTAATGGCCTGTAATTTTGTGATGAATTTTCAACGAATAAAGGTACTGATGAACAGTACAATTTTAAACTGGTCGTGGTGTAACGGTCGTCGAACTCGGTGTACCGATTATGTTAAAAATCGGGGTATTTAAAATTAACGAATAATAGTCGGTTTGTGGCGGTGATATCATATGCGATACGAACTGTTCGCGAATCAGATACGCTATTCGGGTGGAGGGGGGTGTACTAAAAAAAAAAAAAAATCATATTTTCGGTATCTGAAGTCTATAAAATGGATATAGTACCACGATCTCTGCAAGACGGAATTGCATGTGAAATAAATTCTCACGCCGTCGTAATAAATATACCCGTTAGCCCCCCCCCCCCCAGTCAGTAGTGTGCGCGCGAATTTTTCGGCTGTTGATCGGCCGGTCGAAAGGCTCGGTTAAAAGTTTCCGTTTTGATCAATCGAACAATCGATTTTTGTATTTTACATCGATTTGTTTTCGTCCGTAATTCCCGTAGGTGGAAACATTGAAATAACTATCGAATGTGTCGGGTAATCTTTTTTTTTTTTTTTTTTTTTTTTAAATTCGTCCCGATATTTCGTTGTGCGAGAACGGTCGGAGGAGAGGGGTGGGGTTGAACTTTCAAACCTTTCCCCTGCCCACGGTTTATTATTATTTGTATCGGTTTTTTTTTTTTTTTTTTTTTTTGATCACGGCGACCGCGTATAAAATATCATACATACGGTCGTGTGGGGCGAAAACGAGCGCGGCAGACCGGACGCACGAGCGCTCGTTTATAGATTTCCGTGTCAGATAATTTATCGCGGCATAACACATTGTAGTGAGAAGTATACATACACACACACATATATATATATATATATATATATATATATATATATATATATATATATATATATATATATATAAATAATATCTAAATACTACCAGGACGGCGTTATAAAACGCTACGGACAACCGGACGAGTACTGTATATACATGTGTAATGTATAAAGACTCCGGGACGCAAAGTGACAGGTGTACAGACGATTAGAAAGAGAGTGAGAGAGAAAGAGAGAGAAAAATAAAGAAAAAAAAACGCGTTACTACACGTATGCAGGTATTAATATACTATATTATACGCGTACTTACCGACCAGTTTTACCGTATTTTTTTTTTTTCCAATCCGAGCATACAATATACGGGGACGTTTGATAATTTTATATATTATGCGTACGGGACGTACTTACCGACGTGTCGCGGCCGAGGTCGGATTACTCGTTTGTAACGTCGGCGCGTGAAAATCCGTTAACGCGTCCCCGCCGTGTGCCGTAACACGAGGCGGTGGTTCGTCTGTTTTGTTTTGTTTTGGTCTTTTCTACTTCTGAATTCCCCGAGTTTACGAGATAACGCGCGGTTTTTTCGCCGCTCGACCGGGGCGGATAAAATACTGACGGTTACGGTTATGATAAGTGGTCGGACGATTCCAAGTCGCGTCAAAAAAATTTATACTTTTCTCTCTCTCTCTCTCTCTCTCTCTCTCTCTCGAAATTTAATGATAACTAGTCGAATTATTTTAGTTACACCGACCCGTTTAAACTATTTACAACTACTATTGACTAGTTATTTGAACTGTATAAACCTGCAGTGGTAGCTCAGATAAAACCATACGAAACGGTTTTTTTTTTTTTTTTTAATTTTTTTATTGTAATTACATTAATAAACATTCAACCAATTGCATTTATTGTGTCACTATATTAATAACCTGAGATTATATATAGTAGGGTTAACCCAAAGTGGTTCTCAAAGTGTGCGCCGTCGACCAGATAACTCTGGTCTGCAAATATATAGGATTAAAGGAACAGAAATGGAATTTCAAACCTCTCTGGGAGGTACAATATTCTCATTATGAATTTAGGGGGTATATAAATCCTAACATTTTAGATAGATATAATTATACCTCCGGCATATAAATTTAGGGGGCATATATATATATATATATATTCTAGCAAAATCGTACCGGGAGGGGGGCTATAGTTATTCTAGGTGTATGATTTGCCTGTTCCACGGGCCGACCGCCGTCTGCATAGCAACAGGTGTCCACCCGAGCGGAAATTTATCGACGTCAGCTTCTGGTCTCATGGTACTCAATTTTCGAATATTCCTTAAAATTAAAACACATTTTAAGGGATTTTAATAAATAGCCGTAACTAGGTTGAAGTTTAACGTACGCGGGTGGTATCTTAACTCGTGTATATATAGGACTGTCACGGGCACCACATTTTAAAATTAACTCCATTTCCATTTTCTGGACCAAATATATCTCGGCGGGATTTGATGATAGGAAAGCGGTTTGACGCCAAACAGTTTGGCTTGTACTCTCGCACGAGTCCCTCTCATAGTTGGGTATTATAAAGTCCCTTCTTGTACGTTTACGACAATGATCGGATCAATTGCTACGGACAAAGTCAAACGGAAGAGATTTTATTATATCTAGCTATGGGAAGGGCTTGTGCGGCGGAGTCACTCTCCTATCACCGATTTCCAATATATACCAGAAGACCAGAAGCTGACGTCGATAATTTGCGCTCGGGAGGACACCCATTGCTATGCAGACGGCCCGTCGGCCTGTGAAACGGACAAATCGTACCCCCAGCATAACACTATAGCCCCCCCCCGGGTACGATTATGCTAGGATATATCAACCCTCTGAATTCATAAATGGAAAACAATAACGTCCAGGGAGGTTTGAAATCCCTATTATTTTAACCATATATAATTTTTTAGGCTAGAGTTATCTGGTCGACGGCTCGACGCCCCTGTAAAGAAACCATGACGCACAATTTAGGAACCGCTGCATTAGAGAGATAATGACACGGTGTAGGTAATAATACCGATCGTATCTAGCGGCCACTTTCGAGAAACCCGTCCGAAACACGCTTTTACTATAATATCTTTGCGATGTGTCTGTATCGGAACACCCGAACCGAGTAAACATCTGTAGAAAAAAAAAACCGATATAACTATTACTACAATAACGTCCCACTATATTTAACGGACAATATCAGGAATAATAATACTGTAATAACAATTTAAAACGAAACGGTAGTGACGGTGACTGGTTAGTAAATACGGGCTATAGGTTTTTTTTTTTTTTTACAATACCTAACATTATACATTTTATTTACTTTTTGCCCGAGTAAAATATTATCATAAATATATACTTTTGCTTATACGTATTCCGATAACAATACTTTTTTTGGACCCAGAATATACAAATTCAAACAGTCGTATAACTCTTGTACCTACACGCAGTACACCACAATAATATTAAACGTGTTGGTGTGAATGCATACTGCTATTGTACAGGTTTCTAAATATTTATTCGTAGGCATTTAAACGTATTGTCTACTATTTAACACAATGATCGCGCGAGCATTTTATTTTTCTCTCCATAAAAAAAAATCGATAAACCGTACGGTATACGGTATAATTAACCCGGACGAGTATTTACACCACGAGTCTCGGTTTGTTTAAACAGATGACGCGTGTTTTTTTTTTTTTTTTTTTTTTCGAAAATAAGAAAGCGGTACACACACATCACGACAGTGTGTATTTTTCTCTTTTATTTATTTTATTTTTTATTTATTTTTTGTAGATTATTATAGCGTTTGACTTTTAACACGGCGTAAACACATATTGTCCGAATACCTCCACACACACCTCCGGAGCTTTCACGCGTTCGTAACGAGCAGGTGCGAGTTTTTTTTTTTCTTTATTATTATTATTATACCGAGCTAAACGCGTACGGTGTACTTACCAACCTAATTTGCACCTACGCCCGACGTTGTCGATACCCGCGTATAGTTACACAAAACTGGATTCCTTTTTTACAACGTCGTCGTCACCACGGTTTATTATATAGATATTCGCCGTTGCCTCCTTACCTCCTCGTGCGCACCTCCCGGTTTCGCGTCTTTTCGATCGCGTTTTAACGCCGCCTAATCGTCTCGGCGCGACGCGACCTCTGGCGGCGCCCGAGCGCACGCAACTATATAATTATATTTCCAGCCGCAAGTATACATAATTATACGTCCAAACACGAATTTCCCCCCCGCAATTACGTCGTTGTCTCTGGCGCCGCCGTTTAAACCGTCGTCTCGTACGTGTCGTATTATACGATATTTAAATTTTTAATATTTATAATATCGCCCGAATACACCGCCGCCCGATTTTCGGTATCCCGTAACGACACGGCGATACGAAGTGACCGTTAAAACAAATCACCTATATACGTATATGTATAGTAATAACACTTGGATGCGTGGCATGAGCAACATATGCAACGAACTGGCGCTGTTATAAACAACACTCGATTTCGGTCGCTAATTTGATTTTAACATATTTTAACTAGTTGCCCGTCGACCCGCTTTTTACGATCGTCGTGAAATTGCAATATTGAATTATAAATCGTCCGCGGAACACCTAGCGAGTTTATTGTCTATACAGTACGCGGTTTAAGCAATCTAACGACCCGGTATAGTCGAGATTTTCGTATTCGGCTCGATCGTATTCGTCCCATAGGCGGACGGATCGACCAATACCGTCGCAACCCACAAAAAAATTATAAAAATAGACGATGGGCTACAAAAAAATTTAGTTATAATTTACTTTTTTTCGATAACTTTTAACTTGATTTGTTAAAAAGCAAAAAATGAAATACACACGAGCACGCGGCTTATTGGATACCTACACGTGTCTTGTGTAGTAAGTCTATACAAGTTTAAATATTGTAGTCCAAAATACGTTTATGAGTGTATATAGTCGAGGGAAATTCGTAAGTAATAACTTTTAACGTCCTTTTCCCGACTTAACTAATTGTGATTACGAACAAGTAAACGTGGTAATATCTCGAACCACAATACTTTTCCATATGTCCTGGCAGGGCCGGCTTTAGATCTTCAGCGCCCAGTGCAAGAATTGTTTTGGCGCCCACCTCCCCCTCTTATACAATATAAACAGGCAAAATAGCGTTAAGTAAATAATAAAAAAAAAATAAAATACCCAAATTTAATTTAAATCGCGTTGTGATAATTATTTTATTTTTTTTTTCTACCTAGTAATTGTCTAATTAGAGTAGCCAACGTTCGATCAAATTCAATTCCAATTTCGGCGCCCTGTCGTATCGTATCTAAAACCGGCCCCGTGTCCGATAACCGCGATAATAATTATTATTTTTTTTTTATTAACCCAAATTACGTAAAATTAATATAATACGTTCTGGACAATTTGCCGGTCCTCGAATTTTACGGTCCGGGGCCCAAAGCTTATTTACGTCTCTGCGCGACTGATATAATATAATAATGTCGAGGAGATATTCGTGAAACGAGCGTTTTTCGACGGCCCCGCCGACTGCCGTATATATTACGTATTTTCGTTATTAGACGGGGGGCACTAAATCTAAATCTACAATGATCGATGTCGTATTTACGGTGCGTTTAAAAAAAAAAAAAAAAATAACGTGCCGCTGGGCGTAGTTGGGCATTTATCTTATAATAATAATAGTAATACGCCGGAGAGTTTGGTGCCCGAGACGATCGGAAGATAACATTATGATAAAATAATGTATATTGTTGGTGTACGCTCTGGGACCGAAAATCGCGTAATAAATCATCCGGGGGGGGGGTTCCCTACGCGAGCGCCGTGTTTGTCTTGGGCGTGTACGGGAAATAATATAACGTTCGGTTATATAATATTATATAATATAGTGTTCGGTGGTAATATTATTATTTTATTAAACGTATACGGTAAGGGAGGGACCGCGTGCTTGACAAATAAAAAAAAATAAAAAAAAACTATGGCGATAACACGACGATTCGAAAACTCGAGCGTCAGTGCCCGCGAACGGGATTTTTTTTGCGCGGGGTCCAATAACTTAAAACCGTAATTATTTCAGAAATCGCGGACAAATCCAAATTAATTTAAGGGGTCGTGCGTTATTGGCGATTTTACCGAAATAATCCGGAAAACAAATGCAAATCGATATGATAAAATATATACAGACGGGGTCCGTACCACAAAGTATTTGTTGTGTAGTCGTGAATTTCGTTCGGACAAAAACGTTCGCGTACAACAGGAAAATGTAACCATTTAAGTGATTTTGGCATTTTTATTCGTTATGACGATCAAAGGGTATTCAAACCCGGAACCCCCCGGGTCGCGCCACTGAATCTAAAGAGAAGATTTTTTGATGAGACGGTACGGGCGTGTTGAGAGAAATAATTAGACGAGTGTTGCAAGTGTACAATATTTAGATGGAAACCGGGAAAGGAGTGGTTAGATGTCATAAGATGGAGTTGGACGAAGAAATTATGACGTAGTGCGCGATAGAGATGAGTACGGCGAAGGAGATGAACAAAAAAAAAAAAAAAAATAAAACAAAAAATTGATAAATAAAAAACCGTTACCAACATTTGTTTTCTCGGTTTGTCTCGCACGCGTATTGCTAGAGCAACAAAGGAATTTTACATATCCACGATTGCGACTTTTCTGGTGATTTTTCGTCAATTGGCCCGTTTTACGTTTCATAAAGACGAGAAGTATTTACTATGGACCCTACGAATGATTTTTTATTTTATTTTTTTGTAAAATTCAAATTAAATTAAAAAAGAACTCTCGGAGACAAATGATGGCTCCTAACCAGAGAGTCGCAATAATCGCGGACATGAAGAATGCATTTGTTGTTTTATATTACGTGAGAGCCAGACAGAAAAAACAAATGCTTACGACAAAGCCTTTTAATTTCGTTTTTATTTTACTATGGACGCTCCAAATGTTTTTTTTTTTTTTTTTTGTATACGAGGTCTGTTCAAAAAGTTCCCGAACTATAAATTCTAAAAATAAAAAATGTATAGTATCGTAAATGTTATTAGATTAAAACAAAATAGATATAAGCAGCTATCTATTCATTGAAATATCAAATGTTTATTGCTATCTAACCATTAACTGTGCGCGTTCAAAGTAGACGAGTCGTGTGTATTGTGCGATTTTTATGATGAATAACATTCACGAACAACGTATTAATATTAAATTTTGTGTTAAACTTTGAAATCTATTACTGAGACTCATAAAATGTTGGGAAATGCTTATGGTGATCAGTGTTTAGAACGTACTCAGTGTTACGACTGGTTTAAACGTTTTAAAAATGGTCGGGGATCTGTTGATGTCATAAAAAAGCTCGTCAGGTCAGATCAAACGTCAAAGTCCTGCTAACGGTTTTTTTTTTTTGACAACCTGGGAGTTATTCATCACGAATTTCTACCTGCAGGACAAACCGATGGTACTATCTAGAAGTATTAAAACGTCTTCGAGAAGAAGTGCTGAGGAAAAGACCAGAAGTGTGGAAGAAAAACTCATGGTTTCTCCATCACGACAATGCTCCGGCACACACTTCCCTGTTAATTCGAGATTTTTGCGTGAAAAATCACATGACCGTGCTTCCTCATCCGTCATATTCTCCCGACTTGGCACCAGCAGACTTTTTTTTATTTCCAAAACTAAAATCTCCGTTAAAAGGACAAAGATTTTCTACGATAGACGAAATAAAAGAAAATTCGCTAACGGGGCTACAAGCAATTCCAGTAACTGCTTTCCAGGATTGCTTTCAACAATGGAAACGTCGTTGGCAAAAGTGTATAAGGCAAGAGGGAGAAAACTTCGAGGGTGATAAGTCTCAACAGCTCGTAGGTAAGCACTATAAATAAAAAATTGAAAAATTCGAGAACTTTTTGAACAGGTCTCGTATTTTCATTTTTATCGAGCCGCGTGCGTGTGTTTGATTGGAAAAAAAAAAAAATGAAAAATAAAACGCATTTGCCATATACTCGACCGGTGAAAACGAAACGTTAGTAACCTCTTATGGACGACTATGGGGAACTCTGTTAGGCCGCGTCCGCGTATACGAAATGCGACGGGGTCCGAAATCGCTGACGTGGTAAACTACTTTGTATTGACGATTTTTACGCGTACTTTGAAAATAATAAATAATAAAAAAAAAAAAACAAATACGAACGGATTCAGTACGGCGAACACGCGCAGAGCAGCTATATAATATAATAATATACACGCCAAGTGAATAAAACGGTTTATTCGGGCCGTCAATAAAACCGCGTCTGCAGTATATATTTAATATAATAATATCGTATAGCGAAACCGCCGCCGAGTCCCGGGCGCACGTACGCGGTCGTTAGATTTCGATTTAAACGTCTTTATACGCATGTGGTTTTTTTTTTTTCGGTTTTTTCCATTCGTTTTTCGTAGTGCGACTCGTACGGGGTGTATTTCGCCGGTTGTCGCCAGTATAATGTAATAATATATTATAATAATATCCGCGCGGTGTATGACGATTTATAAAAGAGACAAATTACGCGGCGATGGCCGGAAGAGCCCAAAAACCGACACCCAACGGTGTCGTGGTGCTGCGCACACGATCGTAATTTTTAAATTATCTAAATAAAATAACGGATAACGCGTTCAAAATTTATCTAGATGATAGAACAGATTGACGCTTGAAAATATTTATCTTGAAAAAAAAAAAATAATAATAATAATAAAATAAGTACGTTTTAGCTAGACGAACAATAGATAACCGCACGTTTAGGTTTTACGTTATTAATCGCTCGCGAAATTGTAAAACCTGTGCAATATAATCTTTTTTCTATAAATTGCCTGTTTTTCGAGTCCAATATAATTCGTCGACGTCGGAAATCGCACCAATTAAAGCGGGTTTACCACAAGGTGGTATACTTTCCCCCTTTTCTCTTCAACATCTACGTAGCAGACCAACCCACCATGCAACAAACCATCGTAGCGGATTATGCTGATGACAAAGTCATCAATGAGTCCATCAATGAGGATCCGTTAATTGCCTCATCAAACTGACAAGTACATCTTAACCAATTGTCCTAGTGGTGTGAAAGTCAAAAATGGCGAGTCGAAATTAATCCCAACAAATCTATACACACAACGTTCGCACTAAAACAAGGAATATGTCCATACATTACTCTCAACAATGTACGAATTTATTCCACATCCGACACAGTTAAATACTTAGGATTATTTCTGGACAGAAGACTAACATGGTACAAACACCTTCAACCCAAACGACTAGCTTTAAGCGATCGCATGCGCATGCTCAGACCTCTGCGAATTAGAAATAAGTGCTCCACCTTAAACACCAAACTATTAATCTACAAAGCTCTACTCAAACCAATCTGGACGTATGGACTCCAATTGTGGGGTGCGGCAAAAAAATCCAACATTAATAGAATTCAAACTTTCCAAAATATATCGCTCCGACGATTAGCCAATGCTCCGCCCTATATCTCTGACCAAACTCTTCACAACGATCTCCGAATGAGAACAATAGATCACGAAGCACGCATTTTCTACACACGTTCTCATAAACGACTCCAAACCCATTCTAACCACCCCTCATAAAAGATCTTTCCATCCTTACTCTCCCGGGGAATCCTAACCGCATATTAAAAAGGATATGGCGCCGTGACCTTTTACAAAACTTCAATGTCTAACGTCTCATTGTGGTAAAAGAAAAAAAAAACCGAACTAATCAATAGGCAAGAGTCACTCAATGGATGGCTGTTTAAACACACCTTTCATGTTATTTTTTTTTCTCCAATTACTCTCATCATATAAGCTCATTGTGCTAAATTGGATAGATTGTTTATGTCAAATAAAAATATAAAAAATTATATATATATATATATATTGTCTATTTGATTGCCTACTATGGTTTATCGATTTACGTATCCACGTTTATGGAAAACTAATAACAAACATTGCATTGCACCATAAATCATAATACTTATACACGTAGTTATTTATTTTTTATTTTTTATTTATTAGATTTAAAATGTTTCAGCATATTATACATGCTATTACAAGTTTATTAACGGGTTCTATTTACAAATGACAAATTATGATTTATTAATATTATCAGTTAGTGACATAGTGATAATGAAGTATACATGCTAATGTTAGTTATTATTTATTTTTAATGATAATTTAAATTTAGTCTTCGTCTTCGCTAGATTGCGATAGAAGAAGATCTTGAGGTAGACGTAGTTTTAAACGCCGATTTTTTGTTTTGTTTACAATATTGTAGAACCGTGCACCATCGGATGTATTGAGATTTGCGTGAAAGTTTTTGAATTGTATTTTTATCCAGTCTTGGAGAAGAGGAATACCTGTGTCATTATGAATTTGTTTATTTCTCATAAACCACGGGGCTTTGAGACATAATCTCAGAACGTATTTATAATATATATTATCTATTATATTCACATTGATTGATTAAGTTAGATACATTTCAATGGAAAATTTCAAATTTGCAAACGGTTATGGAAAAACGAAAAAAAATCTAGTGAAATTAATTATCCGACTGTCTGTAGATAATCAGATAACAGTTTTATTTATCCAGACAAGATTAGCAATTGTATCTGGATAAGGTAGATAGGTTAGAAACTTAAGTATTTGTTGGTCCTTTGATAAACGACAATGGGTTTTACGATAATAGTCTTTAATTTCAACCGTATTATTGTTAACAATAATAACCTAACCCGGCAGTAAATTATTTGATTGAATTTTTTTATATATATATATATATATATATATATCATCATTAATATTTCAAAATATTATTTTACATACGTATGGCGGACGAGAAGGGGATATGGCCAGAGTTAAATTATACGGTGTACCCGTGGCGTGCGTGGACGTCGTTCGACGTGAAACAGTTGTAATCGGTCGATTAGAAAAAAAAAAAAAAAAGAAGAGAGGAAAAAATACAAAAAAAAAAAAAAAAAACCGTATAACGTTATTGGTATATTACGGTAATAATACGGGTACAAAAATATTACGTTCTTATACGGCCGACGACGACGACGACGACGACGACGTCGTTTTACATAACGATGTTATTATACGATATATAATATTGTTATTATGTACGGGGTGTTCGGCGCCGAGTGAATATTCGGGAACGCGGAGGTGTTAAACGCCTGAATATTAAATATAAAACTCTTTGAGATATAAAAAAAAAAAAAAAAAAAAATGTAAACAATCGCGCCTTCTTAAACGCCACGCCGCGTATTCGTTTAAATTATTATTATTTTTTTTTTTTTTTTATTTTACCGACGGCGGTTTTCACCATATGGTTTGTTTTTTTTTTTTTTTTTGTTCCCGTATAATTTTCGACGGCCGCCGTGGCCGAAACTCGAACCAAACACCGTCGTCTACACCGCCGGCCGTAATGCGACATTTACGTGTCCGCGATCGAATAATACCGGTTGTTCTTCTTTGCCCGACCACGTAATAAAATACGTTTAAACGGCCGCGAGCCGTACGCGTTTGTATTATGCAAAACGGCCGTCGTCGGTGCGGTAAATTGCCGTCTAAATTTGAAAAAAAAAAAAAAAAAAAATATATATATATATATATATATATATACACACACGCGCGCAATACGTTTACGACCGACGGCGTTCACGTTCGGACAACGCGACGTTTTAATCGGACGGCCTCGTAGAATCAAAATGATGACCGCCCCGCGCATATCGCGAAAATAGACCACTCGGACAACGGCCGTGGCGACAACGGCTGCGATTTATTGTACTTGACCGCCGGGCGCCCGACATTTAACCGGTACAATGACATTCGGTAGGGTACAAACAAGAATCGTCGTCTGGCTACTGGGCCTTCCGCCCGGATTGCAGACCAACCGCGAATATTTTTCACCGGTCCGCCCTACCCGTAGGGGTCTATTTAAACAATCGTTTTCTTCTATGAAACTCATCGAGGAGTTAAGGAAATCGTTCTTCTCGGTATCCTAATTGTTGAGAAACCGCGTGCCGGTGGTAACCATAACTGATCGAATAGAATTTTAACGAAAAACGATTCCGTATATATTGCGCAAGTATTGAATGATGATTGTGCTCGTTTGAAATTAATTGCGCAATATCGAATACGAATTGTACGTGATATTGCACAATAATTGATTTTGTCAGTTCAGTTGAATTCGAGTCACCGTGTCGAAGCGCAATTGAAGACCGCGGGTTTATTATCGAACTCGGGGGGGGGGGGTTTATAACGTATATAATTTTTATCTAAAATATTTTTACAAAGTATAAAAATTAAAAACATAACTTAATGTCTGAAACAAGGGAGTATTTTTAAATTTCTCAAGATTGATGTTCATAAACAGAACACATTATACGTTTTAGTCATTTTATGACTAAGGCGGTTGGCTAATCTGACGACAGTGCAATTGTCAATAAACAACTTTAATTTTGTTTACGAAATATTTTATCAATTTTTAAACATTTTAGATTGTCATCAAAGCTTTTTCAATTCGGTTGATATTCAACCGGTTTCGAACTAGTAAGATATACGAGGTGTGACAATAAAATAACGAGACTTTTTGAATATAACCTAAACTATTAACGTTATCTATAAAACGATTATTGAAATATGATTAGAAAATACTTATCTAAAAGTACTATGAACACTGATGGCATCGATTCATTTTCTTATTCGTTAGTAGCCTTGTTATTAGTGCGAGTTCGACTATACTGCCGAAAAATGTTAGATATGAAAATCGAACAACATGTGTTAACATTAAATTTCTTGTTAAATTAAAAAAAACTGCCGGCGGAATCGTTTCGTATGTTATGTGAAGTTTATGGTGAAGAATGTTTATCAAGAGCTCGTGTTTTTGAATGGCACAAACGGTTTTGTAGTGGAAGGGAGGACGTCGAAGACGATAATCGTTCTGGACGTCCTACCACGTCTTCAACAAACGAAAACGTTGAAAAAATCGACAAAATTAATTAATCAATATTATTATAAAGAGGTATTAATTAAATTAAGAGAACGTGTCAGAAAGAAGCGACCAGATCTATGGAAAAATGGCTGGGTTCTTCACCAAGACAATGCTCCGGCTCACAGTGCATTTTCAATTCAACGTTTTTTAACTGAAAAAAAAATGTCTGTACTTCAACATCCCCCGTACTCGCCAGACCTTGCTCCTTGTGACTTCTTCTTATTTCCTTCTTATTTCTTTTCCCATTTTCAAACAGTTGATGACGTAAAAATGAAAACGACAGAACTTCTAAAAGGGCTGAATGAAAGCAATTGGCAACACTGTTTTCAAGAATGGCAGCGACGTATGCAACAGTGTGTTGATGCTGAGGGAAGGTACTTTGAAGGTGATAATCTTTAAATTATAACATTTTTAAAATAAACAACTTTTATTCAAAAAGTCTCGTTATTTTGTTGTGACGCCTCGTACCGGTAACGATAACACAAATTACCGAATTTTCTATAGTAAACGTACATACATGAGGGATATATCATAATTTTTATAATTTTAGAAATTGTACCCCCGCACCGTCCCAATAATTTATTGTAGCCGTTTGTGTACTGCAATTTCTTCATCCGTCCATATTATTTTAGGAAAAAAAAAAATAAAAAAAAATCGTGACTTCGACTACTTATTCACGGTTTTTTGGCATTGTTTAAACGGAAAATTCCGGAGACCGGGAAACCGACGAGTTATAGAAGTTCAAGTTCAAGCCACGTTCGACGTGTACAGCGAAGATAATACGTGAAATTGTAACTTTGACATATAAACGGGTATTGTGCTCGTTCCGCGACCGAACTAACGGGCCCACATCCTGGTCGTTTTTATGCAGCCGGGCGATATAATTGAACTTATCCCGTATACTTCCCAAACATTTTTCGATATCTACGGCTAACTTACGGCAGTTCGCTGATTCTGTCGGAATAGAAAATACATGTTATATTTCAAACGCGGCCGGTCGGCCTCGGATAATGACAAAGCGGGTCGCGCGCTGAAGACCCCTTGTGTCATGGATATCGGATAATCGGACAAACCAGTACCTTCGAACCGTTGAACCCGAATTCGTGTACCGTTTTTTTTTTTTTTTTTTTTTTTGCACCGGCAATTGAACAAAACGTTCCGTAACCGCGCGATGATAATATTTGTCCCGTATAAAACGTCTGCGCGAGCCGTTTCGTAAAATATACGACCGTAATCGCGTGACAGATGCGAAGCAAAAAGAAAAAACTTTTCTCCGTTGATAATAATTTTGTCGCCGTCTCGCCGAAAACAAAAGTCCGCCCTTCCATTACGTATTACACTGCGTACGCTGTCGGTTTGCGTTAGGAGGACCCCGCCGTCTCGTTGTTTCGAATCCGTCCCCCTCGTTCCGGCCACTACGCACCCGTCCCGACGCCCGACGTCGCATCATATTTTATTCTCGTCGCCGCTGTCGCGTCCAATTTCACCCCCGTGAGTACGCCGGCCGCACGCCGTCACTCCTCCGCCGCCCGACCGCGTCCAACACTGTATACTTAAACACAAGGCACGTCCAGAAAGTAAGGATTCCCGCCCCGTTGGCGCACGAGAGAAATTATTGAAACAATGTTTCAACAGACCTTGGGTAATACATACGAATTGGCGACCGCAGCGACATTGTATACGTGAGTGCATCCACCTCGTTCGCCTCCGCCGATCAGCGAAGAGAAAACCGTGGCTTCGGTGAAAAAGGGGCCCTTTTTTTATCCCGATGTGAAACAGTGAATGCGGCCCCATACTGTGAATGCCAAAAAAAAAAAAAAAAAAACTTCGCCAGGCAATCAAATACAAAATACGAGGAATTCTGACCTCTGGTGTTTGTCTCCTTCACGACAACGCCCGTACCCATGCCGTTCGGCTGACAGTCGACCTTCTCGAAGGCTTTGGTTGACCCGTCCACCGCACAGTCCGGACTCGGCACCTTCTGACTACTGCCGTTTTTTTTTATCAAATTGAAGGAACCTTTAAGAGGGAAACGTCACGAAAACGACCATAACGTAAAGTGGGCTGTATTAAAAACAGGACGTGGAGCGAAAGTTCATCGAGGAGGGAATGCACGAACTCGTGTCTCGGTACGAAAGGTTTATCGAACGTAACGGAGACTATGTCGAAAAATAGTTGATTATATATATATATATACCCTGTAATTTTTTTCGGAAAAAAAAAAATAGTTTAATATTTAAAAACGTGGAAAACAGGGTTGGTAACATACGTGCATAAAAAAAAAAACGTTTTATATGTTACACGTATAATACTTCCCCACGTTTATAACGTATAAAACGTATGAAATGACTAAAACGTATAATATGTTCTGTTTTTGAAATTCAATCTTAAAACATTTAAAATACTCCCTTGTTTCAGACATTAGGTTAAGTTTTTAATTTTTATACTTTGTAAAAATATTTTAGATAAAAATTATATACGTTATAAAAAAAAAAAAAAAAAAAACCCGAGTTCGATAATAAATTCGCGGTCTTCAATTGCACTTCGACACGGTGACTCGAATTCAACTGAACTGACAAAATCAATTATTGTACAATATCACGTACAATTCGTATTCGATATTGCGCAATTAATTTCAAACAAGCCCATAACGACATTCCAACAACGGGAAACCTGGAAGTTTTGTTTATCCGCCCGATATGAGATCTGCGGTTCAGCCAAATGGACAAAGGGATTATTAAAAAATTCAAACACCATTACCGTAGCCTGTCAGTACAGTGCCTGCTATAGTTATCAGACGGTAGAAAAATTGATATTTTCCACGCAAATCGAATGCCCGAAAATACTTGGGACCATGTAACACCACGAACCATTGCAAATTGTTTCTGTAAAGCAGGCTTTTTAAGCGGAAATGTAGCAAACTATGGGCGATGAAGGAATTACAGTACAAACAAAATATTATGTTATGCAGAACATACATTGTGGCTTTAATGGGAAAATTAGAGTTTAAAAATTAGGCAAAAAATAAATAAATAATACGATTTAAAGAGGAAATTATTTTCGAGGATAGGTTATGGCTTGCAGGGTTCTATCACTGGATAGCCTCCCTCATCAAGCAACCACGTTATTGTCATTTTATTTTTTTCTCTATGTACAAAGTTATTCTATTTGCTTATTGTGTTTTTTTTTTTTTTTGTAAATACAGATTGTAAGTTTTTCTAAGAGAAAAAAAAAGAAAAAAAAAGGTTATGGCTAGGTTAGGTTATAAATTATTTTATGCTTGGTCACTGAAAACTAATAGAGCAACAAAATTTACATCCGGCATAAAAATGCTGAATGAAAGTCGTTTCGATTTGTCGGCAAGCTTTAAAACCTGCAACAATTGCAACCCATACGGTTTTATAGTTAAACGCCGTCTCGATCAGTTACTTTTGGAATTTCCCGGTCTCGACTTGGGCGGTTGGTCGTCGACTTACTACACGGACTGTGAGAAAAACTCATTCTGATTTTTTGCACATTATCGTCGGATACACGAGGGGTCGGCTTGTGCTATTTCCTTTGCGCAAACACCTCGATTTTTCAAACCAATTATTTTACCGTCGACCGAGCAATCGGTACGTCGATCCCGTAAAAACGACGAAAATCGCGTTGCACAGTTAGGTTAGACATATTTGCGGACACCAACCGATCGTCGATAATATTTAAAATCACGGTTTAACAATATTGTTAAACTCGAGTACGGCCTCTATTAATCGGCACACAATTCGATACGAGAAAATGTATCATTAACCGTTTTGTAATAATTTTAAATCGTACGAATCGTTTTGAATAACCCTGCGTGCGTCGCTAAGGCCGGGCACACGTTGAAACGCAGTTTCTTCCCATTTTTGTGTATAATCGGTCGTAGAACGTACAAATTACGGCCGGACTAAACGAACTAGACGTAAGTTCCGTGTCTGATTCAGACGAAGAAATGGACGAACTTTTACTTTTGTATTCGCTATCAAAAGGAAATAAATCTATATGGAAAAGCGCGTGCATGAATAAATGAAATAGAGTCACGGTGAATTTGTTCTGACGTCAGAATTTTTTAGATAAACGGTCCACCGGTTATTTATTATATTGTATAATTTATTAAAGTTTCAATAGTACTTACCGTTCTTTTTAATTCGAGATCTTCAGCAATTTCGTCCCATAAATTATTTTTTTGTAATTTTGATTTCATGTAATCAGTATGGCTAGTATTATATACTAATATATTGTGTGGACGAACACGGCTTCAATAAATTTTTCTTCCGCCGTATATTTTAGCATATGAATATATATATATATATATATATGACAATATATTCAATTTTAACTAAAACCTATAGTTGACACGTTCGCAGTAAACCGCGGGTCGACGACACAGGCGCAGGTTGTGCTCTACCCTGGCCTGCCTACCAATTGTGCGCCAGTACGCTAGTTCTAACAAATAGATTACAGGAAACGATGTTTCCTTTGACGTCCCTGCGCCCTCGATGTGCGCCCGGCCTAGGAGGCGTCGTACGCCATTCTTACACGCTGCCGTATTAAAAATAATACTAAAAAAGACAATCGACGGCGAACCGCCGTGTCCCCCGCCGAGCGTTTTAACGCGCCCGGCTCTCCCGCACGAACGACTAAAAATAAACACGCCGCGGCGGCGGCGGCGGCGGCGGTCCGTACCCTGCCCCCACGCTCCCGGCGGTGGCGACAGGCGCGGAAAGATTAGATAATAATACACGTTCAGTCGTACGCGTGTGTCAGAAACATTAATATTGACGATACGTTATATTATATTGATGTTGTGCTCTCGAGGAAAAGAATATATATAAAAAAAAAAAAAAAAACCCCCCGAGTGCCGCAGACGGATTCCGGCGATTCTCGACGAACACACAAATATAATAACGGGCACGTCGTCGTTTCACTAACGCGTTAATGCGTTAGTGCCGGTCGTGCGATAGCGATCCGTGCCACACGTGTGTTACATTTTTTTTTTTTTTTTTTTTTTTTTTGATTTTGAGACGCGATTATCAACGTCCCCCAAACGAAAAATAAAATTAAAAAAAATTGTTCGAAAAATTTCGATACGTTCGCACAATAGTCACCTCCACTTGTGATAACGCTGCTAGTAGCCTTAGACCGGGTTCGCGTGATTGTTTTCGTTTGACAATATTTCTGAAAAAAACATCAACGTACCGCCCTCGAGAACGATTTCCTCTTTAAATCGTATTATGTATTTAATTTTCGTCTAATCTTTAAACTCTAATTTTCACCTTAATGCCACAATATACGTTCTGGATACCATAAGAATTCGCTGAGTTGTTCGCTAATAGACTCTTGAATTGACACTTGATTGAGTTGGGTTAACTCGACCAAAAAAAAAAATCCTTACGATTTATTAACGGAAACTAAATAATTCAACCCGTACACTTAAAATAATTTAAAATTCAAAACAAAACAAATCCGATGTGCGTCGTACCGTGGTGAGCAAGAGCAACTCTCTTGTAGGCGGGAAGTTGGGAAGATAGAAATATATATATATGATATATAAGGCAATTTAGTCCATATCTGTATGCAGAGATCAGAAATCATAATGTACAAAACTCCAGCAATGGACTGGCTTTCATTTTTTTTTTAAATGGCTGTGGGCGATATTTTTGTTTGACAATATTTTAGAAAACAGCAACGTACCGCCATCGAAAACAATTTCCTCTTTAAATCGTATTATCTATTTATTTTTTGTCTAATCTTTAAATTCTGATTTTCACCTTAAAGCCACAATGTATGCTCTGCATAACATAATATTTCGCTATGTTGCCCGCCGGTTAGACTGAGACGATACAGGCGCGTCCTCGAGAGTCTAATGCAGGGGTCTTCAACATTTTCATACAGAAGGCCCACATATTGTTTTCTACAAATCTCGCGGGCTGCATTCGTAGTGAAAACGTGTTTTTTATACAATTATAATTCGTATGATTAAATTTTAAATTACAAACTATTATTACTGTTAAAACATGTATATTTATTTTTAGCGACCGATAACTGACGTTGTTTTACACTAAATAATTTTCTATATTTGTTTGGGTCTGAGACGATGCAATCCACAGAGAGTTTTCTAAATGAGTTTTTTAACCGAGTTTTAGATTTGCCAATTTTCATTCGTGAAATAATATACTCACAAGTATATGTACTACCAATAGGAGACATCGTTTTTAATACATTGTTTCGAAAATTACAATATGTCTCCGTGTCAATATACTTTGAACAAAAGATTTAATGTTCAACGTTATTGTACTTTTCTATTAACAATTTTTTGACAAATTAATCGCACAGCCTTTTCTTTCAATTGAATAAAAAAAAATTATTATTATAACTAAATAATATTACAGTAAATGTTAGCAACATCGTTATTTGTTTCGGCGGGGTACAACTTTTACCGGTACGTTTTTAACTAGATTCGACTGATTCCACTATAACATGTGGTTAATTTTAGTATTAACTAGTCGAGATCAGTTTTAACGGATTTCGGGTTTTAACTGTCACATATGTATATATACAGGGTGCGGCAGAGCCGACTGACGAGTTTTGATGGGCTATAAATAACGAACAGTAAAACTTAGAAAAAAGGTTTTTTTTAAATTTAAATCAGTATTCAATCCCATTTTTAAAAATTATTTTTTGAAAATTATATCTCCAAGATGGCGGCCGTTAGCATTGATACACTGTTGTCGATGATCTTTAAAGCTCTCATATGATTTTCGGCATATTTCGACTGGTATGGTCTCGACATCCACGGTGATTTTCTGTTTAATTTCTTCTATGGTGTGTGGGCGATGTCTGAAAACCTTATCCTTAAGGTAGCTCCAGAGGAAAAAATCACACTCGCTTAAATCTGGGGACCATGCTGGCCAGCCTATGTCTCCTCTCAGAGAGACTAACCGCCCAGGGAACATTTGTCGCAAGACGGCAAGTGAAATTCTAGCTGTGTGCGCTGTAGTTTCGTCTTGCTGTATCCATACGACGAAACCACGGTGTACACCTGTCCCGACCATGATTACGAATAAAATCGGCATTACCGTACAATTCAAAATATACCACTTATTAAGGCCTGCTCTTATCTTATCACAGGCTAATGATCTCATTAAACTCGTCAGTCGGCTCTGCCGCACCCTGTATATATATATAGGTATTAATAATATATCGCGAGTGTTTTATACAGATTCGGGTGTTTTGTAATCAATATCTCTGCACATTTTTTTATAGGCGGATTTAGAACAGATTTGCAAAAAAATTTAAATTAAAAATAATTATAACCGACGCTTGACATTTTACACGGATATAAACTGCGCACCTACATAGTGCGGAAGATGCCGGTTATTCCTTTTTTTTTTTTTATTTCGTAATTGAAAATAGGACAGGTGGCGATTATTACGACATTTTCAACGGCAATCGCGACGTAGTTTTCCGGTTTTTCTATATAAAAAAAAAAAAAAAAAAAATGCCGGAAATACAACAGTCTGTCCGGGTATCCGGCAATAATAATATCTATCTGGAAATATTGCCGTCGACGGTATTTTCAGCGGGAAATATTGTTCCGTTCGATGTGTTTTATCACGCTTGTGGCCATGCTGTTTTGTCAACTCGTACAATTGTCGTTTAATCGTTTTATCGGACACGGCCAAGCCGGATAGATCCGCGGCATCCGGCGTCCACCTTGGCCCACGGCCTTAAACGATTACCGCCGTTCGAAAAATAGATAGATAAATAGATAAATCTTTTGCCATCGATCTTGTGCGGTAACCGGTAATCGTCTCGCATTATTTCCTGCCGGCTATTTTACGGTCGGCCGGATTACCGTTCGGAAAAACGAACGGTGCCGTCTAAATTGTCGTGGGTTTTTTTTTTTTTTTTTCCGGGGCTTTAACAATACGTCCCGGCCGATATATATTTTCAGCCTTTTTTCCCTCCATCGTCTGACACCGTGCCAATAATGCGTGTGTATGCGCACTACAAATATTATTTTCGCGACGTTTCGGTACGTTTATATTTGCACATCCGGACCGGTGTCCGTCCAAAACAAACACGACCCGAAATCCCGGCCGGCTGTTGCGATTTCCGTCGGTGCTCGAAATTGAAAAATTCAACAAGGAGCGGGCCGTGGCGTCGCACAAGATTAGCGTCCCTGCGCGACTAACTCCAACCGCCAACCTCGACTAAAAACCCCACCGTGCCGCCACACTTATCGAGCACACAGAATTATTCAATTGATTATTTACGAAAACAATTACAACCGGTGTTTACGCAATATTTTTTTAACTATGTTTATTTGTTCTCGACAAACGTTTTTCGACCATAACACGCGTCGATCCTGTCTGATCCACGGAACGATATAGTGTAAAAAAAAATCCCACACACGTCGCATGTTAAATAATAAATAAAAAAAAAAAAAATCATTAATATATACAGCCGATATTCCGCGTTTAAGTATTCAATTTCCGTGTATATAGTGGTACGTACGCACACCAAGAAAATATTACCATCTAATGAATATTGCGATTCCAGCAGGATTAAAATAATACCTCCTATACGATTAGTAACGAGTGAATATAAATTGTATTAAACACCTGTGTTTCTGTTTCTGTTTTTTTTTTTTTTTTTTTCGTTTTACATTGACGACTGCAGCTATCGGGTTGTTCGATATTTATTAACTTGTCATTTCATCATTATCATAATATTATTCAAGTCGTCTCCGTTCCAAATAAACACTCTAAAATACATTTTATTAATATGGTTTTTTTATTATTATTACTATTATTATTATTTTTTTTTTAATGGAATATACTTATTTATATTATAACATTCGTAATATAATCGTGCAGTTGAGTACAAATTAAAATTAAAAAACTTTGAAAATTTAAAATAGCTATAAATAACTGAAGGACAGAATATTTCGAAAATTGTACGAAGTCTAGTGAGTGTTAATATTCAGTGATAATGTCAGATTTCTACGATTTTTTTATTTAAGTGATTACAAACAATTGAACAAAATCGAAAATAACAGAAAACGTTATTTCGGCCATCGTTCCACAAAAGTTAATTGTTTTATATTTTTCCGGTAACGTTTACTTTTTTGCCGTGAGATATAATTTGATAAATATTACGTAGGTTTAACACTACAAAAATTGATATTTTCATTTTCAAAAAACAAGGTAGTAGACAGATTTTGTTATAGTACCTTTACTATTTTAAATATTTTGTAATAGGTATAATATAGGTTAATAATAGGACGTGTTTGGTTGTTACGGGCAGGGACGTAGTGAAGTCATTTTTTCAGGCGGACAACCAAGTCCATTTGGTCGACTAACTTTACAAAAACGTATAAATACGTCAACGTTTTTAAATTGTATACTTTTTAATTGTACAATTTGTTCACTTTTCCCAAGTTAATGTTAAAACTATTGTTTACAGAACAATAAAATTGCTTTTTGGAGAATAAACTTACGACCAATAACGCAATAGATACAAAAAGTCATTAATTTCTAGAGCTCGGATGTTGGTGACTCGGCATATTTTATTTCGCGCAATCAGAATTATACCCGAGTATGATATAAATTCGATTCATGAAATCTATATTAAAAATATGCAAACTTATTTCGCATATTTTAATGAAATTTCGGTCATAACATCCGAGCTCTATTAATTACTAATTCCTCTTTATTGTAGAATTGACCGTTTTTTGGCAATGGCATCTATCTGAACATCATCAAATATGGTCATTTTCCGAGGATAGAAATAATACGTTTATAAATAAAATTGTGTAGGAAAATTGAGATAGAAATGATGCGGAATTGTCGTTGGTACAGCTCGCAAACATCGGTTTTGCCATTGGACGATAACGGAAATATCGAGTTGCTCTGTGTGTGGTGGGGTGGGAAGCGTACGCGTAAATATGAATTTTTCGCATTCGATTTTTGTTTTTTCGTTGTATGTATGTCGAAGTGGCGACTATGATATTTTTGAAGAAAAAAAAAAAGTCCAATCGGCCGACTATTGGTCCGATACATACAAGTAACCAGCAAAATGCATGTGTTTCGATGTGAAACTGTTCAATACGTTCTGCGCGTCTCTATGGGCATTAACGCGTATTGTTTGTGACAAAAATAATCGATTCATTATTGGAAAACGATTTGCTCGCGTGATGGCTGATGACGATTAAAATACACAAATTTTTTTTTTTTAGTCTGTCGGCGAACGCGGAAATTTATATTTTATATCTGGGCGACGGATGGACGGACGGTTGGATGCGGTTGGGGAAAACGCCGTCCGAAAAGGCCCGGTCGCGTAACCGGTAAAGACTTTTCCATGAGCGGCGGCCGGGCGTACGGGCATATGGCGGCGGGGGGAAATGTCGGCGTGGAAGAATAAAACGACGGTTGATAATGTCACGCGATACGGTATTACGCGGTTACGCACGTACACGGTATAGATAAACGGTTTCGATACGGGATTTTTTTTTTACGTACACCTCCGATATTGTTATGTTGAATGTCGTTTGCAGGTGCTGCAGCGCCGCCGGTTCAAGTGCGTACAGCCAGTCTGACGGTGTAACTGCACAACAACAACGATATTATAATAATACGAATATATATATATATATATATATATATAAACGATTTTAAACATCTTTTGGTCGTTTGCCACCGGGAGTGTCGTATCTCGAACGTATTATACGCCACCGACACACAGTCGTTAACTGCAATATTCCACTCGAACCGTCAAAACGCTTGCATGTATGTATATATATATACGCGCGTGTATTTGATGTATAATCGGCCGGGAGGTTTTAAAAGAAAATTCAACGACGTCGACGTATATAGGCTAAGCGTAAACGCTTCGCGGATTTTCGGACTCTGAATATAATAATTCGTTTTTCTCGCGACACAATCGTGCCCGGCTCGCGGAAATACGTTGGCGTTTTGTTTTTTAAAACGCACGGATAAACGTATTAAATCGCAAGGATTTCGTATTGGACGCGTACTCTCGAAAAGCACTTTTCGGTTCTGCCGATCGAATATCATTCGGTTTACCGGACAGATCGCGCACAGCCACAGCCATAATCATATCGGTACTGCACGCACCGCGTCGAAGAATGGCACGGTTTGCACATTGTGCGCAGATTATTATTATTTTTTTTTAATTGTCCAGACTAATCACAATCGACCCTGAGTAAATTTCACTTGAGTTTCCGAGAATCTCATATTCCTACTTTCTCAGATGTAAAATATCTAGGTATTATTCTGGCCAAGAGGCTGATCTGGGGCCCTCAATTAAAAACTATAAGGAAAAAACTAAACAGTCGACTACATCTCATTCCTACCAATCCTAACCATTCCTAAAAGCTCTTCGTGTCGTCACTTCTGTCCACTGGTACCTATCCAATGACACGGTCCATTACGATTTAAAAATCGAAACAGTACGACAACTAGCTTCCGTACACTACTCCTGGATTCCATTCCAAATTAACAATTCACCCAAACCCAATAATTTCCGCACTCTCGTGTAAATCTCTCCGCGGTAATCCAACGCGTCGTCTGAAACGCCAACGGTGACTTACTCTAATTAGTACATTAAAATAATATTCACGTTGGGTTCCATCGCTGGACGGCCTTCCTCCTCACGCGATTGTCATTAATGCATTTTTTATCATTACATTTATTTATTGTGCAGCGTAGCATAGATTGTGAATTTTTCTTAAATAAAAAAAAAAAAAATTATCTGGACAATAAGACGGATAACGCGTTGAATATCGGTCTAGACTAAATAATAAGTAACGTCGTTTTAACAATTGAATCGTAAAATCTATTGTACAAATTGTATTGTTTCAATAAAAATTAAGCCAATTTATTTCATTTTCGGAATATAAAACGGTTTTAAATTATTCCATTTTGTTTTATGATACACTTCCTATTTTTGTGTAACGTTTGCGAGCTCTGGTCGAAGGTATTCTAATGACAGCAGCCCGACTAATACAATTATTCCATTTGACTTTTTGTCGGCCTAGATTGTGCGCTACTTACTCATTTGTTTATCGGGGTCCACGAATATAAGAATACAATGCAACATATTATAATTTATAACATAATGGAAAACGTAGAATACTTAAAATACTTCTAGGACAAATATGATTTGAACGACATTATGACATTAATAATATAAACGCGGCCCGTTTCGCCATAGTATATCATGGAAAAAAAAATCATATTTTAAGGTTAGAATAATAATAATGTTTGTCGTTATCGTCACCATGTTCCAGCGAAAACAGTTTATCGTCGCATTCTGATCCTGTAAACCAGTGGTTCACGACCTTTTTAGACGGCGGTGCCCTTTTTTTTTTAGAAATATTAAGCGGCCGTGCCCCTCCTGTTAAAACCACAAAGAAATTATAACTTAAAACGCTTATAAAAAAAAAAAAAAAAAAAACAACATAATCCTCAATTTATCTATACCATTCGGTACGACCTCGTTCAACATTATTGTGCATTTTTACGTGGGACATAAAACCCAACAATAACCCAGAAAGTGCTGAATTAAAAAAAAAAAAAATACCGAATCGAAATCAACATGAACCGTTACATTTTGTGTTGGCTATTTTCTCTCCAATTTTAAAGAAACGCGTATAAAATAAAAAATACACCAGAAAGACGAAATGTTCACTAGAAACCACCTATGACGGTGTTGATGATTGGCGGTCAATATTTCTGGTCAACAAGTTATATACAGACAGACAGACAGAAAAAGTACACATCATAATAAAACCAACACGTTCTTCGCTCAGGTTAGGTTAGGTCATTGTACATATATATATTATTATTTTTTAAATTTTTTTTCGTTTGTGCCACGGTGCCCTCTTAATAGGTTCATGGTGTCCCTAGGGCACCGCGGTGCACAGTTTGAGAACCGCTGCTGTAAACGATAAAGGCGCCCCTTTAAGAATCAACCGGACGATTTCATTTGTTCTGTGGCACAGCAATCGCGCTCGGCGCCGATACATCCATCATTCGGATTCGTTTCCCGGTCCGGCCGCTAGATTTTTAGTGCTATAAAATACAATAAAAACAACGTGTTTTAGCTATACGTTTTTTTTTTTTTTTTTTTTTTTTGGGTGGGATTAGAAAATATTTGAAATTATTTAAATTTAGAATAACTATGACCGGCGCTCGACTTTTTATACGGATATAAACTACCCGCCTACAACGGTGGCCCGTGCCATAGTGCGAAGGATGCCGGTTATTTCTTTTTTTTTTTATTTCGTAATTGAAAATAGAACGGGTCGAATACTTTTCGACATTTTCAACGGCAATCATATATAAAAAAAAAAGCCGGGAATACAACTGTCTGCCCGGGTATCCGGAAATATCCCCGTGGACGGTATTTCAGCGGGAAATATTACAACCGAGTAATGTTTTATCACGCTTGTTGGCGATATTAGTGTTTTGTCAACTCGTACAGTTTTTTAATCATTGTTTCGGCGGACGATTGCATCCAATTCGATTTCACCGCCGATAGATAGATAGATAGATAGATAAACAGATTACGATAGACACAGATTTTTAGCGCTATTTTCATCCGGACGGGAACGGTCGGCGTCACACACTATAACGCACACTCGAAAATTAAGCGGTTTTTTTTTTTTTTTTAATTTTTTTTTTTTTATTTAACCTTCGTCGCAGTTGTCGAGCAGATCAAACGGAAAGCCGAGAGCGCGTGCGAATGACTAACGGGCCGTCGGGGCCGGCTTCGGTTCGGTAACCGAGACATTTTTCACAAGTTCAATATGATTTACACCGTTTGTGATGCTAGTCGTTGGCGGCGGTTGTTAAGTCTTTCTCGTCCGGTTTAATATGTTTTACACGCGTATTTTATTACCCGGGGACTTGCTTAATTATTATTATTATTATTATTATTTCGATCGGGACAAAAAGTCGTCGCGTACCGCGCGCGCGTCGACAAAATAAAATTAAAATAAATAAATAAAATAATAAACGTCGGCCGCGGACCGTTCGTAAATCATTCGACGGAGTCTGGGCCGAGTCGCGCAGTAATGTACGGTGAGGGAAAAAAAAAAGAAATAAAAAAATAACAAACAAAAAAAAAAAAACGAGGAGGCGATTCTAAAAATATAATATACGAGCGATTTAACCGATTTGTATACGACGACAGAAGAGCGGGCTGCGTGCGGTGCCGGTGTGTGTCGTCGGCGAACACATTTCATCGACCACACGGTGGTCGTTCTCCGCGCGTGTGTGTGTGTGTGTGTGGTTGTTTACCGATGACAAACCCAGAAAAAAATAAAAATAAAATAAAATAATAAAAATAATAAAAATGAATCATTTCGTTAATACACCCGCGATGGCCGCCACGGTCCGGTGGCGTACAGAAATCCCCATCTCCCCGGGATCGAAAAAAAAAAAAACCAACAAAAAACCCGTATTGAATCATGAAATAATGAAATATATTATATGCACACTCACACGTCATGGAAATTATAACGTTACGAATATATACGATAAGAACATACCGATCGGTTATTACGATATTTTAGAGTTGCGATTGAGAGGAATCGCGGGAATTTCTAACAAAACGCGCGGCGCACGTAGCAATTTACGCGGACGTGATGAGGCTGTGATACGAACTCTGAAACAAAAATTCGAAATCGACGAGAACTGTACACGGAATCGGACCGTGTTACATTTTCGAATTTCATTGGTTCGTTTCCAACAGATCTATTCGAAAACTACCCGTAAGCAACTCCTCGGATTTCGAGGAGTGTGACCGGCTATCAACAACCACGATTTCATCGTTGTACGGTGAAAATGTGATTTTGCCGTTTCGACCGAAATCTATGAAATAAAAAAGGTTTTTAGATAGCCGGTTTTTTTTTTTTTTTTTTGATTTCAATCAGCTCCCCCATTAGAAAATCGAACGCACGCCAATGGCCCAGGACGAGACAACAAATTTCAGAGACGTTTACAAGATCGGTATATGGTAATGTATTATTGAATATCCGAAGATTACGTCCGAATACGTATATAATCAATATTCGATCGTAACTTAACAGAATCATACAACAATTTAAACTTATCTGGGATGTAGGGTAATTTAGTTTGTGTACTTAAATCATTGGAACCAAAAACCCGTTCTGGAATTATAGTCGTAATGTTTTGTACTTGAAGTCAAGGGGTATCGCAAAAATTGTAAAACGAAAAAAAAAAAATCGTATCGTAATTTGTTGTCGGTTTATTAAATTTTTTAGATAAATCTAAACCATGTGATCGATTCCGGAATATTAATAATAATCGAAAAAGTGCATTTCGAGAAATAACGAGAATAACAACAGAATGTGAACTGTTGGGAATTTAAAAAACATTTAATTTCAAGTACAATAACTGCCCAGTCGGTGTAATTATCGAACAATGTCTTAAGCTCGAACTTCAAATGCAAGTCGGTACAGGTTAACCTTATCTAATCGACCTCGGAAACTCCTCGTGTTGTATTTTATTCTAACCCAACCTAAACGCACCGACTAAATGGGATGAAACCGAATATACAGTGTGTTTCAAAATGATTTATCCGGCTTCAAAAAGTTATATTTATTGTAGAATCCCAATAATCAGATAGGCATAAGTTTTACAAGTTAGTCGATTACATTAAGTTTTAGGTATAATATTTACAAATGTTCAATGTGACATCCCCTATTTGTACGACACAAGTCTCAGCGATATTCAAATTCCCCATAAACCCGTTGAAGCATGTCGACTGTAATCATGTGTTCATGGCGTATGAAATGCGACTTTTCAATTCGTCATGGTCTTTGGGAATGGGACGTACATAAACATTGTTTTTTATGTAACCCCAAAGAAAAAAAAAATCACAGAATTTAAGGTCCGGTGAACCAGGGTCGGCCAAAAAACAAAATGTAGCGTCATCATAGCCACCGGTCCATCGCTGTGGTAGCTGATCGTTAAGAAATTTGAGAACTTCTTGGGACCGATGTGGTGGTGCCCGCCACCATCTCGTTGTAAGACGATTTCGTCTCCGTCGGCTTGTAGTTGTGGGAATAGCCAATCTTTTAATCATTTGTAGACATGAAATGATTGTTATTTGTTCAAGATTTTCATTCGAAGTTCTCGGACGTCCTGATGTGACTTCGCTTTACATAGGCAAATTTGAAGAGATGTACTTAAAGAATACTTTAGGCTGTTGGAGGTTCGACGTTAAACTTTCGTCGAAAATCACGCAGCACGGTAATCACAGATTCGCCGTTTTCGAAACGAAACACACAAAACGCTTTTTATATCGACAACAACTGATTAAATCACGCCCACTCGGCTAAAGTGCACTTTATCGCAACTTATCTGGTAATCTATAAATTCTCGATAATCCTACCGTTCAGATGGTTGGTGCTTCATTTATCACAAACCACAGGAACAATATTTATAGGCTACTAAAAAATCGAAAATCGAAAAACACACAAATCTGTTGATATAATGCAAAAAAAAAAAAAAAAAAATGTCAAAGCACTTTTCGTGTATAAGGGCATTTATTATCTCGGGTAAAACCTGTCTAATGTGTGGATCACGTCGTTTCAACGGTTTACAATCGCTGCGCTTTTGTCATCGTAATCCATATCGGTTTGGTGCCGGAGTTACGAACAATTATTACCGTCGGTGTGTAGCCTAAATGTGAATATTTTGGTTTTTGGTCTATACCTCACTATACAGACTCTATACGCGTTCCGAGAGTGCTCGCGGTTCGGTTTCGCCCAATTCGGCGTAGATCAAAGTGGGGTTGTTTTTTTTTTTTTTTTTTTGAATCTTCGGTGTTTTTTTTTTTCTTTCTTTCTTTCTTTCTTCCTTTCTACCGTACAAAGGTCCCGGCCCCCGTGTCTGTGCCGCGGTGCCGTTACTGCCGCCGCTCGTCTCTTGAGTTATGGGGCCCCGAGGAGGTCGGACTTAACTATAATTAACGACGCTATAAAAGTCACGACGCTAATTTGCAGCCGGTACACGCCTCGTGTAAACCGAACGGGCGGGCGGAGAGAAAGCAGCCTTGGCAGACGTTGCGAGACGATAAATCACCCCGGCCGAGGGGCCGAGACGATTTTAATAAATCGTTGGCGGCAGCCGATTTTCTTTTATTTATTTCGCTTTTATTTTCGCGAATAAAAACGGCAACTTTTAATCGAGCCTTTCAACCGGCCAATCAACACCCAATAAATTCGCGCGCACACTAGAGGCTGGGCTAACGAGTATATTTATTACGACGACGACGACGTGCGAATATATTTCACAAGCTATTCCGTCTTGCAGAGACGATGGTACTATATATATTTTATATAGACTTTAGAAATCGGTAATATTATTTTTATTAGCACCCCCCCCGAGTAGCGTTTTTGGTTCACCAACAGTTCAAATCGCATATGACGTCCGGTGCTGAACGCAAACCGTTTGTCGGATCCGCAAACCGACTGTTATTTGTTGATTTTGAATACCGATTATTAACATAATTATTGTCTCGACGTCGACGATCGTTATACCAGTTTAAAATCGGACCGTTCATCAAAACCTATTCGTTGAAAATCCATCACGGAATTACAGGGCATAAAAATGCAATGAACTTTTTGTGCGTCCGCGGGAATCTAACCCGCATGTTTATTTTCCACCAAATCGAAAAGCGATGTCCCATCTAACGCGTCGTTATAATATCAGATACGAATCACGATTGAATCTTTGATATTTAAACATTTTATTTTTAAGATCATTTAGATTGTAAAACATCAACAAGTGCTATCTCAAATCAAATTAAAATAATATAACGAAACGTCATATCTATATATGTATAATCAATTGCCACATGTATGCACGATTGTCACTTGAACGTTCTCAAGGCTAGACCGATTTGACTGATGTTTTTTTTTTTTTTGTGTGTTTGTAATTTTAAAAACAAGGATTTTATGAAAGAATACTATTGGAAAATGTACCGGAAAAGTCGGAAATTTGGATGGAAAAACATTTGTTGATTTACCATGGAAACAAAATAATATAAATTAAAACGGCCAGTTTCGTTACCATGGTACCAAAGCGCAATACTAAATCGGTAATCCTCCTACGCGAAATACGGTTATTTGACTACGGTTGACAAAGAAAAAATTCCAGATAAATTTTAGCCGCTCAAAATTTAGGCCCCTTACTTTCTACTGATCAAATCGAGGTATTTAGATATACAAAAACATGCATTTTTTTTTTTACGAATGCAACGTTATGTCAAAATTTTAAGTCAAATCCACCGACTACTTTTTGAGTTTTGCGGACACAGGCATACGAGTGCTACATTTTTATATATATATATATAGATAAAGGTAGGATCAAGCCACATTTAGTTTTAGACTCTCGAAATGGAGTCAAGGAATTTCAGTCCGGTCGATACACACGTAGACCGGATAATCTACCAACAAATTCCAACGGAGAAAACCACTGTCGAATGTTATTCCGGAGAAAAAAAAAATGGATACCCTCGACAGGATATATTATGTAGTTCATCCGAACAACAGTGAACGTTTTTACTTGGGAATGTTGCTCCACGTGATCAATGGTCCGATGTCCTTTGCAAGGAATCAAGAAATAAAATCTTTAAAAAAAAAAACTGTCTGCTTGAGTGTACAAACCTAGTAAGGCCGTGGAGCTGGGTAAACGGTCCTGATCCCCAGAGTACCAATGGTACTAATGATAATCTACCGTGCCGGTTAAGACGACTCCCATCTCCCGTAAAATTGTGCTTTTCAACGATTATAAATAAGACACAGGGCCAAAGATTGCAAGTTTAGACTTTACCGTTCAATGTTTTACCCATGGTCAATTTACACGTGGCTCTGTCGCGTGTGCCACGCAAACAAAATCTATTTGTGCTGACCCCGGAAGGTGAGACGTTTAACGTGGACGTATCCAGAAATATTTAATGCACATAAGGCCAAAATGAAACTAAAAACGTAAAAACAAGCAACATTTAAACGTCATATGGAATTTTAATAAAAACATTTAATTAGATTTAGACAGAAAAAAAAAACATTTATAAAAAGCTCATATCACAATAAAATCAATACATCGGACACTTGGTTCTGAATTTGAAGAAAAAAAAAAAATAAAGAAAAGATTTTCGTGCACAGGCAAAGCCGTGCGGGACAGCTAGACGATTGTGGATAACCAACGAACATGACACGAGCAAGGCCGGGCGATGGCAGCTAGTTTTATTATAAATACCATACAGTAAATGTACTGTGGTATTTTTTTTTTTTTTTTTTTTTACCTGCGAATTGAAAACCGTCAGTGGCGACGACGGACTGGTATATTACAATATTGTATTTTTGGAATTCCCGAGAGGGGAAACGTCGTTGACAACTAGCGAACGTCTACGATAAATACACGGCGAAGAAAAATAAAATATATTACGTATCCCCGGGTGTGTTTGATGTAACGTACGCCTGTGTGGTGCGTGCCGGGGGTCTTATATTTTACGTTCTTATCAGCGGACACGAACGGCGCGCCGTGTACCGGGCAATTATCTACGGCTAGAAAAACAAAAAAAAAAAAAAAAAATAATAATAAGAAAAAAAAAAAACCTGTCAAACGAAATTTGTTTACGACCACTCTCGGAGCTGACGTGTCTTTTGACGTGTTTACGATACCACCCGCCGCCGGTAAACACCTGTCGAACGTAAATCATAAAGCAAATATTAAGTTCTCACAAAAGGTTTTACGGCAATAATTACGAAAATAAATACGACGACGGTTGTAAATAATTATACCGTTCAAAAACGGCGACATAATCTCTCGTGTCTTTACTTTAGCCCAATGCCCGGGACAAATTCAATACGAAATATATTGTTTCGGATGCGCCGCCGGCCGTGAACAACGAGTTATAATAAATATAACGAAAGATAAATTAACGATTATCGTTATTTTTTTTTTTTTTTTTGTCTACCGACAACGCTCGGAAAAAAATATTGTAATATTGTACGGCCCGACGACGGTATACAATACGCACGGGAGGAGGGTAAACGAACAATGGGCCGATTTAAAGGGACGACGGGGATACGTTTTTTTTTTTTTTTTTTTTTTTTTTTTATGATAAATTACGACGTGATTACGTGTAAGATTTTTATGTCGCTATTTGACAACTGTACCTACGCCGTGTACGCAGGGAATAAATAATAAAAACAAGGAAAAAAACAACCTCAACGTGAAACGCGTCGCGGTATACGCGATATATTATGTTTCGGAAAAAAAAAAAAAATAAAAAATAAAAACCATCTGTATACGTATAGAAAATAACAAACGACTACGAGACTCCTCGGGTCGAGGGGCGGTGCAGACGCGTTATTTAAGAGGGACTCGAACGTAGGAAAAAATAAATAAATAAATAACTCGTAGGGATTTGAATTTCGGATTTAAGAAGTTTTCGCTTTATTAGAGAGAAAAATTAAAAAAAAAAAAAAATAATAAAATAATCCAACGAGTTATATTATAAAATATTTATCGTGTAAAAAAAAATGTACACGTTTACGTTTTTATTTTTTTTAGATTCCGTGTCTAGCGATAAAGCCGAGATGTTTTACTAAGATGTGGTTTTTTTGTTTTTTTCGGTATGTAAAAATACTACGATGTGCTTACCGAAGATTCGGGTATTATGCCGGTTGGTACTGTCTTTTAAAAAAAAAAAAAAAAAACGATACGCGGGGGTTTATTTTTTGTCGATTGCTACGGGGATACCTCTGCTGCAAGGGGGGGGGGCGAAACACGAATTTGAGACCTAACCTTACCGTCATTTTTGCCGAGTTCCGTTCAGAATCGTTTTTATTTTTTTTTATTTTATCGTTGCCAAACTAAATCTAAACTCGTTGCGCGAAGTGTATGTCCGGTTTTTTTGCAATTTTTCTTATTAATACATACAGTAGAAGCCGCTTATTAGAAACACTTTGGGACCAAGGTGAAATGTGTCAATTAACCGATTGTTTCTAATAAGCGATTGGTATGATTTGTACTAAAAAAAAAAAAAATGAAAAAAAATGAAAAATATATTTATGTTAACATGTATATGTATTTAAAAAAAGTATATGTACAAATGTATATTATTGCGTACAGGGAAGAACATTCTTATATAGGCACTGTACTTACGATTAAGTACAGTAAAAATAAACGTAACGACAGCAAAGATATGATTATAGTACATTGGTTATCGCCAAATAACCGGAATTCTTTTTAAATAACCGAAATAATTGTTTTCAAATAATCCGATTTATTTTCAATGTTCTAATATACCGGCCCGGGACATTTTGTTTCAATAACGCGATTGTATCAATTAATCCGTGTTTCTAATAAGCAGCGGCTTCTACTGTATATAATTTTTTTTTTTTATCTTATCATCTCAGCCTACGACACGGTATTCGATTTGAACTCGCGCGGCGTTTTGCAATCGCGACTACGGAAAAAAAAAAAAAAAAAAAAAAAACACTGGAAACAGCAGTGGAAATATTAATAAAAAAATACGGTGTATTATTTTTTGAAACGAATCTCCAGAAGACAGCTCCGCGCGCGCACCATTAAAACGACGTCCGTGCTTAATATTTATTGCGCTTCCAGTGGAGTAGACTCGTTAGCGCCGCGGTCCTGCTCCCGGGGGCAGCAATTGACGTATTGCGTTCATTAATAAACATTTCCGTTGTGCGTGCGTTTAAACGCGCCGGTGCTATTTATCTTGGAAATATTAAGCGGAAATATCATTTTTCAACATAAAAAAAAAAAAAAATAATAATAATAATAATAATACCGAAACGATTCCTATAGTGGAGAATTAAACGTTTTCTCCCGTCGTCGATCCGACGAGCTATTATAATATTACGCGCGGTCGTAAATCATTCGCATTCGGGTAAATCAAAAAAAAAAAAAAAATAATAATAATAATTCTTTATTCGTTTTTTCGTCATATTTTTCGTACAACTGCAGCTGCGCGTGTCCAGAGATTGTCCGTACTCGAGCCCATTGATAATATCAAACGCTATATTATTTACTCCTTGCCGTTAAACATTATTATTATTTATTTTTTAAGGATAGTGCTCTCAAAGCACCGTGGTTCATGAGAAATCGCCAGATCCATAACGACACGAAAATACCCCTGATAAAACCCACGGATTAAAGCCCAATTTAAAAATGTCCACGCCAAACTAAAAAACTTGGACAGTGCTCGTCATTACAATATAGGGGGAAAAAACACTTAATAGACGTCTGGCGGCCTCGACTTCCCCAGGACATTCTTTTAACAGACACAGAAGACTCATCGTCAGAAAATGAAGACCATTATTAATATACTAGACCTCATCGTTATTATTATATTCATATATGTAACACATTATTATATCGCTCTCACCAATAATAATTATGTCATTATTAAATTTATAATCATTTAAATTTGTAACGAATAAAATTGTAAAAGTTAAAAAGTTGTAATAGCACTACTAGGTGTGCCGAAACATTTTATAATTATAATAAAAAATATTATTTATTTTTGTTTCCGTATTAATTCGCACGTGAACAATTATTATTATACCGGCCCGATAATTTAATACGAGACAATTGTACAAGATACATTCGAGATATCCCAGGGACACGCGTCGATACAAATGCAAGTTCCTTTTTACAAAGAGGAGTTTTTCGGTACGTCGAAACCCGTACGTGTCTAACAAAACACGCCGATCCGTGTAACGATAAATGTCTCGGTTAATCCGTTCGGAGTTGTCGTGTAGAATTCTATTAAACGCGCTGGCGTGTCGACATTTTTAACGTCTACTACGCGCACAGGGGGCACATATAGACAATATTCGAAAACCAGATCCGATTTATTCCGATTTGTTTGCCGGAACAGTGTCCGAAACGTCGCAACCATTACGACCGCTTGTCCAGGGATATTTTCAGTGGATTTCTTATTATAATTATACATTTTTTTTTTTTTTGGTATTTAATAACACAAGTCTGCCGGTTTGAGTTTGACGCACGAACGTGCAGTCGCATAACGCGTTTACTCTTTAGATTCTGAGCGTAATACTATGATGCGTGTTTATGATCTGTGAACAACTTTTCTACCAGAAATATTGCTCCGATCATCGACATCGAGGGGGGGCGTTTACGGTAGAATATTTTGTCTAGTTGGTGCGTTCCAAGGGGGGGATCATTTTTTTTGATATTCCCTGTAGTTTTCTTTAACAGCCGGACAAAAACATCGGGAAAGCGAAAATATTTGCGAAATAACGGTTTCGGTTATTTTTCGGCTTTTTTTTTTCACCCCGTTTCAAATAATCGTTCGCGAATGGATTCGAAAACATTATGGATCGATTTTCGACGTATACAACGCACAACTATGCGCATTTCTCGAAAGATTCGAGTGGGTTTATCGCGACGATTGACGATGAAAACAAAAAAAAAAAACCGACGATGACAAGAGTACCGAAGATAACAAACTTGGTGCAGGAGCAGAGAATCCAATGGTTTGGACGTGCGACGAGTAATCACTGAACCTCAATGGGCAGTTGATTGGAGACCAACCCGTCAGAGAGGACGTCGAAAGAATTTAATCGATAGACCGGGTGAAACAAAACCGGGAGAAATCAGATGTAGTGGCAAGAAAGAGAGCACACAGTGGAAAGCAGTGTCGGTGAAAACGCGTAAAGAAGAAAATTATTAACGTATTCGTCGATTCACGGAAAATAAAAAAAAATTGATCTTTATTGTCATTGAACCGTTAAAAAGACGATAAAATAAAAAGTGTACGGGGCCTGCAAGGGATCATAACCCCCGACCAGCATTTAAATAAAAATACTCCCCGTCGTGGTTGCGTCCGAACACTCAACTCGGGTAAACTTTAATCAATTCGAGAAAAACTCTACGACTATAACGAACCACCGTTCGATAACGTGGAGGCCTATCGTCTAAGAGTTAACTTTTGAAACGCAAATATACTGATATCTTATTGTAAATACAGTTTTACAATAAGCATTTTTGGGGATTTACATAAAAAAGAAAAAAAAGGTCGAGATTGACATGAAGAAGTAATCGCCCAGCGGCAACACTTACTGGCTAAAGAGGTTTATTTCAGGTCACGGTTCCGAGTTCGCTTTAATCTTCTAGGCGGATTTCCTGTAATGTATTCAGAGTTTAGGGCACGGATTAGTGGGTTAGAGTGGTTTGTAAGACGGGCACGGAATAATTTATAGGCATTTTTGGCTTGTTCTTGAACAGTTAAAATGTTTAAGTCTGAACACAACGTGTGGTTTGAAACGTACGGAGGAGGAGCGCATGTAATCATTCGTAGCGAGGTCGATTGGAATGTTTGGATTTTGTAAGTATTTGATTTTTTCGCTGCTCCCCGCAATTGGATTCCGTATAACCAAATTGGCTCGAGGAGGGTTTTGTTATAGTAGCAGTTTTGTATTTAGGTCAGTTTTTGCTCGCCTTCCTATAAGTGCTGGAAGAGTGCTCGAATTACAACAGTAAATGGAAATTTCACCAAAGAAAAACATCTGATTAATATATTTGACGTTGGCACGAGTAGTAAAAAAATCGATTTTTGATGTAAATTAAACGGTTTCGGTGGAATAAAATAATAGTTTGTGCAATACAAATGCATTTCGGCATTGGGCGAATCGGATGGTTCCGTTCGAGCCTTTTGTCATTCGATTCGGTTGTAGCGAAATGTCAAAACGTAATAAGGCGCGCGAACACTGCCGGACGTGATTTAAGACGTATTTAAGTCGGTTTTTGCTCGGTTTCCTATAAGCGGGGAAGAGTGCTCTTCGTCTGGCATTCAGCACGAGACGTTCCTGCTTGATGTGTACGGGCCAGGTAAGTGTTTTGTCAGGTGCGAGGCCCAAATACCATTTGCCGTTGGAGGATAACTTAATCGCAGACAAATCATCCGGGGCACGCAATTCGGCTACCAGAATTAATTTTCAATTATTAAATACAATTAGTTATTACGAACGGCGCTTGTCGTTGATCCGTCGCACCGGAATCGCGAACCTGGACCGCCGGTCTCGGTATATGCAGCGGTTCGACGATAAGCGTACACCGACCGAATCCTCGAACGCGGTGGCCTTTTACGATACAATTCTTCCCCTCGGGGAAGCCGACGGACGGTGTATTTGATTAGGCGTCGATATCGAGACGTCGTCGTCGGTAATTATTAGTATTATTATTAGTGTCGGACGATTGCGTTTCCTCGTCCGTATAAACCATTACGACGAATGCGTACACGAAGTGCATTTCTCGGGCACCGGGGGGGGGGGGAGGTTTTTCGGGTACTTTGAGTTTTACGTTCGCCGTACACGCGCGTAATGACGGCGTGTCGGCGGGACCGTCGATACCGGTACGTTATTATTTTTTTATACGATTGCCGCGGTCAGTGCGCCGCATCTCCGCCACCTCCAACCGCCGAGCCCCCGGGTAATCCGTATTGTTAATTATACAGGCGAGTGTGTGTGTATGTTTTACACTCGTATAAAAAAAAAACCCGGTCGAAAATCCGTGGTCCTTGAGACCGGCCGAACGGTCGTCGCGGCCCGTGTCCGACGTAATACTATTAATATTATTATTATAATTCACACGAGACCGTAACGATATCACAATTATTATTATTACCTTAGTCGATAAAAATATTATAATATTATCGTATAATATACAATTAAACCTAACACCGCATAATTCAATATCGCCGCCGGCGAGCGGGTTACATAGGCGAGCTACTCGAACCCGTAAATTATTATATTAATATGTATATATATATATACAGGGTGATTATATTATCATCGTGGTCCGGCGATTTTACCGGAGTGTTTTCAACCTGTGTTTTTGGTTTTTCAACATTTCGTTTTTCACATTTCCGACCCTAATTAGGAAATGCCGTGAAAATTTCAATTTTTTATTTATTTTAACAAATTTAACGTAAAAAAAAAAAAAAGTTGTTCATATTAAACTAAATATCTTAATTTTTTAATTTTATATCAAAATAAGTGCATGTTTAGTGTGAAACGTACTGGTTTAGTGGTCGCGTAATTCGTTCAATTCGAGGAGGAGTTGACGACAAACATACTCGCACTTCTTGTTCGACCGATAGAAGTCGTTCACGTTTCTTATTTTAAATATTATTTAGTACGCGAAAAACCAAAAGTATGTTGGTAGGAAATGCTAACAACGTATTTAATGCTTCTTCCGTTATTCGGTATTAATTTCGTCCAAAAACGGACGAGTGCAAGTCCATTCAATTTTAATTTCAATGAACGATCAGACCGAAGTTCCAAAAGTTGTTCAATTCGTTTTAAATGCGATTTAGCGTCTGTCGTCACTGCGAAACGATTGCGTACACAAATCATATTCGTTAACAGAAAGTGATGGGAAATATTACTTCAATTTTTTTTTCTTTTAAAATTATCAGGTGGTTGATATTTAAAGCAAACGTTAATTCGCCATGTGGATCAATACCTGCTGTTAATGGAAACATTTTTAGTTATTTTCTTTTCAATATTTATCCAAATTTTTTTTGAATCAAACATTAATCCCACATAAAGATTCAGCAAAATATCTTGGAATGCATCTTGACTCTCGTTTAAACTGGAAACATCATGTCCGTCAGAAATAAATACAGATTAAAGGAAAAATGCCGAAGCTCTATTGGTTAGTTGGATCCCACTCTGAGTTAACTATAGAAAACAAACGTCTACTATATGTATCTATTACAAAACCAATTTGGACCTATGGCATTCAACTGTGGGGTTGTGCCAGTAAGTCTAACATTGATGTAATACAACGCTGCCAAAACATGGCTCTTCGGACCATCGCTGTAGCCCACCGGTTCGAAAGAAACGATGCCGTTCACCGTGATATGGTGCTGCCTACAATAGCAGAAGAAATCCAAACGTTTGCTCGCAAACACGAGACGAGATTAGATCACCAATCAGCAATCCAATGGCCATGCCCAACTGTTACACAACTCCAAAGACATTAGACGGCTTAAGCGTCTGAAACCATACGACATAGTTTAAATGTTTAAATTAAGTACAGGAGCCACTTCATTGGAAGTGAGACTTCATCAATGTGTAATGTATATATTAACATTTAGTATGTAAGATATATCCTGTTAAACATATTTATAAAGACCATCAGGTCGTTTAAATAATAAAGCCCCGGGGCATAAAAAAAAATAATATTTATCCAAAGTGTACCGCGACTTATAGAACCTAATTTAGTAGTGTGCCGCGATGGAAAAAAGTTTGGAAACCGCAGCCTTATACCTTGCGCGTACATTAAATGTGTGTATACATTTTACACTTTAGATTTTCAAACGGCAAACTCCTATTTTAAACACAAATTCGTATAGAAAATATTTTTTGAAAAATGCTGAAATGCGTATGTAGCATACCGTTTATGAGTTATAACAGTTTAAAATTTGGCCCAGATGAGTAGTGAAGGGTAATAATACATTTCCAATCCATATTTCCCCGGCCCTACTCCGGATTATACTCCGGTTGTGCCAAATTGTCGAGCACTATTGTGAACACTAGAAAAATTATTCCGAATTAAAACTAAGAATAAACTCGAAAACTTCAAATGGCTACGGATAAATGGTAATTTATCGAGTATCTACGATTGTTTTCAACTAGATTACAACAACTAAAAAAACAATATCAAACGGCATATATATTGCGCAAGTATTCTCGTATTTCTGACGTTTTCCTCTAATCTTTCAGGATACTATGGCCGATACAAACAAAACGTTTCTCTTATCGTTTTTTGATAGGAGCAAGATTTCTAGTAGACAAGTTGTTTACAGACAGAATAAAAAAAAAAAAAAAAAAAAATGGACACTTCATAGTAAAACCAATACATTCGACATTTATCCTCGCCACGGTACTCATCTTAAATCGTATCGTAACGTGTCAGGTTTACACGAACACTGGGCGTGTAGGGGGACAGAATGAATCGGGTATTGTAATATATCCGAACGTTTATACGTTTTTTTTTCAAATGATATTATTACAATATTACACCTGTGCGGTGCGTTTTTTATACCCGACCGGTCGAATCGTGATAATACGAAAGACAAACACACAAAACCCAAACGGCCATAATAAATTACAAAAACGCGTCTTGTTTTACACGGGAGAACAAAATTATACACCGCAATAATAATTATTATTGCATTATATCATAGACGGGTATAATGTGTGTTGCCACGCGGTTAGAGGCGCAGTCGGTTTTTTTTTAAATTTTTTATCGTCTTCGTCGCCGCGAAATCTATGGTGTAAAAAAAAAAAAAAAAAAAAACCATATAGTCGACTCGCATCGCGAGCACATAATAATACGACGTCGTTACTGTAATATTATATTTTCATCGGTTAGAAAACGAAAATGATTATAATTTATTGAGTTATTCGCATAAATATTACCGTACATTAATAATATATATATATATATATTAATATAGGTACTTATGAGCAAATCGTATAAATACGAATAAATTAAAATAACTTTGCGTTTACTTTCTAAACGCGTATAATGATAATAATATACGAGCACATGAGTTTGATTTATCGAAACGTGGCCGACGCATGGAAATATTATAAACGGACGCGCAATTATTATAATACGAGAGGTTGCGTATCGGTCATCGGTATTGGTGAAATCCGTTAATTATTCGTATTTGTCAGACCGGCGAAAACGCGATAATATTGCTCAAAACGCATTAAAAAAAAAAAAAAAAAAATGGTAATACGATAGTACTTGGTTAACTCGAAGTTGTAGGAACCGACAAAAAAGTTCGAGATTGACCAAGAATTCAGGTAATCCAAAAAACAGAAATAAAATACTAGGTTAGACATTTGTTTTTTTAAAAAAAAAAAAGTAAATGTATTTACTATTTATCTATGTATCTAAAAACACAAATTAGAAACAGAAAGAGTATTTATTTTTGTTTGAGTTTTGACTGTTGATCGCTGCAGCATTTGCAGTGAATTGTTCAATTATATTTAAAAATTCAAAAATTTCATAACTGACCTCCGGTTTTGTTTTCAATAAATCTCCTCGATTCATTATGATGTGCCCGTGCTTGTACAATCGTCATGATGGAGGTGTACAGTGCATTCTTGTTTCTCTTCTTCATCCTCCGATTGAGTACTTGTTACAGTCCTTACAGATGACAAAACGTCGGAATCTGATGAATATCCGCACATTTCCAAGGCGCTGTCCATATTGATATAGTCATCGAAAAGAATATTTACACCTTACCCTCACACCGTCCCAACTATTTATTGTTACCGTTTGTACTGTGATTTCTTCATCGCTCATGTTTTGCTACATTTCCGCTTAAAAAGTCAGCTTTACGGAAACAATTTGCAACGGTTCTTGGTGTTACATGGTCCCAAGTATTTTCGGACATTAGATTTGCGTGGAAAATATCAATTTTTCTACCGTCTGATAACTATTGCGGGCACTGTACTGACAGGCTACGGTAATGGTGTTTGAAATTTTTAATAATCTCTTTGTCCATTTGACTGAACCGCACATCTCATATCGGGCGGAATAAACAAAACTTCCAGGTTTCCCGTTTACGAATGTCGTTATGGGCAGTGGCCATTGTCAATAAACAACACGATCTTTCTGTTTTGTTTACGAAATATTTTATCGATTTTCAATTTGCCAATTTTTAAAAATTTCAACTTGTCGTCCAATGTTTTTAATTCGCTTGATATTCAACCGGTTTCGATTTTAAATTTTTAAAGCACCTGGGATTTGCACAGCACCGAACACTGAAGTGTATGTTCGTTGTCGCGTAGTAAACCAGTCAGATATACCGGTAACGATAAACACTAATGACCGAATTTTCGATAGTAAATCTACATACATGAGGGATTTATCATAATTTTAGAAAAAATCGAAACTACGACTTATTCGCGAAAATATTCGAGTTAAACAAGATTTGTTTGCGTTGTTTTAATAGGAAATTCCAGGGACCGGGGGGGGGGGGTGAAAGTTCGAGATATCGACGATTTCGAGTTGTAGAAGTTCGAGTTAACCCCGTTCGACTGTATTACAAACAGTCGATCGCTATGTTTCAAGTGATATACATAGTAACTTATTATCATCGTACAGTCCGTAACGTACGCGAGTTTTTTTTTTTTATATATATATATATATATAAATCAAAATTAACGTAAATAAAAAAATCAAAATAGTTTTTGAAAAAATCTCTATAACGTTACCTAAGATAATCAAATGATCGATGCATCGAAAATGCGATTAATCGACTGTCGAGTTGGGTACACTTATAACCAAGTTGCAATTTTCGATCGTTGAGTCGTTCGCCATAAGGTACGTCATTACTAGGTTACATCAAAACCGTATTGCTTGTATGACGTCTTGAGCGGTTATCTTGGGATGGCTTTCTTGATTTTAGACTATCGAGAGATAAGGGTTTCCGTTTTTATTGATCATTTCAACCAGAGCCTCATTCTTCGCAACATAATCCGGGACGTCTAATTGAGTGAACGGATCAAATATTAATACAGTTTGCTTAAAAAAAAAAAAAAAAATTTAAATACCGGCATTGAATTTCTAATTAAATATAATATTATAATAATTTCCATCAGATTTTTTTTTTTTTTTTTGACGATTTGTGTGATTGCTTTGCTCCCAGCTCCCTCTTTTTTTATATCCGTTAATTATAATAACAATATATTACTATACGCTTTTATTTACAATATACGAGACGTCGGCGTTCGTCTGATGACTTGCAGATGGCGTAAATATTGCGAAATAATTCCCTCATATGTGTAATAGGTTTTTTTTTTTTTTTTTTTACTCAATAATTGTCATCCGTTTTACACGTTTCGTCGCGACAAACCAGACGCACATGGATGCACGCCGTCGAAATTTCGGCCGAAATTTGTAAAAATGACCCCGAGACCGAGATTTATAGTCGAACATAAATCCGTGATAAATTGCGTGACGCACACACGTGACACCAACCGGGCAACATATGTGTACGACGAATCGTAAATAATTATTATAATGGTAAGTTGAACGCGTTCGTTTTTGGTGTCCGCAGTCGCAAACCAATTGGTCGACAGAAAGAATTCGATCGAAAAAGGCGATATTTAATCGTAAAAAAAAAACAATTAAAATGATTTTATACGTTTTTTGCGACAAAGAAAATCGATTGGATAATATAAACCTCGTTGCACATAGGACGAAATCATGTCATATTATTACGCTGATAAAATGATGACTATATGAGTATATGTGCTCTATCCGTTTCGAATCTGGTAAATAATAAACTAATTTATAAATTTCAAAAAAAAAAAACTTGTATTTACGTTCAAAACCTTCGTAGGTATTTGTAAAATACAATGTTTAATATATTTTTAAGCAAATTCGAGTATTGGGGTATTTAAATACACTTTAAAAAGTAATTTTTTTGTTTTTACAAGACCATTAATATTTTATTTAAAACTTATGATCTATAAAAAAAAAAGTACCATCCACGCCTGTCGGGCCTATCCTTTCCCCCCCTACAATAATCACCGTTCATTCTGTATTGCATTTCGATTGAAAATGCACGTGCAAAATCTCGCAGTGTTGCCATTGTATATTTTTTCTTCCACGATATTATAGCTCGACAAAAAGTGCAATCGACAAAATACACAGGACCTAACCTAACCTAAAATACACAGGACTGAATTATGATGGTACGCTAATAATACAGGCGTTTGGCGTAAATATAAAAATCCGGTGCCGACGCGAAAAACCAAGAGGTTCTCTTATTTCCTATATTCGGTTTAAATGTAGGAAAATAAAATTAGGTACACGACACCGATCGTGTCTTTTTATAATTACATAAAACACCGAAAGTTTTATCAGTATTGCGTCTTTAGTTTTCTACATCACACTTCGACACGTCACAATGTGTTTGCTAATGACAAAACAAAAAAAAAAAAAAAAAAATACTCAAAATTCTGAAAGGACAATTTTATTTCGTTTCGCTATTATAAACCGACAAAAAGGACCCCGGTGCAGCCCCACTTCCCCGTTTATACGAGACCACGGCTAAGGTCCTGTTGCATACAACACCTGCTCGCGGCGAAGATTACGCAAATTCTGACCGGTTGCCAATTACCAGGATCAGCTCACCGAGCTTGTCGGGATTGGGGTCTATGGATTACGGGCTTTGAATCCTCCGCGTAGATAACGGAAGGTCTTCAGGCGGCCGAGCCATCGACCGCGGCTGCTATCCCGCTCCGCCCGATTTATCAGACGACGTTAAGAATTGCGAGCCGGTAGTTTCCCGGGTTCTTTGGGATTAAGTCGATCCCCTTCGGTCATTTGCGTCGCGGACCTCGGGCACGAAATATGGTCAACTTTTTTCGCAAATTGTCGCCACACCATCGTTTCTGGACGACGTCGACGGTCTTCCGGAACGTGGATCGCCTTCAGTTGACCGCCGACTGTCCTGGAAACGTTTAAAACACTCAAAAGACACGGAACCACTTAATGTGAATCGTCCCCGAAAGCGGTTTTAGTCATTTCCGTACGTTTCCGTTGCATCATTTTTACCAAAGTTCACCAAAGGACACGTCGAAAAGGGCGAACGAAACCGACCGACTGGATTTAACCACGTGTAATATTAAACCGAGATGAGATAGCGATTTCGGGTTTTTTTTTTTTTTTTGAAAAAAATATCCACTTATTCGCGGGGAATACGCCTGCGTAGAATTCGGAACGCGTTATCGTGCGTAGATTAGCCGTAATAATATTTCGAGCAGACCTCGTGCCAATGGCAACGCGCCGAAAATCATAGCGAAACCCCCAGGTGACGATCGGCCAACAGCGGTGTATCGTTGTTGCTGACGGGGCGCCGCCATCGAGAGATGGCCACGCGATTGTCGCGACATAATTAAAAAAAAAAATTTGGGATTTCCCAAAGACGTTTCGACAAGAAAAAAAAAAACCGCTCCGATTCCAATCGGATTATTAATCGGCGCGCGGACACCGGCTATTTTAGCGGTGCGTAATAATCACGCGGATATACCGGACCGGTGTCTGAGAACATTTCCCGGGCGGGAAATTCACTTTTCCCCGGGTCGCCGAGGCGGCGGCTAGGAGAAAAATCGCCCGGCGGCCCATCCATCATTTTCGCGGCGGGCCGACGCGTGGGGGTTGCCGCGCCATCGGAACGTCATTTTTCACCCGGGCTTTTTGACAGCGACAGATTCTTTTGCAAAACAAACAACCGCCGCCGCCGCCGCCGCCGCCGCCGTCGTCGTCGTCGTCGCCCGTACTTGTCGTGCCCGCATCATCGCTCATTATTCTTTCATTTTTTTTTTTTTTTATATATATATATATATATATATAAAAATAATATTTATTATTATTGTACAAATAGCTTTTTTCCTCGCCTTGACTTTTTTTCATTTCTTTTTTTTTTTTTTTTTACCGCCGCCGCCGGCACGTGGACGGCGCACTGAATATGATAAATTATGTTATCATCACCGTACACAATAATATTGCGCGCCGTACAGGTGCGTATTTATTCCGACGTTAAATCCAATCGTCTAGGGATACAACGAGAAACTATCGATGAATTACTGTTTGTTTGTTTCTTGCGGATACGCGTTTGAAAATGTAACGCGGTGACAAAAAAAAAATTATGCCAAACATCGAAATCAAACAAAATACGAACGGATCGTGTCTAAAAATAACGTTAACGCGATAATAAAATGGTATTGGTGTTACGAACGGATTTAAGGGTTATTTTTTTTTTTTACAAAAAAAGGCAGTACCAAAAATACTGTTTATAAAGAGGTATTGAGATGAACAAAATATGTCAATATAAATATTGGTGGGTTTTTATAACACCATAATGTATTATTACACAAAGTTATAATTTTTTGGGTATATTTTATTTCAACATTTTGTCGATTAGAATTGTATCTTACAATTTGTCTTCAAAATATTAAAATAATTTTTTGCTGACTTCTGATTGTTACAATACATGGGCAACCTAGGATAAACTAAAAGCAGCCTGTAATAAATATAAAAACTGATAAAATAAAAGTTATAGTGGGTTACACAAAAAAACTGTACACGGGCGAAGCCGGATTATTCAGCTAGTATATATATATATATATATATATATATAATTACAATTTTTATGATTAAACAAGTAAACGTACAAATATGTCGGTCTATAATCACAATTTTTTTGAATATTTTAATCAATGCGATGGTATAGGTGATACAAATAATTATAAAACTAATTCTTGCCTACGGTCGGTGTTGTGCACGGATAGATTGAAAATTATCTAATAACAGATAAATAAAAATCTATCGAGTTAAGGAGATAAGATAATCTCGGTTTTTTACTAGATAATAACTGTTTGGTGTTCAGGTTGTTCATGGCGTCCGCAAAATTTAGAACCCGTGAAATAATAAAATATAATGTTTTCTATTCCACTATCTATTTGACTATGAATTATGGTTTGTTGATTTATGTCTCATAGAGTCATCTTCATCGTAATTGATTTATATAATGAGCATTAAAAATTAATAATGAACATGACGTCACAACGTAAACCATAGCGCACAGATATATTTATATTATAGATTATTTATTATATTATTTTATATTATATAATTTATAGATAAATACATTTTAATAAAAAAGATTTTAACATTTTTATTTATCTAGATAGGATAAAAAGTTAAACATTTATTATATATATATATATATTAAAAGGTGTGTACTCGTAAGTTCATTTCGACTTTATACGAGACTTTTTCTTCGAAAATTAAAATGATAATGGTTTCGCGTGGTACATTGTAGATACGGTGAGGTTAAAAAAGTGTTTGGGAATTTTATTTGAAAACCACGGAGAAAAATCAAATTATTACTGGAGATTCGGGGACTTTTTTTTTTTGGGATATTTTAGAATCCGGTTACACTCATTATAATACCGCTTCGAATATTTTGTATTGATTAAATTTGAATCGTTGACCCGAACGGAAATAAACTGCATTTTTTCTTTATGTCTGTCGGTTTTTTGTTTTTTATTTTTATTTTTTCTATCTAGAAATTCTTTGCGTGTGCCGACGGACAAACGGCCTGGACCGGAGCCGAGATGGCCGTGATAGCTGCATAGCCCTAGGTTCCTGAAGAAAAATCTAGTCCCGGTTAAACTTTAGACAAAAAAAAAAAAAAAAAAAAAAAAAAAAACACACACAAATAGAACGCTCGAGTTTTCAGACGTTTGGCCTAAATTTCCGAACAATATAAAACGCGTAGTTTTTGTATTACGATATATAGTTATTGCTCGTTTTTTTAATATTACGCACGCACGTTCTTCGGGGATTTCCGTGAAAAGTCTTTGCCGCCGTCGTCGCCGTGAGGTTTAAATAGTAGGAAATTGTAAAAAAAAAAAAAAAAACCTCCGTACGCATATTGTTTGGAACGTGCTCAAAGGCATTTATATATTCACTCGGTCGTTTCCGTTGCAGAGTATAAGGTTTTCCTGTCAGAAGCAGTCTCGCTAAATAACTTTCTGTCGTCCCTATTATTGTGCCGACGGCGGCGAGTGTCGTAGTGTTTTTTTTAGAAGTCTGTAAAAAAAAAAAAAAAAAAAATATCACACACACATACACAGTACGTGTGTTTGTTCTCCACCAGAGAACACTGTGAAACTGTGTCGTGCGAGGAAAAAAAAAATGATTAATTAATATTATAAATCCACGTACTTTGCATCTTCGGAAGGCCACTGTTGTACGTGCAAATATGGCAACGTACGGGACAATTGATATACGTTCACTCAATATTCGGATGATAAATCAACGATAAATCATTGATAAATCATCGATCGAACCGAAAGGAAATTTCCGTATCTATCGGTTCATTTCGTTTACCACATCGAGTCACATCGAAACCTTTTTCTTTTTTTTCTTTTCTCTCTTTTTAATATCGTTTAATTCGTTTACACCGATAACAAAAATACATCACGCCCTCCGGATATCGAAGAGTTACGATTTCCGGATACGTTGTTGATGAATTATGCAACATAAGCGAATGAAGTTTTTATTTTTAACACGATACTTACCGATAAATATCGTTTAGCTGTCAGACGCAGAAAACGGTTAAAAACGTAATTTAATCATCGTCGTGTATAATAAAAACCGTTATATAATAGTGAAGACGAAAAGCAATTTTCTTGAAAAAAAAAAAAATCGACGTCGTGTTAAAAATGTGAACGAGTACACATTTCTTCTTGTAATCCGAATTCTGAACAATTTTCTTTATATTTTCTGTTGTATGTCACACCTATCCATATAAATATAAACGATATCTGTTCTATTGGAAATTGCGTAAACTATTTTATTGTATCGAAACATTTTTCCCCATATCACGAATAAATTTCAAAATATCTATTGAATAAAAAAAAAAAAAACAAAAATCCAAATCGTCACGCCGGAGAGAAATGTTTTTCTGTCAAACTTTATCCGCGCCGTAACGTGCCTATTTTTTATTATAATTTTTTGTCGACAACATAAATACAAAAAAAGTTAACGGGTTTGAAAAAGGTTCGGTTATTTTGGTGTTTTAATTTACTTTCGACAGATTATTGGGCAGAGCTATTCGGAAAAGAAAAAAAAATTGAGAGGGGGGTGCGGATAATATTCTTTTAAACGGGCTGTGCGATTTCGGTAACTCGACTGTAAAATACGGATAATAGTAGTAAAAGTAGTGCCGCGCAAAACAGTTTTTTTTGTACAATCGGATCAACAGGTAGAGCGGCAGATGGATGGTGGTGGTGGCGGCGGTGGATAGTCTTAAAGGAATTTTTCAACCGAACGGGCCGCGGGAATTTTTCGTCAATGCACTTAACTCGGTCGTTTTTTTTTTTTTTTTTTTTTTTATAACGACCGCGATACCGTTGGGCAATATAATATAATATTATAATTGCGTCCATTAGCCGGACATTTACGACTAATCCGCTCGCCCTGGCCGTGCGCGTAGCGGATATCAGAAAAAAAAAAAAAAAAATGATATCCATGGGCGTGGTCACCGTCATTCATATATTGCGTGGTCGTAAATCACGTGTGCGCGCACAGAAATGTTTAGAAAGGTTATCAGATATGGCGTTGGATATGCTCTCCGGCGGTGTTCGCGGCGCGTATAATAAGCCGTACGGGTGTAGTCATGGGTGGTAATCAATTTGCACCGAAATTGACCTAAAATACGGACGACATGTGTAGTATACGCCAGAATTCGAATCGATGGTATTGGTAAGTCGGCGTAACTAAATGTACATTTCGATACAATTAACAACACGTATCTATTTGTCTGGATAAATAAATAAAATTAATAAAAAAAAAAAAAAAAAATGATAAAATGATGACACGATTAAATTTCAATCGTTTGCCTATGTGCATTTTTTTTTTTTTTGCGTCCTTATTCCTATCCACGACAAAATAAGATAATACTGGGATTTCTCGGCTTTAACGTTGTATTTTTCGCAAAAAAAAAAAAAAATGCAAATAGATATTTTGATAAATTATTTTCTAGGCATTATACGATTCTTCTTCGTCCAAGACAATTCGTCGGATGACCGATTTTGTTAGTCATCTAGGTATAAAAAAAAAAAAAAAAAGACGTTTTAATTATTTATCTAGATGGCGCTCAACCCTGTATAATTGTATGAGATGTGACCTTTGCGAGAATCGCAGAATATTTTCAAATTAAACTCATTTTTGTGTTACTATAATTTAAGCATTCACTAGTTATTGTTGTCATTTCAGACGTCGATCCGTCCGCGAAACAATTGTCTACCGGAAATCGTAAAATCCAATCGAAATACGACAAGAGAGCATTTTAGTGTTCCGTTTTGGTTACAGTGCGTCCCAGAACGACACGCGCACGCCATTTACTGGTTTTCGGACGAAATTTTGAAGGAAGAAAAAAAAAAACACGAGAAAAATTAAACGAAACTCGCACGTGCGGTAATAATTCAACTATTACGCCTGGTGTTTAATTTTTTATTTTTTTTTTTTTTCCGATTGTTTCGTGCCAGACAATTATTTAATAACGTTTAATGAAATACGATAATAATAATATTATGCGGCGGCGGCGGTGGCGGCGACGGAAATGTCAACCGGCGCGTTTAAATAATTCATAACTCGATACGACACTGAACGCACGAATTATTATTATAATATAATATAAATGCATATTTCGATATTGCAGTCGGGTATCATTACGTCTTTGTATTATTATCCGTCGCCGGCAACCCGTTGGAAAAATTGAACAAAAAAAAAAACTATATTACAAAATATTAGGACGTATTATTGTATTGTTTGTCCGTATACGTGCGTATTATTGTAATACAACAATAATTATCGTTCTGCGAGAATAATGGTCACCGACAGACGACGGTGGCGTTTCGAGTGAATCGTGGAAAAAAAAAAATAAAATAGAAAAAAAAGAAATGATATACAATACTGTCGCCATATTGTTGTTGGCCAGGCGCAGTACTTATTGTAACAGTAATACTGTTGTTGCCGGACCAAAGCGCGCGAAACGAATCGCTTTTCGATTATAAATATATATATATATATATAAAAAATAATATATGACGTTTTCACCAAAAAAATACCGCAGTCGGTTTACTGGGCTGGCGCCACCGAATCGGCGTACGAGGCGTGCAAAATACAAAAAAAAACACATTGTAATTTATATCGGTCGACCGAATAAAATAATGGACACTGTTGTCGGTGAACAAAATAAGTATACGCGTGTATATATATATCTACAAGGTCTAATCGTATTTTACCCTCATCATATAAAATTATTGTGCAAAAACGTATAGATTGTTTATTTAAAATAAAAATAAAAAAGTTAATTTGTGGCGTTTCTCCGCGCCTCTCAGCCCTAGCAGCACATTTCTTTCGGGTCGTCGTAGTTCTCATTCTTCATATCCCTTTCATGATTTGGATCACGGTGTTCCTCTTCCAGTATAGTCATCGGTAAGCCATCGGTGGTCTTGGCACGTATCCTATCATTTTACCACTTCCGAATTAAATGCACTGCCGGAACTGTCGTTTTTCTTTTATCCTATCCAGTAACGCTCCGTTCGTTTACCCTCTCCGGTCTTAAGCATTTTCTTGTGAAACCACATTTCGAATGCTACGACTTTACAACTATACCCTACCGTGTTAATTGGCCAGGTTTCGCACCCAAACGGCGCCACATTCCGTACACAGATTTTTTATAAAATTGTTTCCTCGTTGTTAACAGTAATTATTATACGACATTTATCAAAGAAGGCTCATATCGCTTGTGCTGTCCTGTAGATTATATGTGTTTTTCTGCGGCGAAATCAGTATGACATGTTGTAATAACTACAATTGTATATTTGAGATTTGTATGTTTGTAGTGCAGTTCATATGACGGAACAATTATCTTGAGACGAAGCTAATAAATAGATGCAAATCGGCGTACGAGGCGTGCAAAATACAAAAAAAAAAATAAATCACATTGTAAATTATATCGGTCGACCGAATAAAATATGGACACTATTGTTAGCGGACAAAATAGGTATACGCGTGTTTATAAATATATATACAAGGTCTAATCAAAAAATATCGAGACTGTTAAAAAAAAAAAAAAATATACATATATATTAGATAAAGTTATTTACGTTCAATCTCTTTCAAAATCTGCTCCTTCTGAATCTATACAAGTTCTCTAACGGTCTCTGCTCTTTTTGAAAACATCTTTGGAAGTCACTTTTAGAAATTTCTCGTAAGCTGCCTTTTCACGCACGTCTGGAAAACGTTCACCCTTAAACGCTTTTATTATCTTTGGGATTAAAAAAAAAAATCACATGGAACTAGGTACGGCGACTATGGTGAGGGGGAGGGGGGTAAGGAACAATCGGGATATCGTTTTTTAGCCAAAAAAACTGCTGTACAACATGGGCTGAATGAGCTGTAGTATTAGCTTGATGAAATTTCCAACTGCCTGACTCTTTAAACTCGGGTCTTTTCTTCGTACAGCGTACTCGTAATAGACAGACAAATACCTTGGAAGTCGAAAATAACTCATTGCGGCTAGTTGTCTGACGTCTTTCACGTTCGTCACTTTCAACAGTTGTTCGTGCCGTTTTAAAACGGTTTAAACCGTTAAAAAAACGCAAACACGGGACATGGTTTCGTCTCCATAAGCTAATAATAACATTTGGAAGGTAACAGTAGCCGTTTTCCCGAGTATATGGCAAAATTTAATGCAAACTCGCTGTACTATATTTTCGCTCATAATGAAATTCGACAGGACGTAAAAAACACACTTTACTTAATCGCACCTAGCAGCCGACTGAGTCAATTTTAACCTGCCATAAAAGATAATAACAAATGGATAGGACATGTTGTGGTATCGCACGTTCCCGAACACGGAATCACTAAGGTGCCTTTCGTTTTCTTTTTTCTTTTTATTCCATGAGTACACTTTTACTTTTATAATTTCCAAAACCGAGTAATACCTACAACATACCAATACAGTAAAATTATCGCATAAGTCATGACGATAAAAATGATTCACCCGACAAAAAACCGCGGTAACTATTATGGTATAAGGCGCCGTATAGTGACAGAGATATCTATGCTCTATTGGAACGAGACACCTTACATTATAAGTATAGCGAATAACGTATCGATTCTTTATTAGCTATGCTTGCCATTGACTACCAACAGCTATAAAAAAAAAAAAAACAAGCTGATAGCAGCAAAGCGACAGCGTACGTGTAAAATTTAGGTCCTATCATGTATGTCCGCGGTATGCATAGGCGCCAAGTTTTTAAAATAACACTGGAGAGGAAGGCTTATTATTTTATATAGTCTTGTACAGTATAAGCAAAAAAAAAAAAAAAAAAATAGGTCATCAGTAAAAAGTCGACGTGGGCCGCCGTTATATTCGGCCTTGGCTGTACATAGACAGTAGTAACTGACTCTTGCCCTATTATATTCTCTATTTGTATTTTCCTTAGATTGTCCGTTATACAATTACTATAGTGCTGAAAATAAAGCTAATATTTTGTGAAAGTAAGTGGCACATATAAATGGTTTTTTTTTTTTTTTTTATATAAGAATTACGGTGGACTGAGCCCCGTCTTACAAATCTCCTCGGGGCATCGGCCCCCCAGCCTCCCTGTACATGGCGCCTATTCTTGTGGTATTCATTATTAACTCATTCCCTGTGATACATCAACACCCGGAGGTCTGGACACCTTTTTTTTTTTTTTTTTTTTTGTAATCATTTGTTACGTATACAATGCAAAATACGAAATATCAAGCGTGAAACATGTCACATTATCACTTCAGCTGTCGATAAGAACGTACAATTTCTCTGTTGATACTAACGTTATCTTCTGTTTGGTTATGTGGCGATAAAGTGACAATAAACGATTAGGTATAGTGCTTAATTTGGCGGGGACGCAACTTTTTTCCAATTGAAACACCAATTACAGATATAACCTTAGATCGTATACTTAGGGTATAAAATATCGCAACCGTTTTCACTTAAAAAAAAAACACTATTACCGGTGTCTATCGCCACTGGCAGGGCAGTCATTTTCATGTACGAAACGCGTAAAACAACCTAATTGTGAAACACTGCGTTACCCGATAAAAACGTCTTCGGTACATCGGTACAACTCCGCCGAAACTGCGTAGACCGAACGCATGGACAAAAACCACGTGGACGACCAGAGCGGCGGTGCGAGGTCTCGAGGATTCGAGTGAAAAAGAATCGGCTGTCGAAGCCGGTGAAAGCGAAACCCGACTGGAACGGAATTGAAACAGCTCGTTTCTACGATAACGATTACGAATTGCGGGTTTTAGAGGCAGAAAAACATTAATAGTAATTATGGCCCGTAAGGTAAAAACAAAAAAAAAAAAAAAAATTAAAAAACCAATGACGGGGAGGAGAGTGGCGCTGAAATGTGGTAACGCGATGGAATGCGTACTGGCGCGTTTATTCGCACGTATATTATTAACCGTAAGTGTTGGTTTCGGTCCGTGTAATTTGAATAACGTATCATATTATCGCGACCGGAATTTATTTAAATAATTGTCGCCGTCCGATCTTTCGTATCGAAAGTGCACCGACGATAGTAATAAAAAAAAAAAAAATAATAATAATAATAATACGTGTACACATTATGCCTGGCGGCGTTCAGCGCTCGCACCGCACGCGCGCCAAATATTTCCCGACAACCGCGAATTACTACGATATACGTGTATAAGTACGCCTGATAAATTCGATTTACACGGCCGTTTTATTGATAAACAGCGTTTTTTGGCGTTTATAACGATTTTTAAACATATGGAGCCCACCCACCCACCCGCACGCCGGTACGATATTCTCGACACCGTTATAGGATACGACGAACGGTGTCGACGTACGAATACCGCCGACAGCCCAACGTCTATCGTAATAATACGCACCCGTTTCAAAAAAATCAAAAAAAAAAAAAAAAATGTCGATAAACATATGAGATTAATATGCCGGTAAAACAATGATCTTTGGACGAAGTTACGCGATATTACGATTTTATTGTCCGGATGGCGATAACGATTTAAACGACTCCTACGCGCCTAACGAACCGGACACGCGATAGAAATATTAAAAAAGATTAGGAGCATTTATACGCCGAGAAATAATTCGAAACCGTTGAAAATCTCCGGGCGATCCTTTTAGGAAGACAACGTGTGTACGTACATAACATTTCGGTACACTCGGCAATTCAAAACTAATAGGTGACTGCTTAATTCAAAACGTGCATGCGTTATTCATTACCCTCATCATATGAAATTATTGTGCAAAAACGTATAGATTGTTTATTTAAAAATAAAAATAAAAATGTTAATTTGTTGCGTTCCTCCGCGATTTTCCGCCGTAGCAACACATATCTTTCGGGTCGTCGTAGATCTCATTCTTCACATCCTCTTCGTGATTTGGGTCACGGTGTTCCTCCTCCAGTATAGTCTTCGGTAAGCCATCGGTGGTCTTGGCACGTATCCTATCATATTATCTTTTCCGAATTAAATGCACTGCCGGAACTGTCGTTTTTCTTTTATCCTATCCAGTAACGCTCCGTCTGTTTACCCTCTCCGGTCTTAAGCATTTTCTTGTAAAACCACATCTCGATTGCTACGAGTTTCCTACCGTGTTAATTGGCCAGGTTTCGCAGCCAAACGGCGCCACATTCCGTATACAGATTTTTTTGAGAATTGTTTCCTCGTTGGTAACAGTAATTAGTGTGCGGTATTTATCTTAGAAGGCTCTGATCGTCTGTGCTATCCTGTTGATTATGTGTGTTTTTCTGCGGCGAAATCCGTAAGCAATCTTACAATTGTATATTTGAGGTATTTTTGTTTGTAGTCCAGTTTACATGACGGAACAATTATCTTTAGACGAAGTTAATAGATGCGCGATTTTATTGTCGAGATGGCGATAACAATTTAAACGGCTTCTACGCACCAAACTAACCATTTCGGTACACTCAAAACGAAAAAAAAAAAAACAAACAAAACAGAACAGTTCGTTTCACGCTCAACTCTCGGCAATATTTCAAATTCGTTTTACCGTACGCCGCGATTTAGCGTTCAACGCCATCATATTCCATCACGAACCGCAATGAAATATTAATGTCGACTCGGGGTTTTCACCGTATATTTTCACGGTTTGGTTATTACGGAAACGTATACGGTACACTATTCGCAGGCCGTAACCCCTTTGAGTCTTCTAACTAGATGCCATAAACAGTCAGAAGATATCGTAGCACAATTTCAGTGTATACAACACGGAGTCAATATAGTCGCGTTGTGGAAATTTTGTGAAAATTATTTCCTCGATAATGTGTTGGCAAGTGTCAAAGCTGAATTGCCTACGTGGCTGAACCAACGTAAAGACAACTTTAATTATAATAACCCAGGTCAGCAATAGGTGCATTTGGTCATTGTGTACAGACCTTTTTTTTTTTTTTTTTCTTGGAGGTATCGCAACCCACGGGGGAAACTCTACCCGACAGGGCAATCCTTCCCCCGTAGGCGCATCGTTTATTAACAAACAATCTCTTAGCTCACTGTATGTTCTTACTCGCTAAAGCTTACTAACTAGTGGTCTTTATTCTGCGGTTTATATTTACAATTTACAGCTTACAATAGTAGATACACGAAATTTACAACTCGGTTTTAGTTTTATATCCTTACTGCCGCTCTCTTGCGTTGGCGTTCCTCTTCCTCTCACGTCTTCAGCACCCCTTCGATGAACTGAATCGTCGTTTCCCAGTTCGTCGGGCTCTCCAGCATTGTTTTCACCGCCGTTTCCGGGTTGATGGCGTTGCCGTTGTTGTTCGCTTCCAGCTCCCTTCGTTGCCTCCACCTGCGGTCGCAGTGGAAGAAGTCGTGGTCCGCGCCGTCCACGGGGGCCTGGTGGCAGTCGTGGCACTCCGGGGATTGTGTGCGGACCTAAAATGTGAAATGTGAAATTGTTGCTTCAAATTATTTGTAACTTGACCTGTTCCATCAGCGACACCGGAAAGCGCATTTTTCACTCTTATGTTATTTGCGGTCTACAATGAAAGAAGAAAGGCGTATGCAGTTTGATGGCAATAAATAATGTGGACAATTTGTGTAACAGAGAATGCGTAGAAAAAAAGTGTAATTTTGCATGTAAATGCACAATTTTATTGGGATATTTGAAGAGTTTTTCATATTTGAACGTATTTTGTTAAAAAGTCCCGTTAAACCAATTATTTTGTTTCTATTTTACCGTTGAAACTAGATTATGATTTACGAGTTCACGACGTCGTATTGTTCGGAAATGAATTGTATTTCCCGCCTCGTTCGCTTTTGGATAGTTATTGTTAAAATTGTATCTCGTCAATCGCAACGTGGTCGTCGGCAACAATGCCCACCGGTTTTTCATAATTTAATTTAATTTTCAAAATTATATTTTGCAAACACACCGCGTCGTGGTGTCGGAAATAATCGCACAGTCAGTGTCAGTACTGATTACTCACAGTAATCCCGTAAATAACGTTTTTATTAAATTAGTTTTTGGTACATTCGTACATTTTAAAATGCCGAAAAGTCGTAGCAGTGGTTCCGACTTTATTAAAAAAAAAAAAAAACTGCATTGCATTTTTATAATAAAAAAGTTACCACGCCATTTTTACTACGGACGGCACTGTAGTGTTTTGTCAATTGTGTGACAAACAAATTTCAATTACAACACTCATACATTGATATTTATGGGAGTAAATAATATTTATAAATGCATATATATTGGGTAAGAATATATTTTTGCATATCATTAATAAAAAAATAAAAATAAATAATAAGTGCATAATTAAAAATGTTTAAATGCATGAATTCATACTGTTTTAAGCTTTTTAAGTGCATGCAAATCCGGACCATAGCCATGACAAAGATCAACAGATCTTACGAAATAACTGATGCAGAACTTATTCGAAGTTTTTTGTACAAAATCACACGGACGTCTCCTTTTATTGGATTGTTCAAAATAAACATTAAAAGTTTGATTTGATTATTTTTTTTTCTTTTGGCTTTGGCTTTGGCCTTTCCCCCGTTCCAAAATCGTGGCTACGCCGCTGCCTCCAACATGTCGTAAAAAGAAAATCGTTTTTCACGACTTGTTAGAGTGTTCTTTTTTTTTTTTTTAATTTTATTTGTTTTTTTCCACGTAAACATTAATTACGCTGTCAATATATTTTAAGCGCGTAACGATCGGTCTCGTAGTTTTTACACTGGCGGGACTGTCGAAAAGACGTCGTCGCGGATCTGTTTATACCGCAAAGTAAAACGCGGTTGTAATTTTTTATTTTTTTTTTTTTTAACCTAACCTAACCTTTTATTTTTACATTATAAAAATAGTATATATACATATACGTGCCATTAAAACATTACGTCTCGATTTATTACGTTATAACTAGAGCTCGGATGTTGATGATTTAGCGTATTTAATTCGCGCAACTAGAACTATACCCGAGTACGCTATAAATTCGATTCGTGTAATCCAGAATACAAATACGCAAAATTATTTTGCATATTTTCGCACATTCGACAATTTTGAGCGCTTTATGTTTAACCGCACGTATAACCGATTGTTTCCATCTTGAGTGGCATATATTTTTTAAAAAAAAAATTATACGAATAATATTAAAAAATTGTCCATTATTAGTGGTCAATTGTGTTTACGAGTGAGACCCGCATAAAAACTATGGCATTAGATATTTATTGTTCAAGTGCGAAGTTACGAGATTACGATACATTTAATATTTTGCTGACATTCAATATTTGTAGTTGTTTTTGTTCGCTGCTGTTCGCAATGGAAATATCAGTAAAATAATCGTCGTACAGCGGAATCCTGATACAATGTAACATTAATAGGTAGGAAACAAATGCGTATACATTATTTAATAGCTGTGTGCTTTCCAATAAAGTAATTTTAAATACACATTCAAACGAGTATACACATAGTTTTTCGAATTAATATTAACAATTTTCCGCATACGAAATCTGTACAAAACGTACCAGGACAAATGTTATTACGGCAAAACTACACACGTAAATAGACGTAAATAGACGTATACCCGGCGAATTAGTGGATATTTTAAATAAAAACCCGAAGTCGCTATCCTAGCTCAGTTTAATACTAAACGTGGTTAAATCCAGTCGGTTAGTTTCGTTCGCCGTTTTCGACATGTCCGTAATTAACAACGCGTGTGCATCAAGTTTTGTTTGAAACTTGGTAAAAACGATGCAACGGAAATGTACGGAAATTATTAAAACCGCTTTTGGGGATAATTCCTTAAGTCGTACCGTGACATTCGAATGGTTAAAAACGTTTCCAGGACAGTCGGCGGTCAGCCGAAGACGATCCACGTTCTAGACGACCGTCGACGAGTAAAAAATGCGAAATGCCCGCCGATTATGAGTTAACAAAGCGAATCTCAATTGAGTCTTGTCATGCAGTTTTACAGGAAAATGTACAGACGAAAAGGGTCGCGCTGCCAAATTCGTCTCGCGATTGTTCACCACGACAATGCACCGGCACATTTAGCGCTGTGGATTCGTGAATTTTTGGCCGATAAAAAAATTGCTGTGTTCCCGCGGACTCTCCCCATTCTCCTGATCAGGCCCCGTGTGATTATTTTTCTATTCCCAAGACTGAAATCTGCGCTTAAAGGACAACGATTTCAATAGATGTAGAGGAAATTAATGCGAACGGAAGCAACAGAACTCATAGATTAAACTTTGGAACGGTTCCAAAGGACTTTTGAAAAATGGCAAGATCTCTGCATATCGTCCGGAGGAGAGTATTTTGAAGGAGACATCTTTAAATAATTTATAATTTCATTTTTGTAATTATTAAATGTAAAATCCTGGTACATTTTGAACAGGCCTCGTATATTTGTTGAAAAAATAGGTGTATTTAATATATTTTATATATGCATATAATCGCATATTTTTACATATTTCAATGCAATTTTGGTCATAAACATCCGAGCTCTAACTAGAGCTATAACTATCGTTATTTTATTTGTTTACGTATTATTTTATTTTTTTTTTTTGTTATTCTCGCGCTTATCTCGATAAATGTTCCGTGTGTTAAGCGTCCTAAAACACACATCTCTACGTCGGCTTTTCAATACTCCGCCATTTATCTCAAACGTAACTCTTCATAACGATTTCCACATAAAAAAAAAAAAACAATAGACGACGAAGCACGCATTTTCTACAAACGATTCCACAAACGGCGGCTCTAAAACTATACTAATCCACTCATTAAAAAAAAAAAATCTCTTTTCAAATACACTCCCGGGATATCCTACCCGCAGGCTAAAAACGAAACGGTGTCGCTTGTAAAAAATTCTTAATACCAAATATAATAAAAAAAAAAAAAATTAAAAAAAAAGTGTTTAATCACCAATCAACCAAGAGTCACTAATATAAACAAAATGAAAACATATTTAACATGTATTTTTTTGCATCATATTTAATAGCTGTGTGCTTTCTAATAAAGCAATTTTAAATACGCATTCAAACGAGTATACACATGATTTTTTTTTTATTATTTAATATTAACACTTTTTCGCATAAATTTGTTGAAAAAACAGGTAAATTTAATATATTTTATCTATGCACATAATTGCATATTTTGACATTTTCAAACGCATATTTCAATGCAATTATGGGTCATAAATATCCGAGCTCTAGTTTATCTAACGTTATTATATATATATATATATATATTTTTTTTTTTTTTTATTCTTCTCGCGCCTATCTCGGCGTAAATGTTATTCTTCGGGACGATAAGGAAAAAAAATAAACCTATTGCTTCACGTCCGGCGCACTTTGACGTTTATAAATATATATATATATATTTATTTATTTATAAATATAAATTTATGTATGTGTATATATTACGGGTACGCGAGACGCGAGCTAATTATTCGTCGGCCGTCATTTGCGGCTATGACTGTGCGTAAATCGTTGTTTAAAGACGCGCCGCGTCCATTAATGAATCAATCGCCCGTCACCGCGCCAAACGATAATAATAATTCATTTGGTTCCCGTGCGGGCGCGCGCCGGCCGACCGCCAGCGCGGCAATTTATAACGGGAAGAACGTTTCGCTCTTCGACACCCCGGGACAGGGGACGCCCGGACCGACGGGCGACGGGTCCGCCACCGTTCCCCGACCCACCGGCAGACGGTCCTCTCTCACTCTCTCTCTCTCACTCTCTCTCTCTTTCTCTCTCTCTCTCTCTCTCGGGTCACCCGGGTCCCCGAATAAGAAGGAAATCAAAAAATCAACAAAAAAAAAAAATCACGGGTCATTTTTTTTATTTTAGGTTAATTTGTTTATAACTCTACTAGTCAGATCTCTTTTGGACGTATGGACTTCGATTGCGGGGCACGACGAACAAATCGAACACCAATCGAATTCGAGCGTCCCAAAACACAAATCTCCGTCTATCCAATTGTTTCGCCGTTTATCTCAAACGTGACTCATCACAACGATTTCCACATAAAAAAAAACAATAGACGACGCATTTTCTACACACGATTCAACAAACGGCGGCTCTAAAACCATTCTAATCCACTCATAAAAAAAAAAAAATATCACTCTTCAAATACACTCCCGGGAAATCCTACCCGCAGGCTAAAAAGAAGCGGTGTCGCGAACATTTAAAAAATTCTTAATGCCAAATTAAAAAAAAAAAAAAAAGTGTTTAATCACTAGTCAAGAGTCACTAATAGACGGATGGCTGCTTAATACAATACATTCTTGCGTTGTTCTTTACTCTCATCGTATATATTTTTTGTGCAAAAATGATTGTTTATTTAAAAATGAAAATAAAAATGTTAATTTGTTGCGTTTCTCCGCGCCACTCCAGCCGTAGCAACACATATCTTTCGGGTCGTCGTAGTTCTCATTATTCATATCTCCTTCACGATTTGGTTCACGGTCTTCCTCTTCCAGTCTAACAGTCTTCGGCAAGCCATCGGTGGTCTTGGCACGTATCCTATCATTTTATCTCTTCCGAATTAAATGTACTGCCGGAACTGTCGTTTTTCTTCTATCCTATCCAGTAACACTCCGTTCATTTACCCTCTACGGTCTTAAGCATTTTCTTGTGATACCACATTTCGAATGCTACGAGTTTACTACGAGTTTCCTACCGTGTTAATTGGCTAGGTTTCGCAGCCAAACGGCGTCACATTCCGTATACAGTTTTTTTTAAGAATTGTTTCCTCGTTGGTAACAGTAATTAGTATGCGACATTTATCTAAGAAGGCCCTGATCGTCTGTGCTATCCTGTAGATTATGTGTGTTTTTCTGCGGCGAAATCCATAAGTTATCTTAATCTACAATCGTATATATAAACAATGAGGTATTTTGGTTGTTTTTATTTTTCTAGTTTATCGGAGTTTCCATAATCCTCTTGACTTTGTTAGAACCTTAATTACAGTACTCATCACTAACCATAGAATTCGTATTAATTAGAAAATGCTTACGTTATATTGAATAACGTATTTACTTGTTCGATACAACACAACTTCTTTGTTCGTGTAAAAAAACGCAGTGAAATTTTAGATACAAGACCATTTGTTATTGGATTTATCACTATACAAGACAATGGCATGAAAACTAACCGTGCCTCCGATTAATTGTTTACCGCAACGTGTCCGCCCGTCTATATAAATTAAAAAAAAAAAAAAAATAAAAGCACTCTAGATAATATACCGGTACAAAAAAGATTATGTAGGTATATTTACGAGATATAAATCGGTCGCTGTAAAACCGATGTGGGAACACGCGTAATTTTGGTTACCGCTGCTGCGGCGGTTAGACGGTTTTTAGCGTTTAAAAAACTGGTCCACTCGCGAGTTTTCCGGGCGTGTTATTTTTTTGTTTACCGCGGTACAGGACTGGTTATCGACGATAATCGTAATCGTGGTTATGCGAAGGCCTGCGAAAAGCAAACCGTAATATATATTTACGATTTATGATTCATTTATGATAATTTAATAGGGCGGAAAAAGCCCGGGGCCGTCATTATAACGCGACCACCGACATAGTGACCTGTTGCTCGCGCTGTATGGCCAAATACCAGTACGACCGCCGCGTGTGTAGAGAATTCCGGATTACGACGATTTTGATGACTTTTCAGATTATCACGGGCCTTCGGAACATAATTGCATTTTTCTTCTCGCCGTTTCCCGCCTGAATATCCGACACGATGAGCAACCGGAAACGACGAAGGAAACTCGTGACACATTACTATACCGACGACACCGGCGTATAAAAAACACGGTGAAGAAAAAAAAAATAAAAATACAAAACGAAATTCACGCGTGAGCACTGCAAGCCCGCCACTGTACGATTGGACCTGCGGGACAATTTCTAATATTTCGCGTTCGTATCGCATTTTTCGACCGAATCGAACAATATTTGAACGGAATAATTGAATAATAATAATTGATTATAATTCGCTCAATGATTTATCTACGGTCGTAGTTCTACCAAATACTATAGATAACAATATATGTCCGCGGCAGAGCCACCAAAATTCAGCCTATAATATTCATACTTATGATAAAAAAAAAAAAAAATATCATCTGTCGAGTTATGGACAAGGTATGTTATGCGCATGCAACTACCGCAATGATACGATTATCAAATTGTCTACAACACGTGCGACTTGTAAATACGTACTATTACTTTTGCTGAATGATAAATGATTAACAATTATTTTATTAATTCGTTTCATTTCATTGATAATACGAACGTAAACTGATAGGGAATTCAAGCGGGCATTGCACTTACTATTGTATAGTAAGTGCAACGCGTAAAATGGTGCCAAGCAGATGATGGTTCCGGGAGATTTCGGGATGGCTAAATGTTTTTAACCGTTAGCCTACAGTCGTATGTTTTATCCGGAGTGGGCTGCCCCTCCAGTCATCGCGATTCCGTGGATGCGCCGGTCCATTTAGAAAGGGAGTTTTCGAAAAAGAGCGCTCTTTTGTGTTGCCGTCGAGGATAAAGTTATCGGACAGCGAGGGAGCCGGGCGGTTTCAGAAAGAGTTATTGCGGAAACGTATAATGGAAACGGGGAGTATTATAACACAGTGCACTGTGTACGGCTTTGATTGACGACCTCCGGTCCGACAGACTTGTAAAGTATTCGCGTAAAAGTGTTTAAGACAACGTGTTCCGGACGCGCGTTTCAAATTCGTCTAAAGAAGAAAAAAAAAGCCGAAAGAAATTTTTATTCGAAATCGAATATATTGATCATAAACCGGAGCCCGCGAATCGGAACGATTTCGTATTTATTTCGCGCACGGAAGAAATCCGCGAATACCGGCGCGGGCGAACAAGATTAAACCGCGCTAAAAATCCCGGTCGTCCGTCCGGGACGGCGGGCGGGTGTCTGGGATAATTACGGGACGGCGGTCGCGTGTTTCTGTGCAATAATGATAAAGCAGCTTTCCGATATTATGTGCCCGCGGGGTCGCGTACACGCGGGCACCGGGGGACGTTTTCGGCCGGCGCGAGGGCGAGGGCACGGTAACGGCGGCAACACATTCGGGGGTCGGCCTCGGGCCGCGGCGGGTAATTTACGACCGGACGTTTTGCGGCGAGACTCGTTTTCCTCGGCGAAAAACAACCGAGTCGCCCCCGCCCCCGCCTACCCTGCACGCGCGCCTCGCCCGTTCGCGCCGCGGGGCGCTGTTAAATTGTCCGCGGCGGCGGCGGTCCGCGCGGGAGATTTACGGGCCGTTAGAAAGCGCGACGCACACGCGATGGCGCGGTAAAAACTCGCCGGTGCCAAAAACGGCGCAAAAAAAAAAAAAAATAAAAATAAAAAAATACTCGGGCCAAACGCGATTATTATATATACGGGCGTGTATTGTAATAGTGATAATATTTCGTTACGGACACGATCGCGTGGGGCATATCCCTCGAGGGAATCCGAAACGGATCGGCGATCGTCACCCCGAAGCAGCCCGGGGCGTAATACCCCGTTGGTTTTCCGTCCGTATTCAAAAGAAAAAAAAATGAAAAAAATTACACTTAAATCGTCGTCGCGTACCGGTAAGTTTGCACGTGCAATTATAACAGGCGTTCTGTTTTGCGGGCCTTACCAGGCGGGAAAACCGTATTGAAAAACGGTATTCCTACGCGGCCAACGGCGTGCTTAAGAATTTTTCACCGGATAAATTTTCCAAACTTGTGGTAAACGACAACCATCAGAGTTTACAACGGGAATCGGAGTGCTGTTGCCCCGGGATCGTATTGCCCTAGAAGAATTTGTTCGCCATCGATTTCCGATTTCCGACTGGAGACCGTTCGTATTATTATTACGTGTAAACATTTGTTATTTGTTCGTTGGTAATTATATATAAAAAAAAAAAAAATACAATTTAACATGATTTCAACCTATATTAGTCATCAGTAGGGGAGCCAAGGGGTTTAGACCAATTTTGTTTTAATCCGATCGACGTATGCGTACGACACGCGTCGTATTGAAACATCGTCTCGTCTCGCATATTCGTTTTGTCGATTTGCGTCGGACTAAAAAATAAAATTAAAAAAAAAAAAATGTTGTGTTAGCGACTATAGGTGAATTCCGTCCTCGGTATTCGCATACAGCAGACGAAATGCGTGCTAGTTGTGATTTGGCCTGTTAGCTTTACCCAGATGACACGAATGTGGCCGGTATCGTCTTTGGCGATACACCCGAAGTAATACCGAATCCAAATAAATAAACGAAAACACGACGGTGTTAATTGAATTGCATTTTAACGAAAATTTAATAGGAAAAAATACTAAACATTTGAAAGACTACACGGCCAACCCGATACCTAATGGTTTATCAGTATTCGACTACTGTTTTTATCTTGTAAACCACACGCCATTATGCGACTAGAATGTTATATGTCATTGTTTATGTAAAATCGTCCGATTTATCCAATTGGGTTTTCAAAGACAATCATCCGGCCACGAGTTTTGTTCTAAAGAAACGGGAAATTATCTCTCGGTAAATACACTGTAAACACGTATTGGCCATTGTTTACAGTGTGATAATATATCAGTGAGTAAAAAAAAAAACCTAAAATCTCGTATGAAAGCCGCGTTTTTTTTAACAAAAAAAAAAAAAAAAAAAACAAAACAAAACGGAACAATAATTAATAATTTATTCAATTAAAAAAAAAAAAAGCCAGTGTGTTTAATTCGTCAAAAATATGTGTAAAAAGAATAATACATAACGTTGAACATTTAATATTTTATTCAAAGTATATTGACACGGAGACATATCCTAGTCGTCGAAATTATGAGCATATTATTTCACGAATAAAATGATTGTCAAATCGAAAACTAGAGCTCGGTCAGAAAACTCACTTAGAAACTCTCTGAGGATCGCATCGTCTCGGATCCGGCCAAATATAGAAAAATTATTTAGCGTAAAACAATGTTGGTTATCACGCTAAAAATAAACACAAAAGTTTTAAAACTAATGATAGTTTGTAATTTTAAACTTAATCATAAAAATAATAATAATAAAATTCTAATTTTTTTTTGTATAAAATGCACGTTTTTACTGTGATTACGGCCCGCGAGATTTGTAGAAAACAATATATGGTTAAATATCATATATATATATATTTCTATCTTCCCGACTTCCCGCCTACAAGAGAGTTGCTCTTGCTCACAACGGTGCGAAGTATTTGTCGGATTTGTATTGATTTGAATTTTAAATTATTTTAAGTCTACGGGTTGAGTTATTTAGTTTCCGTTAATTCATAAGGAATTTTTTTTGTCGAGTTTACCTCGACTCAATCAAGTGTAGTCAAGAGTCTATTGCCTTTGCGAAAAATTACGTTTTATGATGTTTAGAGCTCAGTTAGTTGACATTCACTTAGAAAACTCTCTCTCTCTCTCTCACTCATCGTCTCAGATCAAACCAAACATAAGACAAATTAGTTAGTGAAGAACAATGTGAGTTACCATACTAAAAATACAAATATATGTTTTAGTAATAATAATAGTGCGTAATTTAAATCTACTTAAAAATCTTAAAAATGAAAATGAAATGTTGTGTACGAAATAGTATCGGGAACGCGGTTCGCCTATAGCAGGAGTCGGCAACCTGCGGCTGTTTCGATGTAAAATTTCGGCTCTCTGGTTGCACACTCAAAGAGTAATTTTATTATAATCCTAAAAAATATATTTTATTATATATGAAAAATATATCTGTAGATGACATAATATTTTTGTTGCTTTTAGTAGTATGCAATAATACAGCACAGCATCAATACCTCGATGGTACCTGCACAGGCTATCCGTAGTCAACTAAAATCAGAAATGTGTACCGTGTACATGCGGGAAAACCATATTTTTTTATTAGATAAACTACTAGCGATAAATGGTCGATAAAAAATATAAAAATTTCAATCGAATGGAAAATGTGTATAACGACAACAAGCTACGTAGGAGATTTAACAAAACTTTCATAAGACGTGCATAAGCCAACGATCCCATTGATGTAACAATCAATTATTCAATAACTGTAGTTAAAATAATCTAATGTGTTTTTGCGCTTAAAATATTTGTACGTTATTTTTATTGTTTCGCGTTTAAAGTCGTTTACTTGTCAATCGAAAATCGAGCAAATACTCTAATAGTGGAACGCGAATTGTTAGCGGCTCTTTAAAAACCGGGAAATTGTCTAAAATTCTAATTCTCAGCTCTCAAAAGGTTACCGACATAGCACACCGGCTTAGACTTTTTTTTTATCGTACCGTCCGCGGTTTGAAACGTATTATTGTATTTTTTTCTTCTTTTTCTTTTGCTGTTTTTTTTTGTTCCGTCTAATATTCGCAGCTGCCACAATTATTATTAGTAGGTCAACCGTGTGTGTTATATCGCTGACTTTCGACGTCCGACCGACTCGCATTTATACGGCGCATAGTTTGAACCCAAATACTATAATAATATCGGACCGCCAATTATTAGCGACTCTTTTTAAAACCCGGGAAATCGGCTAAGTCGTAAACTTTTTGGGCTCTCGCTCGTCAAAACGGTCGCGGAAAAGACTGAACCCGTATAGGCAAAGTGGCCAGAAGCGCGTTACGGTTTTAGCGTATAAAACCGAGGGCGGAGACGAGACGGTGTTTCGGCGCGACACGTCGGCAAACCGGCGGCCGCCTCGAGGTCTTTTAATCCGCCGGCGACGCGGGCGACCGGAACGCCGCGGCCCGCACAAATTGAAAACGTCCGGGAGAGACTCCGGGCCGGCCGGCCGGTCGTCCCGCCGACGTTACACGCGTGTCAGCGGTGTGCGTGCGCGTAGCCTGCTTGTGGACGGAGTATACGCACGCTGGTTTTTTTTTTTTTTTTTATAAAGTGGTCGACGGCTGATTTATTGCCGGTAGCGAGCCAAAAAAAAAAAATCTATTGCGTTGACCTTGCCCCGCCGGAGAGAGCTTTCCCTCGCCACGGCTGTACGGTGGTGTATGCTTGGTGTTTGCTTTTTATATATATTTTTTTCGTTTTTTTTATACAACATACGTCCGAGTATACAATTCCTCCGGTTGTTTTTTTCCTCTCGCGTTCGGCCCTGTACAAGGGCCTGGGCCCTTTTCGAATTCTTGCGGCTTCGCCTTCCTACGGGACGTTTCGTATCGGTCGTGTCGTTCCGAGCACGACGCTCACCGCCCCGACGACAACATTTTCGAACATTTTTTTTCCTAAACTTGTGATTTTTTTTTCACATTTACTCTTTGAATATATTCTACTCGGTTTCGACGCGTAAACGAATAAAATGTACGAGGTTTGATAAAAAAAATACCCGGTTTTTTTTAAATAAAATTCTATCAACACAATATTTTTCTAAATACACATAATCACCTTCAAAATAATCCTCCTGGGAAGCAACACACCGCTTCCATCTTTTTTCCCACTTTTGAAAACATTCCTGGAAGGCACTAATTGGAATGTCCTTAAGATCGATTTCCGTATTTCGTTTAATGTCATCAATTGTTTGAAAACGACGTCCTTTGTGCGTAGATTTTAACTTCGGTAATAAAAAAATGTCGCACGCGCAAAAATGTGATTAACATGGCTGTCACATTTGATCTCACCTGCCTTGCTTTTTTTGGTCTAGGAGAATTTGCTGACTTCCACTGTGATGATTGACGCTTGGTTTCATCATCATACCCGTAAATCCAAGTTTCATCACCTGTTATAATATTTTTTTAAAAAGTCTAAGTCAGGTTCTGCTCTTTCAAAAAATTCTTGAGAGATGAGGTTTTTCGGTTTTGTTTTTGTTCATCGGTTAAGAGACGAGGAACAAATTTCGGGCTGCGATTCGACTCACGCCCAATTCTTTGGGTAATATTTCTTGGCAAGAACCATAAGATATTCCGAAGTCTTCTGCAACTTTTCTAATAGTTCATCGACGATTATTTGTAATAATTTAACGAACACGAGCAACAGTTTCATTTGTTTTACTGGTCGAGGGTCGTCTACCAGGTGGTTCGTTATACTTAACGGATGTTCTATCTTACTTAAACCGTTTTAAACCACTCAAAACACGTTGTCCGAGACAGAACATCATCTCCAAAAGCTTGCCGCGAAAGTTCAAAAGTTCCACTAGACTTTTTCCCTAATTTAAAGCAAAATTGTACGCACACTCGTTGTTCTACTATTGCTTGCATTACGAAAATCGCCGCATGACTGAAACATGTAAGAAATAGAGCACCGTAACCGGCCTCGAAATTATTCTCCTCTTTAAATTGCGTTACCTAGTTATCTAACATCTAGTTTCAACCTAAACGCCACGATTTCATGTTGTAACTTTCGAATTTTACTATGTCGCCCGTTAGTGTTATAGAACGTGATGGTAAATGATTGTATAGTGACTCCGCTTAAGGGGACGGCGCACCGGGAATTTGCCGCCTCTGTCTGTCTAACGGGCAATATAGCAAAAATGTGCTTTTGTACTTTGAATAGTATTCGGGCTGCAGGGTTGATTTATGTCACCAAATCAACCGCGGCGACACGGTCGGAACGAGATTTTGCATTAATAATTATTTCCCCGGACAATCCGTGTTCGATGTTACGGACATCGAGACTTGGAAAAAATAAAATGTATTTGCATGTTAATGCTGCAATGGAAAATGGTAGGATTGAAACGTGTACGACAAGAACGACAACGGAAATCGCTTTTTTGATAACAAGTATTGTTATAACAGTTATTGTCGCCGTTAAATCATTCGGCGGAACAATTCGGTCTAATCGGATGTACGAAAACGGATTTTTCCCATATTGCCCGCCGGACAAATGGTACCGGCGAACGGCCCCCTGTACGGCAGCGTGCTCTTAAGACGAATCTTAATAACGGTACACCTGTCCCGCGTTCATATCGCCGCCGAAAAAAAAAATAATAATAATAAATACGGTATAATTTATTCAGCGTTTCGGTTTATTAAGTCGAAACGATAAATTTAAACTGGTATACACAAGCCGGGGCGCTGTAATGAATTTTGTTGGGTTTTTTTTTTTTTTTATTATTCATTATGTTGCGTTATAACGTGACAAAGCCCATTAATAATCGTCTTTATTGAGAAATTATAACTACTATATTATATTATATTGTAATGTACAACTGGTAAAACGTAATCGACACGGACAGATACCATAATAAATTCGCATTATTAACGCGGCAACACGTGTTGTTATATTAATATAACCGCGCCGGCGGTGCGCAAGATCGATTTTTAAAACGTTGTTTAACAACGGCGCGGGATTAATAATCGCGTTATTCGGCCGGGCGAATAATTAATATTAAGGATATTATTTTGCGTTAACTACCGGCGGTAAACATTTCCGTACCGTCAGCACGCGATAGTAAACGTTTTAGCCGCGGACCCGCACGAATCTCAAAGAGATCAGAATTTTAACAACCACCATTTCGGGGCTATCCCGCGTGCCAACTACTAACAAAAAAAAATAAATGGAACAGCGTAGAGGAGTTTAATTACTAAGTTAACGCGCTGCGAGTAAAGGAAAAAAATACCGTACAAATCAGTTCGATCCTGTCCATAAGTAGCGTCCACTTAAGAGCTGTGTACGACGACGTCCGGGCGCTCGCGTTAATTGAGAAACCGTAAACGTCGTGTCGGAAAACCGTTTTTTTTTTTTATAAACTCGATAGCAGTACAAGGTTTAGCGTAAAACAGTACACGACAAAACCCGGGGACACACAACACATTATCTAGACGACGACATTTATAAATATATCACGGCTTTTTTCGATTGGAACGTACGTGCACTACAACCCGAAACGAGTCGCACGGGGCTCGAAATTCGCCCGATCGATTTGCCGCTGTTGGTCGTCGAGTGCGCGTGTATACTGTACAACAGATATGTAGATAATAGGTAGATCTTAACGCACGATTTGTCTACGTTCCGATGGCGCACGTGGATGGTAATATCAATATTTCGCGGCCAAAATGCAATTGTATCGCGTAAACAATATATCATATTGTGGCCAGAACCGTTTTATTTACATCGAAAATCGATTTTTAACTACTCATACAACCGTCGAATATATATATATATTAATCCGACGGTTTCCTTTGGCGAGACGACCAATTTGCGTTTGTAATTCGGTAGTGAATCGAGTGTTGTATACAGTGTGTTTTTTTTAAAAACGTTCATCCGATGGACTAGTCATATCGATATAACTCGGTTGTTTTTTTTTTAAAAATAACTACATTTATCGGTAATGTTCTCCGATCGACAGTATCCGTCGTGATAATACCATAGGAATATCCGTCCGGTTAAACTCGTAGAGGCCGTCGAGGAGCAAACGGCACGGTACACGGTACAACGGCGAACGTTCGGAATTCCAAAAGTTTCCCGGCATTCCGGTCGGACCGACGAAACAACACGCGGCCAAAACAACACGCGGCCAAAACAACACGCGGCGTTCTTCTAAAAGGTAATTATTGCGGCGCGCACAATGCAAAGTGCGTACACAAACGCGCGTGTTCCTACCGACCTCGTGCGTTTCGGGCCCGGGTCTCGTAAGAGGCGGACGACCAGAAATCCAACGGGCCGGACGAAAATAAAATCGGTCCGGCCGTCGCACACGACGAAACGAACGCATTGTCCATCCGCCCGGCGTCCCTTCACAAAACCGCACCGCGAGTACGGCAATAACAATAACGATAATAAGAATAAATATCGATACCGGGCCGTATAAACACAATGTAAAACACGGTATTGTATTATTGTAATCCGTACGTACGCGCGTACCGATTTCTACGAGAGCGTACAACCACTGTACGTTTGACGTGCCGGGAACACCCATCGCGAACCAATCAACTCGTCAAGAACCGCCGCCGCCGGTGTCAGGAGACGCGGAAACGCGACGTGCGCGTCGCGGTGCCGGCGTAGAAAGAGAAAAATGAAAAAAAAAAAAAAAAACCCTCGAATAATACAACCCGGCAATCATAATAGTGCATTACGGAGAGTGTGACAGCGGGCGTCGGTTGCCGGTCCGTTGCAGCTCTTTTATCGTATTATACCGTACACTGTCGCCGTCGTTATGAAAACTGGCGCCGCACAGGAACACACCTACAATATTAACAATATATATATATATATATAATACCTTACAATATTTTCTTATATTGTGTATATATCTCTGGTATCTTTATAGTATACGCGTCGCGGCTACCGAATCGTCGCCGTCGTCACGATATACGCGCCGGCGATTCTCCGCGCACGCACGGGGCCGGCCGTCTCCGCACGGATAATACCGGCGGCCGTCTCGAGAAATCAATCTCCGATTCCACTGCGTATGTACGGGCTGCCACACACGTCACGTACGTAACGACACCGGCCAGGCGATTATTTCGTATCCGTACATTTCCGTCGGAAATATCACGCCAGGCCGTCGCCAGGTTTCTGCACGTTTTGACGGACATCTTGAAAACCGCGGGTATTGCCCATACCGGTCTCCGACCCGTGAGATGGGCTGTGAAAAAAAATAAATAAAATTTGTTTAAAAAAAAAATGCTCGACATTTCGCGGACAGTTGTGATTTATATTGTGGTCGATTTGAAACGTGTTTTAACCGGAACTTTGCTTCGGACCGTATTTCGCGCGCAACTGTTGCATACACAGTTACCGATGCGAAATAGTTTACCGTCCCGAACTACCGCCTGTAACAGTGACCCCACCCGTGGTGCGAAGACCGTCTCCGTTTTTTTTTTACTGACGTACTACACCCGCGGACTATTATTTAATCGTCGCCATATGTCCTACGAATGAATGCTAATTTTTTTTTATAACCATAAGCATTTTTATTTAGACGATCAAATAAATACAGTGTATAAATATTAAATAACACAGGTAAATATATATTTGAATACACGAACATGTTTGGGGTTGTACCAACAATGAGGTTCTTAGCCGGTTCTTAGCCTAAGTCACTTAAGCTAAATCGTACGGCGTCAAGAGTTTGAGACGCCTAATGTCTTGCGAGTTGTCAAGAAGTTGTGTAGCCAGCTATAATCTGTTCACGTGTTTCTGTTAGCAGACTTTACGATTTCGTCCTGATATCTACGGATCGCGGTGCGTGATGTCGTTTCTATCGAACCGATATGCTGCTGCAATTGTACGGAGAGCGATATTTTGACATCGTCGAATAACTTGGCTGTTGGATTTCCCGGCACAGTCCCACGGCTGGCTGCCACAAGTCCAAATCGGTTTGACGATGGCTACGCAAAGGAGTGGTTCGATAGCAAGGTCTAGGGGCGGAATGTCTTCGAAATAGCCAATACAATTTGCGCATCTATCGTTCGATTTTTTTTTAATAATGTTCTGTCGGACATGATGTTTCCAATTTAGGCGGGAGTCAAGGTGCGCACCCAAGTATTTAGCTGAATCTTTTTGTCGGATTATTGTGTGACCCAGCAATCAATGAAAATTCACAGTTTTACGCAAAGTAAAATTTACCTGGTGCACCGGCTTTCCACTATTGAAATTGTATTTTCCAATTGTCGATTGTGAACGGTTAAATTTAAGTAAAAATAAACGTATGCTTGATTGAGAATTACTCGACAAGAGAGTAGTGGCAATAATCGTGTAAATGGTGAATTAATTTGTCGCTATATTACGTGCGAGGCGCACACAGAAAACGAATGTTTGTGACACAATCTCTTAATTTCATTTTTATGGACGGGGTTTTCCGATGTTTCGCACAATCGGCCGACGACTGCAAAAGCCGCACGTACGTTTTTTTCTCTCTCTCATCGCGACCGGGGTAACGATCTTGTTTTACCGCATTTTGATCGCGCCGAATATCATCGCAAATCGACTTTATACTGGATCCGTCATCGGGAAGATGCACGGCGCCACTACTGTGCGGAAAAAAAAAACCACGGTTCCGGGGGTGTTTTATAATTCCGTATTATCATAATACAAAATAAAAACGCATATATTGTGTTATCAACGTCGCCGTAACTCGTATTTTATATTCTTTTTTCGTTTTGAAACGCAGGACGAAGGGAAACAATTGGTTTCGGCTACTCGCGCGACGCTCAAATTTAAGCAAAGTCCCCAACAAAATTGACATAGTCATTTGTTAGGCTAATTTTAATTATTCGCTTAATGTTCGTCTATTGCTCCAGAACAGTTTTATTTTCCTACAGCCAAAACAAACTCTACAAAGTATATAACACAATGGCGATCTGAAAACGTTTTAAAATTATTTTTGCTCGTAAACACCGTCTGTGAATTGCATCTGTCCGCGTTTGTTTGCCTCGAAATGGTTGAGCGTATTTGAGATGCCAAATAAAAAGTAATCCACATCAGATGTTGAAACCAATTAAAAACTAAAACAAAACTCGAAAACTTTTTTATTATTTATATAATATAATCTCAACTACCTGTCAAAACCACTATAGACTCCGGTATTCGTACAGACAGATAAAAACAAAAAAGACATCATAGTAAAACCACTACATTCTTCACTACGCTCAGAATCGAATTGTATGACGCAGTGGTTTCCAATATTTTTACCCGCCACGCCGATGCCATTTTTTAGACAAAATTCAACCACAGGCACCGTGAAAACCTGTGAAAACCACGAGGAAATTTGAACTTTGAACATTTATAAGAAAAAATAACGACATAACGTACACTTATTTTTTATTTTTTACCATTCGGTACAACTTATAATGAACCGGGTTCTATTTATGCGTTTTTTACTAGGCCAAAATAATTGTTTTTACATGAATAAAACCAAAAAAAACGTCGAAAATTCCAAACAGTCAAATAGCTAAATGTGTTGCTGTATATAAGTATTCGGTGAACATGTCACAGTTATTTTTCACTGAAACCGTTGTTTTGATTCCGATTTTTCTCCATTTTAAATAAAAATGTAAAAAAAAAGGAATCATCAAAAATTGACTACACACCAACTAGGTAAAATGATAACCGAAAACCACCACCTGATGAATGTTACAGGTTGAAGGAAAGCGTTATTTACAGCCAGACAAAAATAAATAACACATCATATATAGTTAAATCAACACATTCTTCGCTTAGACCAGGGGTCGGCAACCTGCGGCTGTTTCGATGTAAAATTGCGGCTCTCCAGTTCCATACGCAAAAAACAATTATTTTATTAAACAAAAAAAATATATCGCTAAATGACGTAATATTTTTGTTGCTTTTATTAGTGTGAAATAATACAGCACGACATTAATAATTCGATAGTACCTGCACAGGCTCTCCGTAGTCAACTAAAATCAGAAATGTGTACCGTGTACATGCGGGAAAATCATATTTTTTTATTAGACAAACTACTAGCGATAAAATATATAAAAATTTGAATCGAATGGAAAATCTGTATTACGAAAACAAGTTACGTAGCAGATTTAACGAAACTGTCAAATGGCGTGCATAAGCCAATGTTCTCACTGAAGTAACCATCTATTATTCAATCACTGTAGTTAAAATAATTTCATGTGTTTTTGCGTTTAAAATATTTGTACGTTTTTTTATTGTTTCGCGTTCAAACTCGTTTACTTGTCAATCGAAAATCGAGCAAATACTCAAAATGTTTGAACGCGAATTATTAGCGGCTGTTTAAAAACCGTGAAATTGTCTAAAATTCTAACCCTCGGCTCATCCGTCTCAAAATGTTATCGACTTAGACTATTGTAAATATATGTTTTTTTTATCGTACCGACCGCGGTTTGAGAACCGCCGGTATAAACGTATTATTGTTGTTTTTTTTTTTTTTTGTATTCCTTCTAATATTTGCAGCTGCCGCAATTATTATTAGTAGGTTAACCGTGTGTTATATCGCCGGCTTTCGACGTCCCACCACCGGCTCGCATAGTTTAAACCCGGGGTTTACATATTATTATTATTCGCTCGCCAAAATGATTTATAGAGCCGTAAACACGTACCTATACCTACTTGCCCACCAATATCGTATAGATAAATCTGGTATAGGGCCCGACGGTACGCGCACACATAACTATAATATTATTATAATGTATACACACGAGAGCGGGCAGATGAAAAATGTGTATATTATTATTATTATTATTTTTTTTTATTATTATTATTATTATTTCTCTCCACTCGCGCTGCACGTTTGCCGTGCGTACAATATAATAAATCAGTTTCGTGAATGAATTAAAAATTAAAAAAAAAAAAAAAAAAAAAAAAAATGATTACACGCAATATCGTCGTATATACGAGTATTTTTTTTTTTTTTTTTTATATACTCTACGCCGCGCCCGGAGGAGGAACACGATTATATTATTATTATTATTATTATTATTGTATAATAATGTATAGACGGAACGACGACGACGAGCTGCTAATCAGATAAAAAAAAAAAATAATAATAATAATAATAATAAAAATACGTTTTTGGTCGCTGTATTGGAAACGCTAATGTTTTTTTTTTTTTTTTTTTTTCGGTGGCGATCGAGTCGCCCGATTATTTTTTTATTATGATATGAGAATGAAAAATTATAGGTACGTCTTTATTATTATTTATCGGACGTGTAACGGGTTGACCGCTTTCGATATACATATTACAATATTTTATAGAGATTTCGATCGTCTTTGGACGAGCGAATCCAACACGACCGCGACGCGGCAGTGATGCCCAACATTTCCATTGTTCCTCCGGCGGGCCACATGCGTTCGGGTAAAACGATTTTTTTTTTTTTTTTGGTCCAGCAAAACCTTCGGTGTCGTGTGTCTCGACACTTTCCGTCGCGGTATTTTATCGTCCCTGGTTACTGGTTACATTTAATCGCACGAAATTCCGTCCTGTTCGACCAATAGTCACTATAAGTGCCGACTTGGACGAAAACCGTACGTGTAATATCGAATATCGTATGCCGACCAGACACTGGAACCTTAATGATTTTTTTAATCGATTCTGACCTTAAAATTATAATACTGACACTTAAAAATGTATAGTTTCACATAGTATTTGCTACCTATTGCTTGTAAGGAATTTTTATATTAAAAACGTAAATATTTGGTGACGATAATAAACTTTATGCTTATCCTTGTACAAGAGAATTGTCGGCACACCATCGTTTCTGGACGACGTCGACCGTCTTCCAGAACGTGGATCTCGAACCTAACCTAACCTAACTGTCCTCGTCAACGTTTTCAAACACTCGAAAGTCACGGGACCGCCTAATGAATGGTCCCGAAAAAGAGGTTTTAGTCGTTTACGTTGCATCATTTTTTTTTTTTACCAAAGTTCCAAGCAAAACCTGATGCACGGGCGTTGTGTTCGCACGGAACAAACCGACTGGTTTTCACCGCGTGTAATATTAAACTGAGACGAGATCGCGACTTGGGGGGTTTTGTTTCAAATATCCACTAGAACACGTCTGTTTACAATTCGAAACGTTATCGTGTGTAATGTTGGCCGTAATAACATTTGTCCCGGTACTTTTCGAACAGGCCGCGGCAACAACAATACGTTTACCGCGACAACAACAACAATATAAAAATAGGGGTTCCGAATTTTGCGAAAGACTCGCATTGTGTTTTACTCGTCCGCGTGTTTGTTTCCGGCAAACGTAATAATTTTAAAACCGACAAAAGTGCCTGTTTGCACTGGTGACGTTTTACACGGGGAGCGGACGTTGAAACCGAGCAATTAGCCGCGGCCGTTTGATATTTCGGCAGTGGTCCCCCGTCCGTCCGTCCGTCCGTCGTTAAACGCAAACACTGCGCGCGGGGCGCCGAACATCCCTCCGGGCACACGGTAATATTTATTCTTTTTTCTTCTTCTTCTTCTTCTTCTTCTTTTGTTGGGCGAGGGATTGGATGCGAGAGAGTGGCGGCACAAAGTGACTCCGGGCCGCACCGTTAACACAAACAATAGAAACTATTTTTATTTTATTATTGTGATTAACAATACGGACGCGTACGCGAAATATGGCAGAGCCGCACCACATTCGGAGATATTGCGAAATCGGCGGCCATTATCGATATTGACCGGCGACATTTTCGTCTGGGCCGCGAATCGCGCGACGTACGGATAACGATTTGCGAACAATTTCAAACATTTGTCGCGTAGACAAATTCGTTCCCAACCGGACCGGTCGTCGACATATGGCATTGCCCTCTGGCAGGGCACCGCTGAACTCACAAATTTCAGGACGGTCCAAGCGTTCCAATCGGCCTGCGCCTCCGCCTAGCCGCCAAACCGCCCTTTGTCCGTCACCAACGCCGCCCTACACGAAGACCGCAAAGTTCCCACCGTATACGAGACGGCAGCCACGTCCTACCAAAGATTCCACTTTAAAATGCAAAACCACTACAACCAACTTGCGTCCAAATCGCACACACTATCACTTTCCTGGTAACCCGACTAGACCGAAAATGGTCAAGAGATCTCCTCGACACTTTGTTTGGTTTCACAAAACCTTCCACAATGTTTCTACTTTTTAAAACCAATGTTCGTGTAGCTCTAATGTGAGCTTCCCTTTTCATCGCCCCACCATTGTCAACTCCCTCCAATTTACTAAATGTATAGATTGTAAACACACGATAAAAAACATACACGTATGCCGGCAAATAGAATGTGTTCTCTTGGTTGGGCGCAGAAAGCTTACCGAAAGACTTATAGAGTCGGCTAGACAATAAGCCAGTGGACAAGTCTATGTTCTCATCGCTGGTTTACGGTTACACGCTGTGTACAGTATTATACTATAACGAATAATTATAAATTCTTTAAATAATTGTCGAGGGTTTGTCAACTAATCTTTGATCATCTATTTGTTTTTCTTTGGGAGACGCTTAGCGGGGATGTATATCCTTATCGGCCGCTCCTCAATCCGGTTCCAATCGAGTGTGCGGTTCCCTGTTCGGATCGGTAAAAATTCTGGTGCTCCTGTTGAAAAAAAATGATTGTGTCCGGACCCCTCGGCACCTCCCTAGCTACGGCTTGGAATGCCTACATTTATAGTTTTTTCCCGTATTGCCAAGGTAACCAAGAAATGTACAAAAGTACAACTGAAAATAAATAAAATGCAATTTTTTGAAAAAAGTATTTTGATAATTTCGAATAATTATCTGTTCAAGTATGCGGAAAATCCGCATCGTTTAACGGTATGATATGGACAAACCGAAGCATTTAAATTAACGAGAAATAAAAAATAAAAACAACTTCATTGGTACGCTCGGAATCTAAAAGGATTACGTAAAAACTCGACCACCGCAGTCTAATGATTACTGTTGAAAATTTTGCCTATAAAACTAAACTCCGAGGGACCGAAGTCAAATTTCGGTTTTCGCCGAGAAGGATCCCATTGAAAAAAAAAATAAAATAACACACGTGAAATTAAATTTCGGGTTATACAAATTTCCCATAGCTTTTGCGTCAGTCTTGGACAGATTTTACTGTAGCCGGCTGTATATTTTTACCGTATACGCATTACTGTTGTCGTAGAAAATTTCTACGGAATTCGATAACCTATTCACGCGATTATTTATCGGTTACGAAATTAAACGGCCAGCGTTTACACGGAATATAAATAATAATAATAATAATAATAATAATAATAATAATAATAATGTTTCACGACGCGTGTCTGTCGTGTTTTTTGCGGTATATTTTTATTGAAATATCGGTGCAAGACGCGTGTCTAATATTCGCGTATCGTTTTCAAAACGAATAATACCGTGTGCGTACTATATATATATATTATACAGTAAACTGGCCGTCGACGTCTCCGTCCGGATTGCAACAATATAATATTATCGTGTGTTGGCGATTTCGTTTCGATTCGGTGTTAGGCCAAACGACGCGGTTCGGCCGCGGCGCCGAATATTGTTCGAAAATTGAACTGCAACCGGGTGGTAATCTCGGCGCGCCGAAATCCTGACCGGCGAAATGAAATGCAAAAGAAATGCAACGAAACGCACCCGGGTGGTCGTTGTTGACACTGCTCGTGCCGAGAATCGACCGGCGGCCCGCGGATATCGCGGTCGCTAAATCCCCGTCGTCTGCCCACGGACTAATCCACATTATCTTCGTCCTATAATTGCCATTGGCAATCGGTGGACGTTTTCGTTCGAAAACCCATATAGTAAAATTGGGCCCGCGGGACACAAGAATTCACCATCCTCTATCGAAATATTTCGTACGAATAGTTCGTGTGCATAATCGCCCGCCACGCAACTTTTCTACTTCGTGTGCGATGACGACTTCCTCTTGTCCGACGCGGTTTTTCGTCTATTAAACGTCTTGTGGTTTAGATTTTCACTCGGGATACCAAAGCGGTATCGGGTTTGGACGTTAGTGGGTTTTTTTTTTTTTTTTTTTAGCAAATCTTTTACCGTTGTTGTAGCCCGTGGCGGCTCCAATTATCTTATCATTTTTTTTGTTGACACCGCAGTGAAAAAAAAAAAAAAAACATTAGTACGCGATCCATAACTGCGCGAGTACATTGTAATGATCGTTTTTTTAATAATTAATTCAGGCGTTTAAAACCTTGAAAAGTCAATGGAAATTCGCTTTATGTATTCGCCGTGGTCCTTACTCAAATACGACTTGTTTTGAGCCCACGATTACATTTCCATACCTGCGTCCTTGGATTAGATCATTTTTACGCAATTCCGCGGTACAATCGTATTATGTTTTATGTTATTAGGGATATTAGAAGAAAAAATAAAGTAATATTGTTTTTTACATGTACAGGACGCAATCAATTTCGCCGGGTATAATTATGGTAATAATAGCCGAATCAGCGTTTTTAGATACATATATACGTGTTGAACAGTATACTATAATAAATACCACACAGTATATGATAATAAAGAATAATAATAATAATAATCACATAATAATGAATATTGAAAAAAAATACAAAAAAAATTGATTTCGAAATCGCACCTTGTGGACAATTTATACGGCTATGGCGTTCGTTTAATTCGATTTTAATTGTACGCGAGATTTGTTTTATTCCCCCCCCCGGACATTACGGCCAATAACCGTCCCATCTAGTCGACGGCGAGCGAAACAATCCACCAAGGGCATGCACCTTAATTTCGCCATTTTTTTTTTAGTTTTGATATTCCAAAATTCGACCGGTCCGCGTGTTTGCCTTTCCGAGTTTTAAAATGCTCCCCCGAGTCTTACAACGATAATACTCAGAGCCCGCGCCAAGAAAATGTTAGACCTGCACTTGTTTCAAGGCGGCCGTAGTCGGGAAAACATTTTCTTTTTTTTCAATCAATTCAATGACATGTTTTTGACGTTTTGCTAAAATTTGTATTTTTTTTTTTTTTCAATTTCGGGCGAGTACAGACTCCGACACGCACAGGACTGGTAACGACGGACAGGAGAATCGTGGAGACTGGCCGCTAAATGGTATTTTTCCCATTATGAGCCCCAGCGCTATCTTTGTAGATACTTTTGGACCTAGTAATTAACTAAGTCCAAAAATATCCGCTAAAAGACAGCACTGGAGCTCATAAAAAAAAAAAAGCCACCACCCCCCAGTACGCCAACAATGTTTGTACCTTTTTTTTTACCGTCACGTTATCAGTGCTCGTTTCCAGTCCTGTGTATCCGAGTCCGCGCTATGTAATAAAGTTTAAATGTTTTTTTTGTTCTATACGATGACTTATTCATTATTATTTTATCGCTATTTTATAATGGGTTATTTTTTTTTATTGAGGGCTTCGGGAAACACGCACCATTAAAATACGTTTAATGAGTTTTAGTCGTATTTCTTGTATTTACAGAGAAAAATAATTCATAATCAATGGCGTACGCAGTGGGTGGGGCCGAGGTGATGGGGTATATTTTGTTTTAAACCTGCTTAAACCTGCTACTTTAGACCTCCGGTCATCAACACAATAAGTAGTTTGTACGTGCCCGTTGACAACAAAATTTGTCGTCAGAAATATGTGCTGCGGCGATAACTGATAAATAACCTAATGATTAAGTGCCAGATAAAAATATAATAGATTATTTTCGTTCCGGTTTATTACATCCAATTCCCCGTCCACACGAAATTCTTGCGCGCGCCACTGTTCGTAATATTTAATTTAGAACCGCACGATAGCGCGAGATAAAATTAGAAACATTTTTTTTTATGCCGCGCCGCGGTTCGGGTTCGGCGCGGCATGCGGTTAGTTCGTGAGAGGATCGGGGTAGCAACATGAGCATTTTTTTTTTTTTTTTTTTTTCGGAGCCGGTAAATCAATCGCTGTTTTTTCGGTTTCCATATCAAGTTTGTTAAAATCCGGGCCAATGCCGGTCTAAACCAGATAATGCATTGCTGCGCCACAACGAGGCCAGTGTCCTGAACGTGAGCTTACTGCTAAGTCGACGAAAGCTAAGCCTTCGCGGGTTTAGATAAATCACAGGGGCAATTGACAAATGTAACCACCTGTTGGTCGAACTTAATAATGCTTCGGGGAAGTCGTAGTGTCTTAAGTGAAGCTCAAAACGTAGAACCTGACCGCAACGTGACTGTAAGCCCATTAGAGCACCAAAATGCTGTCTCATACCATAGGGTACCCACTTAAACAGCGATTGATTTTACCAGCTCCGAAAACGGACTCGTGTTAATTCTCGCCCTAACGCCCCCCCCCCCGATAAAGATAACAAACCATAGAAGAACTATTTCGATATTGCTTCGTCTGGAGCTTTCGGGCACCTCCATTCGCGAGCTCATGTCCGGACTCGGTCGAAAATAACCATAGATTCGTTATGCAAAATGACCATAGCAGGCACGGATCCAGAACTTATTTACGGGGGGAGCGAGGGACGAGGCGTCTTGGTCATAAAACAAATTAAATCTAATTGAGGTACCTCGTCGTACACGTTAAAATCGGACAATTCCATGGCCAGTACTAGGCCACAGCTGCGTTTAAATTTGTCTTTCTATAGTTGCACAATAATAGTAGATACAAGTAAAAAAAAAAAAAAAAAAATTAACCAGAGTCTATGAGGTCCCTTGCGCAGCCCCCCGGATCCGCGCCTGGATCAGAGAAACGTGTTCGCTCCTGCCGTGGAATTTTGTTTTTCAAGTCCCGTTGGGCTCGCGCGTATTGCGTGTCGGTAACCGTTTGCAGCGCGTTTTGTCAAAGTGCTTTGTATAAAACGAGAATAGAAAAAAAAAAATAAAAATAATAATAATAATAAAAAAGAAAAAGAAAAACGACCGCACTACGCGTAATAAAATAATATACGGCGGTGTCCTTGGATTCGGATTTATCCGAGACGCACGTCAACGTCTCCGCATTAGGTACGTGTTTGAATTAACGATGGCCGGGCCCGCACCTCCTCGCGTCGATTTTTTTTTTTTTTTTTTTCGATATATCGACGATAAAAATGATAATAATATCATTGTGTGTATACGATGTCCGATGGGAACGGATATAATAATGTGTGTTTGCCCGATGACGGCTAACGTTCAGGAATTCAAACGTTTCGGCGGATTCGGCGGACGTCGTACAATATAATACGTGCAATTTTATCACTGCGTAACGATAAACCGCGTAAAAAATAAACCACCCGCATTTTGGTGTGTTTTTTCTTTTTTTTGTTGAACGTACCCTAACCCCTAACCTACCATTTGGTCCGGTTATGGCGGGCGTTGACTATAGTCGAAAAATTCGATTCTTTTTTTTTTTTTAATAATTATTTACACCTTATAGACCTTTATAGGTTTTAGTGTCTTAACAACCCGCGGCCCGCGATCGCATTTCAACGTCAGGCGTGTCTATTCGATTGCGACACAATTCGAGTTGCTTTTATAAGCCATCGCTGTCGAAGAAAATTTCGGGAAATATGCGATACGATAAATTAAATCGTCCGACTATACATAAATGTTGGCTGTTGCCTGTTAGTTCGTTATACGAGCACAATACTCGTTACAATTGATCGAAGTTACAATTGCACGTATTTTCTTCGCAATATATAAATATATATATATATATAATATGTCGGTCGAGTAAAAAACGTAAAATCTCGAATGATAGTTTGACAAGGGAAACGGTCCAAGTAATTATTATTATTTTTATTCAATTAAAAGAAAAGGCTGTGTGTCTGATTTGTCGAGAATCGATTGCAGTGATGAAAAAAAGTACGGTTTAAATCGTCACTACGGTACCGGACATGCAGCAAAATATGATGTGATACAAGGACAGCTTCGATTTGACAAAATTGCGTCGTTAATGAAAAATATACACAGTCGGTCTATTTAAACTTTAAACAAATGTCAAGAAAAATCATTGATTTACAGTGCAATAAAATATTAAAAGAAAAGTACAATAGCGTTGAACGTTCAACTTTTTTATTCAAAGTATATTTGCATGAAGACATATCATTTTCTTCGAAACAATGCATTAAGCAACAATGATGTCTCTTTGTGGCAGCACCATACACTTGTGAGCATAGCAATTTTCACGAAGTAAATTTTTCAAATCGAAAACTAGAGCTCGGCCAACTGACATTCACTTAGAAAACTCTCTGAGGTTGAAGACCCCTGCCTTAGACTCTCGAGGACGCGCCTGTATCGTCTCAGTCTAACCGACGGGCAACATACCGAAATATTATGTTACGCATAGCATACGTTATGGCTTTTAAGTGAAAATTACAGTTTAATGATTAGACAGAAATAAATAAATAATACGGTTTAAAGAGGAAATTATTTCCTAGGGCAGTACGTTGCTGTTTTTCTAAAATATTGTCAAACAAAAATATCACCCGGAGCCATTTAAAAAAATGAAAGCAAGTCCATTGCGGGCGTTTTGTACATTATGATTTATCTTTGCATACAGATATAGACTAAATTGCCTTATTTTTATCTTGCCAACATCCCGCCTACAAGAGGGTTGCTCTTGCTCACCACGGCGTGATGTTTTTTTTGTATCGAATTTTAAATTAACTCTACGGGTTTAAGTTTTTCAGTTTCCGTTAAATCGTAAGGAATTTTTTGTCGAGTTAACCCAACTTAATCAAGTGTAGCCGAATGTCGATTGCCTTTGCGGAAAATTATGGTTAATGGTGTTTATTATTTATCGTGTACGTCGTTTAAAGTGTATCCGTGCGCTGCTTGATTACGATTCGCGTTTTCAATATCCACGCAAATGATGTGAAACAATAAAAAATTAAAAAAAAAAGAAATGTACACACGTCATGCATACACCAGCAGGACCTCGCATACGAAAATCGAAATCGGATCGTGATTTGCAATTCTGAACAAACTGTATAGGTATATGCTCGTATTGTGGACTGGGACGAGAAAAGCCCAGCCTAAAAATCCGTTCTATATTTTTATGAACAGTTTCTGATCATCACATAAATGTTTTTGATATTTTGTAAGTAAATTTTTCCCTCCGTTGAATGTGAAAATAGAAAAAATCGACAGTTACCGATTTGGAAATAATAGTTATTGATTACTGATGAGTGTCATAGTAATAAATTATTAGGCCGACGACTAATAGAAAATAGTTTGTAAAAACACGCTTACGCAGACTGAATAGGACTCGCTTAATTTCGAGTTTAGAATAAAACCTAAAGAGAACAATATTCCGGAGGACATCATGCTGCGTTTTTTTTTTTTGTTAAAGTTAATTTGTTTTTGTTAATTTATAGTCATTAGAAGAAAATGTCATTATTTCAAAACAGAACGTTACATTTGAAATAATGGGGGGAAACGCAACTCGTCGCCCTCCAGAATATTGTCTTCTTTATACTTTTTAATGACGGTAATACTTCACTTTTGACTTTATGGTGATTTTATTCTTAAACCAAAATCAAGCGAGTTCTACACAGTCTGCGTACGCTTGTTTCGACGGCGTACGGAGATAAAACGATCCGTGAATATTATTAAATATTTGACTAATATTCGCCAAGGATTGCCTTTGTTTTTTTTTTCACACGCATAAATATAGGTATACCGGTGCCGTAATTATTTGTATTGTTTTTGAACGACTTTCGATTTACACCGGTTGTCGGGCTGTGCGCATCGGGACGATAAAACAGCTGTAGCGGTTTTGTTAAAAAAAAAAAAAAAATAAAAAAATAAATAGAAACCCATATACGCATAACACCTACCGACAATATGACTGCGCAGATTGTTATCACGCCTTGTATAATATCGTATCGCAATGCGTAAGTTAAAAACAAAGAAAAAAAACCCAGACAAAATGTCACAAAAACAATAATCATGTAACTATTGCGTATTTACGCGTTTGTAATATCACAATAATTTGAATATTTTATTACGAACCTTATGTAAGTATCGAAAATCAGCAGTCACGATTTTCGTTTATATTTGTTCGAAGTTCAGATTTTTACGGAAATCGTAAATATCACGGGATTCCGCATACTGTTTTTCGATTTACGTGGATAAAATTTGTATGGCTCTTGAAAAATGTTTAAAAATTTCAAGCGGAAACACACTGGTTTTTATCGTTGTAATTCGTTTCGCAGTTACAAATTAAATTTAGCAACATTTTTTTCAAAATAGGATAATCAAAAAAAAAAAAAAAAAAAAAAAAAAAACGTCCTTTCCAAACCTAACCTAACCTTCAAAAAAAAAAATCAGGCGCGGATACAACGGGGGATACGGGAGTAATGGTTCCCATCGAATAACTAAAAATAATAAGGGAAATCGGTATACTGTCTATTATTTTAAATGAAAACAACGATAAAAATTGTATTAATAAGGTTTTTTGTGCGCGTTATACAATAAGTAAACTTGTTTTTTTTTTTTTTTTTTATAGATAATTCTGTTTCTAATGCGGTAGTTCTGTAATTAAATTTGCTGTAGGACACAATAATGTAAGCCGATTCGGGACGCAAGGAGACCAGCAGCAGTTCGGCACTTACAGAAATTATGCAGAGATAAACTGCGGCTTGATCGTATTGTGATCCTCGGTGCCTGAGAAATACATTGAATAATCCTGATAATATGTTCCAATATTAATATGTAATAGTAAACAATTAAAAGTTTAAATATAACAAAAAAAAAAAAAAAAAACCAAGTCAAGTCCCGTTTAATTCATAATTATTTGTGAAAAAAAGCAAAATAGAAATAAAAAGTTCACGCAGAAACGTTGCACGCACAGACGCGGGGGACGGGAATAAAATCAAACAAAAATCGATCGAATGGTTCCCGTCATCCCTGTCGTGTGCAGTAACCGGTAGAAAAGTTGCTTGCGACCGAAAAAGTGAAATCATAGTAAAAAAAAAAAAAAAAAAAAATATATATATATATACCGACGGTGTCACTATAATAATCGTCTTCACGGCATATTCAAACGAGTATATTCGCATATCCGAAACGCACACGGTCCGCGTCTATCGTTTAGAAATTAAAAGCAATAATAATAAAACAGCGAGTAAAAAAAAATTGTAAAAAATGCGGACGGCCGCCGCCGAGAGCGTGTGTGTGCATTTATTCTCGCGGACCATTAAAAAAAATCGGTAAAACACGGGCGGTCCTTAATATTATTATTATTACTATTAGTTCGGATAATTCCGGGTCCTAAAAAAAAAAAAAACCGGACATTATATTATTGTAAAATTTATTATACTATACGCTCGTAGTGCCGGGCCCGAGGGCTTTGTCGTAAATATTTTTAACTTAACGCCCGTGTCTATCGGTTCCCGGGAACGTGCCGGACGAATATTACGACGGAAATAAAAAAAAAAAAAAAAAAACACACCGGCCGGGCGTCGAGTCCGAGTCGATTCGCAGCGGTGGACTAAAAATTACGCGCGTTTCCGTTTTATCCCGTAACGCGATAATCCGAAAGATTAAAATACATAAAAAAAAAATTTAAAAAAAACCAATTGCCGCCCGCGTGTATGCAAGATCGTCACTTCAGAAATCGGCTCGACGCACTTGGCCGATTTTTTCGTCGTGTTCGTAATTGTCAGGACAATCGTAATAACGGTTGGGAAATCCACCGGAAAAGACGGAAATTCGGACGGCATTAAAAATATAACAATTTCGAGATAGAATTAAAAACATTTGCAAAATAAAACAACGAGCTCGATTTACCGCGGTGACCAAAGCTAAATCGGTAATCATTCATATATTTCAATTCTGCTTTTTTGGCTAACTAAATACACATAATTATACACGTTTTCGAATAATCAGACTATTTTTTGTGATAATTAATTTAGCGCATGCGCACAGCAACTTTTCTTACTTTTTTTTTTTTTTTTTTAAACGGCATGTCCTATTATTTTGACTAGAAATTATTATTTTTTTTAATGAGTTTTAGTGGTTGAAATTCTTTTCGAAGTTAAAAAACGACCGTGTTTTAACAATTTGAACGTTTTATGTTATTTTCGCGTTTAGATTATTGGTCACTAAAGACCAACGAGGGTTTTGGTCATCCCAATAGCGATTATTCTGTTTATTTAAAACACTTTTGTTTGTAAACTTAGACTCGTCTGTCGAAAGTATGTAATTTAAAACGTAAGGATTTTCGTTCAACTGGGTTTCCAACCGAGCAAAAAACACACTTACTGATTTTAGTTGACTACGATAGCCTCCGTGCAGGTACTATTAAGTTACTGGTGTTGTGGTGTATAAACAATATGTCATCTAGAGATATTTGTTTTATATAATAAAACGTATTTTTTTTTTTTGATAATAAAATAATTGTTTTTTGCGTATGGAATCGGAGAGTCGCAACTGTGCATCGAAACAGCCGCAGGTTGCCGACTTCCGGTCTAGACGAAGAACGTGTTGATTTAATTTTATATGATGTGTTATTTATTTTTGTCTGGCTGTAAATAACGTTTTCCTTCAATCTGTAACATTCATCAGGTGGTGGTTTTCGGTTAACATTTTGTCTAGTAGGTGTGTAGTCAATTTTTGATGATTTTTTTTTTTTTTTTTACATTTTTATTTAAAATGGAGAAAAATCGGAATCAAAACAACGGTTTCAGTGAAAAATAAGTGTGAAATGTTCACCGAAGACTTATGTCAGCATCACCTTTAGCTATTTGACTGTTTGGAATTTTCGACGATTTTTTTGGTTTTATTCATATAAAAACAATTATTTTGACCTAGTAAAAAATGCATAAATAGAACCCGAGGTTCGTCATAAGTTGTACCGAATGGTAAAAAATAAAAAAAAAATTTAAAAAAAAAAATAGTGTACGTTGTTTCGTTATTTTTTCTTCAAAGTTCAAATTTCCTCGTGGTTTTCACGGTGCATGTGGTGGAATTTTGTCTGAAAAATGGCACCGGCGCGGCGGGAGTAAAAATATTGGAAACCACTGCGTCATACTATTCGATTCTGAATCGTCGTGAATCGTGTTTTTTTTTTAATAATATCCCGAACGTCGTTAAAATAATAATAATAATAATAAAATATTGTGTTGCGATAGACTGCGCAAAACTGCGGCGGCGGCGGCGGACGGGACGGTACGACGACGTCCGGCGCCAACGCCGAACGTCGAGAAATTCACAACGCGTAAAAGATACCGGTAAAAATGTGCTTGTACAAATACAGATATGTATTTTAAAAAATGTTTTCGAATATTTTACGGGGGATAAAAAAATTATAAATAAATATACGAGTACGAATAACTACCGGCGAGTAAGTAGAAATATTTAAAATAATATATTAGGTGTTTAAAACGACAAATACTATTGAAAAACAATTTAAGTCACAACGCACGTACCGAGTAACGTTTATAGACGTGTTCGAATATATTTGTATTTGTATTTTAGTAATTTTACTCTCGAATACTTTACAAGTCCGGCGGAATTCAAATATAATAACGAAATTAAATTTTATAAAAAAAAAAAAAATGATGTTAATAATAACAATAATAATAAAAAAAACTCGGTGGCGGCGGCGGGAGCGGTGTAAAATAGTGTTTTTACAAATACAGATTTATATTTTAAAAATGTATCCGGAATTCGAAATACGTATTCGAGTATTTTACGGGAAAAAAAAAAAATATAAATAAATATACGAGTACGAATACATCCGGCGAGTAAGTATAGTAATTTTTTTCCAGCCGTAGATAACTACCGAAAAAGGCTCAACCGGTGTATTTGATAACGCCATTTAGGTGATAAAATCATAAAAAATAGTTAAAAACGAAAGAAAAAAAAATGTGCAATATATTACACAATTTCTAAACAAAACATACTTTTTGATATCCGACACGATTTTTCTGCCGCCCCGTGTATTATTGACGAAAATGTCCAAAAAAATAATTTGTATTTCGAAAACTATCGTACAATATTTGTTGAGCGGTAAAGTCATAAAACGATACTGTGCATACTGTATCCCGGTGCCAATAATGATCGATGGTAAAAAATATGATACGCAAATCGACCGATTAACGAGCGAAATTATTGACGCCGGCGACCCGTGCCGTCCGTCTATAAAACACGCGGCCGGGGGCCCGGGTCGAAACCTATCGGGCCACGTACCCGCGAAAGTTTTTATTCTCTCGCTTTTTTCTTAAAGCCCATACAGGCGCAGCAATGTCCGACAATTTCGATAATTGTGTCCGGGCCGTGTACACGTACACGCGATTTATAATTTATTATGTTTTTTTTTTTTTTTTATTCCGTGTGTGCATTATATAATACGCCGGAGATAAAATCAATTCGTCTTATAACGAAAACACGAAAAACGCGTTTTTTTCATCGGCTATTTTTTTTTTTTTTTTTTTTTTAATGGTTTAATATTATTTTACGGACGCGTATAATTAAAACCCGGAGTTCGCAATTATGATATTACGTAAAATAAAAAAAAAACGGTCCCGGAAAGTCTACGGGCCAAATATACGAAAACCGTACGGATCATCATAAGGTGTCCGATCACGCGCGGTCAGATTTTAACGCGTTGCCCGTGTAAATTTCTATCTAAACTAACTAAAAAAAAAAAATCACGAAAAATAATCTTTCTGTGATCGCTACACAAAGGGCTTTTCGTATACACTTCGGCATTCCACGTGCCGAATCTGTTCAGAGACATAGGCTGGCCAGCACGGTCCCCAGATTTAAGCATGTGCGATATTTTCCTCTGGGGCTACCTTAAGAATAAGGTTTTCAGACATCGCCCACATACCATAGAAAAAATTAAACAGAAAATCACCGTGGAAGTCGAGGCCATACCAATCGAAATGTGCCAAAAATCATACGAGAGCTTCAGATATCGTCTACAACAGTGTATCAATACTGACGGCCGCCATCTTGGAGATATAATTTTCAAAAAATAATTTTTAAAAATTGTATTGAATACTGATTTAAATAAATAAAAAACTTTTTCTCGAAGTTTTACTGTTCGTTATTTATAGCCCAACAAAACTCGTCAGTCGGCTATGCCGCACCCTGTATGTGTATTATGATAATATGTAATGTTGATTGTCGATTTTCAATGCTCGATACGTGAATCATAAATTTATGATTTTCGCGAGACACGAATCGATATTTAATTCATAATCGAACAGGTGGTACAGTGGGGAAAAAAAAAAAAAAAAAAAAAATTATATTGCGCTGTTTCGCTGGTTTATCGTAAATGTAATTATAATCATAAAACCTAAAGAATTATCTGATATTTTCCTAGTCGTAAACGAGAACGTTTAAATAATATTATCAAATGTAAACCTGGCCGCAACACCGAACGGCAGCGTCATAACAGCTGGGTGTACAAAGTGTGCGATTTGCGTGTGGAATATATCGGTGTAAATTATCCGGGGAAAATTGTTTTTCAATATATCGTTAGTTAAACCGCGAATAGTGTTCGGGCAAGCACTGAAATTTTAACGACTCCAACTATTAATTTTCTTCAACTCCAACATCGCCATGCAGTCATACACGAGGGTTAGTTATTTATATTAATTTGTTCAATCGTTTGGTACGTACAGTTTACGGTCTGCCCGTATAGATTTTATCGAACAACAATTTGTCTACTAGATATACTGTAGGGTAGGTATATACTCGTATACTGTTATAGACAAAATAATTTAACTTATAATATATTTATTTATTATTATTATTTTTTTTTCTTTTTTTTTTTGCTACCATTTCAATATGAACACTGACATTTCTTAGCGTCTAACATTCTACTATTATGTATGCAACTCGTCACAAAAAGTATTTCGGTATGAATAACCGATTGTACAGTTTCAAGCGATTCGAACGCGCTTGAATACGTGTCCGTTTATATTAGGTTTCCAGATGTTTCTATCGTATTGTAATTATATTATATATATAAAAAAAAAAAAAAAATGTCTAATTGTATTATTATTACTTAGCATGCTAAAAAAACGTGGAAAATATGTTTTCGGCGGGTATAATAGTTATCATTACTGGATTATTAAAATACAATTTTATCATAGTATTTTAAGCGTACCGATAATTATATTTGTATGCAAAACGAAACATATCGAATAGAACCGTTCAGTACATACCGACATGATCCCCATGGTAAATTTTTACTACTAGAAATAATTTTAAAAAAAATGTATTTATATTATAGTAAATGTGTATATAAATGTGCATTATATAAAATATTACTATTGTATACTTGATATTTATGCAACAATTATTAGACGCGTAGTACAGGGTGCGGCAGAGCCGACTGACGAGTTTTGATGGGCTATAAATAACGAACAGTAAAACTTAGAGAAAAGGTTTTTTTTTTATTTAAATCAGTATTCAATCCCATTTTTAAAAATTATTTTTTAAAAATTATATCTCCAAGATGGTGGCCGTCAGCATTGATACACTGTTGTAGACGATATCTGAAGCTCTCGTATGATATTTGGCACATTTCGACTGGTATGGCCTCGACTTCCACGTGGAGTGGTCTTTCGTTGAGCTACCGTGGGTTATTTGTAGTCCAGTACCGAACATTTTGTTTATTTACAGTTCCAGAAAGATGAAAATGGGCCTCATCGCTACAGAAAAAAGTTGATGTCGGAGGAATTTGCAGACGAATTTGCTGACAGAGATTTTTACGGTTGCCGTAGTCAGTAGCATTTAACTCTTGGACAAGCATTCCATTTATAGGGATGGAATGATAAATCTTCGTGAAGAATTCTCCTCAAAGAACGGTATGAGATTCCCAAAGCTACAGCGTGTTTCCGAGCTGAGCGTCTTGGTGACTGCTCAACTGACTCTCTAACCGACTGCACATTATCGGGGGTTCATACCGTTCTGGGTGCTCCGTGTCCAAGTCTACTTAGGGTACTTGCAGTTTCTTCCGAATGCCGTATCCACAATTTGACAGTGTTAGCAGAAGGAACAGATTCGGCACGTGGAATGCCGGAGTGTATACGAAAAGCCCTTTGTGTAACGGTCACAGAACGATTATTTTCGTAATACGCACGCACACCGAAACCACGATGTACACCTGTCCACACCCTGATTACACACAAAAACGCCATTACCGTACAATTAAAAAAATACCACTTATTAAGGCCTGCTCTTATCTTATCACAGGCTAATGACCTCATTAAACTCGTCAGTCGGCTCTGCCGCACCCTGTATTTACTTATAATTATTATTACTATTCTTTTTTTTTTTTTTTTTTTTTACAGTTATTTTTTATATCACTTTTGATACTGTTGATAACTTGTGATATCACTTTTGAAATGGAAATGTTATTGGGCTGTGATGAAAAACTGATCACCGGTAGTTGCTGCGGCAGTGTTGATGAAGACTACTGTCCACCAAGTACCGCACCGACAAGCACCGTGCAAACCGCCGCCCCGCAGGTTCAACAAATGTCCAAAAGAGACTAATATTTTTGTTTAATTTACAGCACATCACTAGTCATATTATCAATTTGACCGTATGCATCTGGTTCGTGTGTGCTAAAACTTGAAAAACCATTCGCCAACGTCTATAAAGTCTTGTAGCCATAAAGAATATGCACATAAAAAACCTATATACACGTATTTTTTTTTTCAAATATAATTACATTTCGGCTAACCAAACAAAAATATAACCAAAAATTAAAATCATTTATCGTCAACATCGCACGTATTAGCCAAATATCAAACTAAAACACTTTTAAACTTAAATAATTAACATTAAATACATATTAAAAATAGGTCCACTATTTCACGCAAACACCTTGAAAGTTGTCTGACGATTGCCACAACTTCAATCGATCCGGATATCGAGTCCATTACTCTCGCAATAAAATTAATGTTACATTTTTTTTACTGTTGTATTGAAAAAGGTTTTTCTAACTTTTCCTTGTAAAAATAAAAAATAAAAATGCATTATTGTACAAATATATCTATATTTACTCGATATTGTATAAAATGTATTGATATAAAAATGTATGCGAACCACAGACCGCCTCTGCACCCCTACCCCTGTCGTACATAACATAATTTAGATTCTAAAAACGTCGAAGGACAACTGCAAGATTACATTTCAAAATCGTTTATAACAAACATTTGTTTAAAAGTCATATACGAGGTCAGTTAAAAAAATACCAGGATTATATATTTAAAAATTACAAAAATGAAGTTACATATTATTTAACGATATCTTCTTCGAAATACTCTCCTCCTGACGATATGCAGTGATCTTGCCATTTATCAAAAGTCCTTTGGAACTATTCCAAAGCCAAATGATTGAGTACTGTTTAAATCCCTAAAATTTTCCTAAAATCGTTGTCCTTTAAGCGCAGGTTTTAGTGTTGGGAAAAGATTAAAATCACATGGGGCTTGATCTGGAGAATAGGGAGAGTCCGCGGGACCACAGTAATCGGCCAAAAGTTCACGAATCGACAGCGCTAAATGTGCCGGTGCATTGTCGTGGTGAACAATCGCGGAACGAATTTGGCAGCGCGACCCTTCTCGTTTGTACATTTTCCTGTAAAATTCCATGACAAGACTCGGTTGAGATTCGCTTTGTTAACTCACAAACGGTTACGAATCGGCGGCCATTTCGCATTTTTATTTTTTGTTGCAAATTGTCGCCACACCATCGTTTGTGGACGACGTCGACGGTCTTCCAGAACGTGGATCGTCTTCAGTTGAACGCCGACTGTCCTCCTAAACGTTTAAAACACTCGAAAGACACGGGGAACCACCACTTAATGTGAATCGTCCCCGGAAGCGGTTTTAATCATTTCCGTACGTTTTTCCGTTGCATCGTTTTTACCGAGTTTCAAGCAAAACGTTGTTCGTTAATTTCGGACATGCCGAAAAGACCGACTGGATTTAACCACGTGTAATGTTAAACTGTATTTAACTTGTATCGACTTCGGGTTTTATTTGAAATATCCACTAGTGGGCGGGGAATACGTCTGTTCACGATTCGAAACGTTATCGTGTGTAGATTGGCCGTTAAAACATTTGTCCCGGTACTTTTCGAACAGAACTCGTACATATATATATATTATTTTTTCCGTTTCGAATGCGTATATTTTGCGTATTTCGGAATTGTTTGGCGCGTAAAACGCGTCAGCCGATAACGACAACCGATAACGACGGCAACGCTAACCGGGCGGCCGCGCCGGCGACCTGTAGGAGGGCCGCCGACGAGGAAATCCGACGGGGCTTATCGGAAACCGTTGGAAATCTCGGCGTCAAAATGTTTTCGAAACGCTCGCGCGCTTTTGCGCGCACTCGAGGCTGGCAAGCCGATGATAAACGATCGGTCTCGGGTACGGCGGCGACGGAGGTCAGGGAGTATAAACCCGGAGGGTATATACGAGGAGATGGTATTGAGTTTTTTTTTTTTTTTCTTTTTCGTATTCCGTATTTCTTTTCTCTCTCTCTCTCTCTCTCTCTCTCTGTCTCTCTTTTTCTTTCCACCGCCGCGGCGCTCTATCCCCCCCCCCCCGGCTAACCTATTCGCTGGGCCCGCGTCCGACCCGGGAACGCACCGCCCGCCCGCCCGCCGGTACCCGCCGACGGGGGCCTGTCGCGTCCGTAACATATTATAGGCGCCATTTCGCTTAATAAATCATTGTCTTTAAGATCAATTTGGTCGCCGGTGATATCAATCCATCACGCGGAACCGGCGCGGGCGCGTGTGCGTGCTTTTTACACACCGGCGCCCGCTGTTCGGCCGCGCCACCGCCCGCGGGCCACCGGCAGTTTTTACACCATCCGTCTTGTTCGCGCCCGCGCCCGCGCCCGCGCCGGCCCCGCTCGCAATTTATATGAAAATTATTACCCGTCGCCGGCGAAATGATGTGACGGCGGGAGACGATCGGATGACGGCGGCACGCTGCCGCGCTGAATACCATTACGCGGCCCGCCGCCTAAACGCGTAATACATACAGGGCGATTTTATAATTTTTTTTTGTTTTTTTTTTTTTGCTATTTATCTCCGTCGCGCGAACATTTCGAAACGTACGTTACGCCGTTAATCGCGAGGTAATAAAAAAAAACCCTCCAAATCAGTTACATAAAACCGTTTCGCGCGACCCCAATACTAATCGAGTTATATACACCGAATTATAAATAACCAAACCGATATCGAAAAACGTTTCAAATCAATATAACGCGAGCCTTCGGACGTTTTCAATCGTAGTAATCGTTTCGTCAAACGAAATTGGTATCAAATAACGCAATGTAGACGGGAATAGCAGCGAATTGTGAAGTGTTATTACCCTTTTTTTTATTTTATTCTCCGGTGGTAAAACTCATCTAAGATCTAAGGATGATGAGTGTACATTTAAAGAAAAAAAACTGTTAAAAATAAAACCTAAACGATGAAATCAAATTCTAATAATCATCGCTGATAATTTTCATATTTCCCCGGCTCCTCGCGTCTAAATTTTAAACGGTTATAACTCATAAACGCGGTGTCCGACATGAGTGTTAAATACGCATATTAAAATGTTTTCGAATTCGTATTTTCAAAGACCGAATAATTATGATAAAGTCGTAAAAATGAATTGCGATCATAGTAAACATAAGTTTATTGCCCAAGAAAATCAATATCGATTTTGCTCAAAATCTCCGTGTAGGGTTATAGACAATTGCCGGGTTATGGGATAAAAAAAAAAAAAAAATCACCCTGTATAAGTTATTATTATTATAATGTTTTGTTCGCCTTCCTAATATTATTATTATTATTATTATTATTATATTGTTTTCCGTGCACTGCGGGCGATTCGATCAACGTCAGAAACGAGATATTATACTGACGATAAAAACACGAGCGCCGATTTTTTTTTTTTTTTCCCCTTTTTATAAACGTGACGTTGTCGATCCGTCAACGACACCGCTGCCGGGTCGGACTTGCGGGTGATGGTTATACACCCGGTATATGGTTTCAAAACCATTCAATATGCACTCGTAAAACACGACGACATAGTTTTTTCGAAGTGTTGTGTTATTGTTTTAAAAAAAACGACGGATTTCGCGTTGTTTGGACCGAAACATCGTGCACCTTGGAGCGGAGTCTTCGCGAAATACACCGCACACGGACCACAGTTGAATGCGACGAAAATTCTATACAAATACGAATTGTGTCTCGGCATGATAATAACGCGGGAGAAAAAAAAAAATTCTGTCCAAGGGCCGTCGGATTCGAACCCGATACACCGGAGGCGTGTGTAAATGCTTACCGTGTAAAATTGCCAACAAAAATATTTTGATTAGGTCAAACAAATTGCATTTAAATACTAAAACATAAAGAAAAAAAAAATGTACTACGGATATTGCCTCGTGCGAAACGGTTTTTCGTATACATTTTTTTATTTTTTTTTTTTTTTATCACGATTACACAAAAAAAAAAAAATATACAAACCATAACGACACAGGACTACTAGTATATTTATTTTAATTTTTTTTATTACCATATATTTTCTCAAAAATGTCGTCGAAATTCCGAATTCGGACGAATATATTTTGAATGTTACAAAAGGTAAAAACATTAATTTGTCAAATAAATATTGAACAGTCACTCGATGTTTTCAAAAACTATGAATTAAACTTATGTCCGTCGAGTGTTGCTACTGGGCACCGAACACTCGTTTCGCGTGTCGTCACATATATTTTAAAAGCCAATGTACTGATTGTAAATATTTATTTTTACAGATTGTACATATAGTATAGAGCTACTAAAAAAAAAAAAAAAATGTAATGGTAAAAACCACAACACGGCCAACAGATACGGTTAGGTTGTCTATTTTTTGGATTTTTGACAACGATAGCATTTTTATTTAAAAACCAATATATTTGGAGAAAAAAACGCCAATAACCTCGCCGGCCAAAGACATCTTCGTGCTCGTTGTCGCACAAGAAAAATACTATAAGTTTACCTATGGCAAATAGGCAACTACAATGCTACAAACTACAAGTTCTGGACGGTCGCCTGCGGTAAAAATCATTTCAAAAAAAAAAAAAAAAACTCTTAGAATCATCGGAAAAGAATTTAATAATTTCGATTATGAACACACGGCATACATATACGAGGTGCGACAATAAAATAACGAGACTTTCTAAATATCACCTAAACTATTAACGTTATCTATAAAACGATTATTGAAATATGATTAGAAAACACTTATCTAAAAGTACTATGAACACTGATGGCATCGATTCATTTTCGTATACGTTAGTAGCCTTGTTATTAGTGCGAGTTCGACTATACTGCCGAAAAATGTTAGATATAAAAATCGAACAACATGTGTTAACATTAAATTTCTTGTTAAATTAAAAAAAACTGCCGCGGAATCGTTTCGTATGTTATGTGAAGTTTATGGTGAAGAATGTTTATCAAGAGCTCGTGTTTTTGAATGGCACAAACGGTTTTGTAGTGGAAGGGAGGACGTCGAAGACGACGATCGTTCTGGACGTCCTACCACGTCTTCAACAAACGAAAACGTTGAAAAAATCGACAAAATTAATTAATCAATATTATTATAAAGAAGTATTAATTAAATTAAGAGAACGTGTCAGAAAGAAGCGACCAGATCTCTGGAAAAATGGTTGGGTTCTTCACCAAGACAATGCTCCAGCTCACAGTGCATTTTCAATTCAACGTTTTTTAACTGAAAAACAATTTTCTGTACTTCAACATCCCCTGTACTCGCCAGACCTTGCTCCTTGTGACTTCTTCTTATTTCCTTCTTATTTCTTTTCCCATTTTCAAACAGTTGATGACGTAAAAATGAAAACGGCAAAACTTCTAAACGGGCTGAATGAAAGCAATTGGCAACACTGTTTTCAAGAATGGCAGCGACGTATGCAACAGTGTATTGATGCTGAGGGAAGGTACTTTGAAGGTGATAATCATTAAATTATAACATTTTTAAAATAAACAACTTTTATTCAAAAAGTCTCGTTATTTTATTGTCGCACCTCGTATTCTAAATATTTGTTTAAACAATTGTATTAACAAAACGTCAATAATGTCACTTAGGCCGATTTCAGCAGCCCGAAATTCATTGCGGACGCGCTTGTGGCTCGTTTCAAATGGGTAATGTCAATACGCAGCTGTCGAGGAGTTTGTTTGGAGGGCAGATGTACGGATATTATTTATTTAGTATGTCGTACATAAATCTCAATCATTACTTACCTCTGACGACACTGCGATAATAAATGACTAAATCTTAAATCGATTTGCCGCGCGCGCCTAAATTACGACCGTATTTGGTTTTTTTTTTTTTTTTTTTTTTTTCTGTTTTTCCAACGGGTATACTTTTGGATCACACTGTCCGGCCCCGGGACGATGTTAAGTGCATCCGGTAGTTGAGTATTTAACAGCGGTATAATAGAATGAAATATTACGCGTTTCGTACGAGCCACCGTCTGCAGTACCGCGACGAATATTTCATTCGGCCGAACACGGTGTAAAAGAAGAATAATAATGAAAATAATAATATACGAGTACCTATAACAATATATAATATAGTTGCCGGAATGAATATTATATTTCTCGTTCGTATTGCCGGTAAATTTATCGCTGCCGTTAAATCTAAACGGGCAAGATATTATATTGTAATAAATTTACGAAAATATCGCGTCGCCCGGACGGTTGGACGTTCAAAAAAAAAAAAAATGTGATTCGGGCAATATAGAGGATTTATTGTATTTTGTTTTACCGGCAGCCGCAATAATACAAATAAAAATAATAACATTCCTCAGTAAATCTATTCAAAAATAAATAAATAAAATAATAATAATAAACGGCTTATCGTTTACATGCGGGGAACGGATTTCAATTCAGTATAAAAATAAAAATATTTAAATATTTAATAATTGTCTATAACTTAATATATATTTATTATCTTGAAATATTTAAATCTTTAATTATTTTATTTTTTTATATTTTTTTTTTATTCGCAATTCTCCATAACGTGTTCTTCGCCGAGGCTCGAACGCTTTGAAACAACGTATAATTTTGAAAATTTAAATTTTAAAATGGTGGCTTCATATGTTAATTCCGACGACTTTATGTGTATAGAATATATAGAATTGTTTTATATATGAAATGTGTCGAACGTATATAATAAGACCCGAGCACGGCTAAATTAGTTTTAAATTGTTGGGCTTCAACTTGTGGACAGGATAACAATATACGGTTACGTGGGCAAGTACATCGAATCGTCGTCGTCGTTCAACGCCAAAATCTGTATCCACCTCAATGTATCGTTTGCAAGTCTGCCTAAAATCCACCACTGTGCCAACAAACAGTGGCTATACAACTGATTGAAAAACTAGGTGGGAGCAAAATAATTTATTTACCAAAATCAATATCGATATAGTATTGTATTCTTTGTACGGTTACCTAATTGTTTGTCGCATTACACGTGTGCCTTAAATCTCATTTTAGAAACATATCGTAGATACCCAACATATCGTTAAATAGTATTGAGTACATAAGAATTGGTTAAAACAAATTTGAAATATTTCAATAATATTATCAGTGAAGTAATCACGCTTAACCAGCCTAGTAACGTACATTTACTCTTCACCAGCACAACCCTTCATAATCCATCCAGGACGAAATCGAAAAGTCTGCTAGCAAACGTGTGAATAGATTAGAGGCTGCACACCAATGTAACTGCTAAACAACTTCTTGACAATGCGCAAGGCATTAGGCGTCTCAAACGCCCGAAGCCAGACGATTTGGTTTAAATGACTTAGGCTAAGAATCGGCACTACCTCATTGTTGGTACCACCCCAAACATGTTCGTGTATTCATATATATATATATATACTACTGTTGTATTATTTAATATTTTTACACCTATTATGAGCTGTATTTTTTAAGACTATTGGTCGTCTAAATAAAAATGCCTATGGCTATTGAGAAGAAAACTAGCACTAACAACTCTCCGTGCCGGTTATCTGTAACCGTGGTAGTGGGAATGTATAGGAATTGTCTTTGATATTTGTAACGCGGATAATGCGATAACGTTGACAATACGTCGAGATATTATTGTAGACGATTAATAGAACAGAGTGAAATAAATGTAAATTCGTGCGCAACAGTTTGATGAAACCGATATTTTTTTTTTATCCTATAAATACAATACGATAAAATGTATCGCGCGGTTTATTTATTTCTAGACGGTTCGGAGGTATTCGGTTTTTACCGATGTTGGGGCCATCATAACAGGTGCCGGGACGGGTAGGGAAAATGGATATCCTAACACCTCCCTATCAAATTGCGGTGATGGAAGTGGCCCCCTGCCGTTCGTTTCCCACTCGAAATTACGCCATGTTATAGCCATATATAATAACAAACCGTTGACGTCCGAACGGTTTTCGTAAACGTTAAGTGCCTATATTACAGGGGTGGCCACATATCATGGCTCTTAAATCAATTACGTGCGGCTATCGAACCGAATTTAGACTAAACTTAATAAATATAAAATTCTGTCAGAACCGTTAGAAACGTGTTAGTGATAGTGTTTTTTTTTTTATTGCCGTCGGTTTCGTTATCATTACAGTCGTTATTGGGTATAGACTGGCACGGCGGCGGTGATTTTAGTGTGCGTGGCGAAAAATAGTCACGGTGTGTTTCGACCGCGGTCCGACGACGACGACGACGACGACGATAACAACAGTCGGAGCTACTAGAACTGCAAGAGGACGATGGACTAAACGAACTCAAACGAAATGGTGTTTCTGCCATAGAATTTTGGAAAAATACCCACTAACAAAAGAGTGTGCTATGAGACTTGTTTCAATCTCTGGTACTACGTGTGTGTTTGTGAATCGTTGCACTCAACGCTTAAATTCATTAAATCTAAATATCGGTCTGAACTAATTGATGAACATTTAAGTGAACTAGTGCGAACTGCGCTTACAAATTATCAGCCAGATTTCAAAACAACTTACAGAAGAAAAAAAAAGAAAACACTCGTAAAAACGCTTTTCACAAGTAAAACGACAATAACGTCAATAATAATAATAATAATAATAATAATGCATTGTGAAGTGTACGAAATAAATGTCCCTTCATTTGATTTAAAATGAAAAATGTGTCTTCATTTTATAAACACCGCTTAACAATGTGGCTCGCCTCGGACGAGCTTTATAAATTTGCGGCTCCCGAAGTTAAGGTTGAGGTGGTCACCCCTGGTGTATTATATACGTATATCAGGGCCAAATATGGCCGTCTATATACTTGACATTACGGCGATCCGGCCCAACAATGACGGTGAATAAAATATAAAAGACTTTAACGCTGCCGCTGCCTGTCCTCGGCAAGAATTCCGTGTGCCCTAAGAGCACCACGAGGACCGCCATTCCAGGGGCACCGCGGACCGTACGAAAAAATCAATATATATTCACAACAACCTAAACCGACCTAATCTAAGCGAAGAATGTATTGGTTTTACTGGGACGTGTGCATTTGTGTTTTTCTGTCCGTAATTAATTGTTCGACCAGAATTCTTGTTTCAATCATCAACATCCGTCGGAGGTGGTTTCTGGCAAACGTTTTATCCGTTTGTTGTATAGGAATGAGGTCAATTTTTTAATTTTTTTTTGTTCCCTACACTTTTCTTTAAAACGGAGAAAACCCGAAACAAACCGATAACGCATTATAACGGTTTCTATTAATTTCGATTCGGTATTTTTACTCTAATTGAGTAATCGTGAAATGTTCACCTAATACAGTGTTTCCCGAAGGGTGTGCCGAGGAAACTTGAATTTATTATTTTAACAAATGTGTAATTATGTAAAAAAAATAGTGTACATGTTAAATTAAATATCTAAATTTTAAATTCTAAATCTAAATAAGTACAATTTTAGTGTGAAATGTGTACTTGATACTGGTTGCGTAATAGTTCAATTCGAGGAGGAATTGACGATATACATATTCGGATTTCTTGTTCGACTGATAGAAGTCGTTGGCGTTTCTTATTTTTAATATTAGTTAGTACGGAAAAACCAAGTTCGCAAATTCATTAGGTAGGAAATGGTACAGCGTATTTATTGCTTTTTCTGTAATTATCGGATACTCGGTATATTACAAAAATGCCCGAGTGTAAGAATGTACATTAAATTTTAATTTCAATGAACGATCAGATCGAAGTACCAAAAAGTTGTTCTTGTTCAATTCATTTTAAATGAGATTAGCATCTGATGTGACTGCAAATTGATCGCGTACCAAATCATATTCGTCAACAGACAATGATGGCAAATGTTTCTTCGTTTTTTTTTTTTTTTTTTTGTCTTTTAGTATTATAACGTGGTTAGGCTTATCGAAGCATACAGAGTAACTTCTCCGTGCGGATCAATATCTGATGTTTATGGAAACATTTGTAGCCGTTTTCTTTTCAATATGTATCCAAAGCGTGCCGCGACATATAGAAACTAATTGCAATGTGCCGCGATGGGAAAAAGTTTGGTTAATAATTTCTAGACGCGGTGGCAACTTTCAATATAATCGGGATGGCTTTAGGTTATTTATAGATATTTGAAATTTTCTAGTATATTGCGGTTCGGTGTGAATAAAAAAAATAATTTTGGCCCCGTAAAAACCATGCACAACAATTTGCACCCGGCGTTCATCGGTGAGGTTGTACCACCGAATGGTAACGAAAAAAAAAAAAATTTGTTACCGGAGTGATGTCGGCGTTTAGTACTTATAAGCGTTTAATGTGCCGAGTCTTTTGGGGGTTTTCGGAGGAGGGCACCGCGGCCGAATTCCGTTTTCGTTTCGTAAAAAGATCGGGAACCACCGGGTGCGGGTACGGGTTCGTTCTTTCGGCTCTGTCGAAACGCTCGTGGACGTCACGGCGCAAAACCAACACTGTCCAACAGTATAACGTAATATTGTTACATTATGGCCAAACTTTATTTGGTCACGATCTACTAAAAATATACTTCACCATCGACTTTTATAGAAAATTATTTTATTATTGAATAACTGTAATTATTAAGAAACATACTCGCATAAAGTGCATATAAACATACAATAAGTATTATAAACTTAATTACTAATTACTAAAAATAATATAATAATAAATAATAATTTCTAAAATCGAATTAGATAAGTTTAGTTAACATATTATTTTGCTGATCTGGGCATTGTTGAAGTGTGACATTGCATGCCGTTGACCAATTCGTCGTAATCTGGCGAATAGTTGCTAACTGCTAATCGAAGACACTGCTCCAAATGGTCATCAGAGAGCGCAGATCGGAATTCTGTTTTTATCATTTTCATGTGAGAAAATGCTGTTTCGCACAAATATGTAGATCCAGAATAACTATGTACCTGCAAAGCTACATTCCTCAAACCCGGATATTTTTCTTCACTCATTAAATTCCAAAAATTTGTTTCAGAACCTCGAGCTTTGAGGAATATATCTGATTTAATTTTTATAATTTCAGATTCAAATTTTGTAGAATCCATATCAAACAAATTACTTATTTGTGTAGAAATATTTTCAATCAATTTCAAGTTTTAATTTTTCTAATTGCTTTTTACGTACTTCAGTTTTAGGAGGGAAAGGGTCTATATCAAATTTTGAATGCGTACTTCTAAAATGTCTTTCTAGCGTAACCTTTTTTTTTTTGTTGTGGATATTGTTATTTGACATATCGAACATATGCACTTGTCTTTCAACATTGTAAAAAAAAAAAAAAAAATCTATTTTCCATTCTTGATGAAAATGATAAGTTTCTTATGTGCACTCATAAGTTATCGATTTTAAATACAACAGAACACAGTGAAATGAACATTCGTGACCGACAAACAATTGGCACACGAAACCGGATTAAAATCAAACAGATAAAACTCATCGACAATTCGATAGCGATTCGTGCGCGTGTCCCTAAAAATAAATTCTAACGCGATCGACTTGGAAATCGTCCGGGATCGACCGTTTGGCCGCCCCTGCGTTACGGTGTACCACCGTGTGGGGGGGGGGGTGGTGAGGATGCGTGTAGGCGGTACACAAAGAATGTTCGGGCACCGCGTTTCGGGTATCGCGGTAGCCGGGGCACGGAGACGGTGGTGTACGACGACACGCACCCGAACTACACTATTACGTTAATAAATAATATCTGTATTGTATTCCTGTATATATATATATATATATATTGTAATATTACGCGGTGAAACCGCCGACGGCGAGACGAATAACGCGGCGGCGGCGGCGGCGGCGGCGGTGTGCCGTACGACAATATTATAAATACACCGCGGGTCCCGCCGGTCGACGGCCGCGTCCGGGGGGTGGGTTCGCGCCGAGAAATCGGACGTCGTACGAGAAACCATGAAACACGAGGACGCCCCCGTTAACCGCGACGAATGTTCGCGTACATCCGAATACCCGGAGAATAAACCCCGGGGGTGAGTTATATTCATATTATTATTATTATTATTATTGTTGTTGTTGTTGTTGTTGTTGTGCCTGTGTTGCGCGATCTATACGATATTGTCGAATAATATATCGTTTTTTTTTTTTTTTCCAGTATCCCAGAACCATAATAATATTACACAATGCGAACAGTACCGGCACCGCGGGACCGAGCCGAAGGTTATAATAATAATAATATAGGTCTTTCGGCAATGATTTAAAAACGTCACCGGGGGGACGGGCCGTTTTGTTTGGGTCGCCGTTTCCCGCACGACCGAATTCTTCGTCGAAAGAAACGACGGGGGCGACCGCGGGCGGCCGGGCCGGGCGTAGCTCGGTAGTCCCGGACCCGTCAGATTTTTCGCTATGCGCGTGCGGTGCGGGTGTCCGGTCCGATCCGTCGCGGTGCTACTCGACTTACGTCCCGCAGCGCCGGACGTCTTACGCGCGATGTCGATTATTGCGTTGTTGGCGGTCGTATCGTTTCCGATATACCGAGCATACGTGTGTGCACGGGCCAAAAAAAAAAGGTGAATTATGTTGTTCCATAATGGTTTTTGCGCAGACGGCGAAAAAAAATGAAAATGACAAAAAAAAAAAAAAAAAAAAACACGCACACCGTAGGCGAACAACCATACGAATTCCTCCCTGCGCCCAGTGTCTAAAAATTTCCGTTTCCATTATACGACAATAAGTTAACAAATATTAAATACATTTCGAACATGTTGTTCGCGATCGTTCGAATAAGAGAACTGCCTCTGACGTCCGAGGAATTATTTAGCTGCATATTCTACACTTGACTCATCGTAGACGTTTTAACAAATTTCCCTATCTAAACCCCATCGAATACAGTCTGAGAGAACTACGTTCTATTGTACAACTATAATTTTCGTACGCTTGGTAATTATTTTCTACTGTTTGGGGGTATATGCGTGATGATCTATGTATGAGTCAACGGATTTAGTTTGACGAACAGCTACACCCGTTTAACTATGGCAAATTTGGCAACTATAATGGTACAAACTACAAGTTCTGGCCAGTCGCCTGCGGTAAAAATCATTTAAAAAAAAAACTCTTAGAATCATATATTCAGAAAATGATTTAATAATTTCGATTATGAACACGCGGTATACATATATTCCAAATATCTGTTTAAACAACTGTATTGAAAAAACGCCAATAATATCACTTAGGCCGATTTCAGCAGCCCGAAATTCATTGCGGACGCGCTTGTGGCTCGTTTCGAATGGGTAATGTCAATACGCAGCTGTCGAGGAGTTTGTTGGGAGGGCAGATGTACGGATATTATTTATTTAGTATGTCGTACATAAATCTCAATCATTACTTACCTCTAACAACACTGCGATAATAAATGACTAAATCTTAAATCGATTTGCCGAAGACGTGCCTAAAATACGACCGTATTTGTTTGTTCGGTTTGTTTTTTTGTGTTTTTCCGTCGAGTATTCTTTTGATCATATGTTTTATCGCAGACGGCGAAAAAAATGAAAAAAACACAAACACATGCACACCGTAAACGAAAACCCATACGAATTCCTCCCTGCGCTCAGAATCTAAAAATTGCCGTTTCCATTATACGACAATAAGTTAATAAATATTAAATACATTTCGAACATGTTGTTCGCGATCGTTCGAATAAGAGAACTGTCTCTGACGTCCGAATTTAGTCGGCCGAGAAATTATTTAGCTGCATACTTTACACTTGACTCATCGTAGACGTTTTAACAAATTTCCCTATCTAAACCTCATCGAATACAGACTGACAGAACTGCATTCCACTGTACAACTACGTATTTCGTACGCCTGGTAATTATTTTCTGCCATTTGGTGGTAAATGCATGATGATCTATGTATGAGTTAACGAATTTACTTTGACGAACAGCCACACCCGCCGTAGGTGGACGCAAAGACAACTTCGTCCTCGTTGTAGTACAAGAAAAATACTAGAAGTTTACCGAGGGCAAATAGGCAACTATAATGGTACAAACTACAAGTTCTGGACGGTCGCCTGCAGTAAAAACCAATATACACTTTACGGCAAATCATTTCAAAAAAAAAAACTCTTGGAATCATATATTCAGAAAATGATTTAATAATTTCGATTATGAGCGCACGGTATTCATATATTTCAAATATCTGTTTAAACAATTGTACACAAAATTAGTTATTAGTATTTGTAGTTATGTAACTACAAATAATGATAATAATCATCACGATATTATTTCCTAAATAATTATTTGATATCGTATAAATATTAACTTCATATTTTCACAAATATGTAGTCGCTGTCTTCGCCGCCACAAAAAACGGGTACATGGTGCACATGGCCTTTTTTTAAATTTTAGAGAACAAAATATCTAGTAGCAAATATCACATAACCTATATATAAATAGATTTCTAATTGGTACAACATTGGAATGTCTTGCTCCAATTAAAATGACGCCTAGAGAGTTGTTTGTTGAGTTTTGAAACAAATTGTCATTTTTTTGATTTTCCTTGTAGTTTTCTAAATCCAAGGGGAAAAAGGGGAATATCTAAGCAATAGCGGTTATTTGATATTCCAATTCATATGAAAACAAAAACGCGTGTTCACAATACGACTTTCCAAATAATTATTTGGTATAGTATAAATATTAATTTATTCATTACACTAGTAAACGTCCATATAGCTAACCCACCACTATCGACATTAAATCCACTAAAACTAAAGCAACAGCATGCACTTGACCGTTGAGTTAACATAAACGGCACCATTAAGAATAGTACGAATATAAACTGTACAAAATTAAATTAAGTAAAAAGTATTATAGTACGTGTATAATAAATATTTAAAAAATAACATATTTTACGCATAGATAAATAGATTTAAATTTTAGAGAACAGAACATCAAGAAATATGTATTAATTGAGTTTTAATTTACGTACAACATTTCTTCCAGAACTTTTGTTCCAATTGAAAAAACGACAATTCAGTTTTTGTTCCATTTCGGATCTAGTCGATGAATACATTGGCAGGCCATTTAATTATTTTCCATATAATCATTTTTATAATAGGGAAAAAACGCGAATATATATATATATATATATATAGGAATTGTCATGAAGTTTACTTGAAAATGATTTTTCCACTTTCTTGAAATTGAATATTTAATACAGAGTGCATAATTGTAATAAAAATATTATTGTCACTAGATATATATTTTGTAATTTTGTTGGTGGTTTTATTATTAAAAGAACAATTCCCAATAGACAATATGTAATGCTGTTTGAAACTATTAATCTTAAAGAACCGGTAATAACCGGAACCCTTATTTTATAATTATAAGTACCGGAATTGGAACCGGAACCAGAAGCAATTTAGTATTTAAACGTTATTAGACTTAAGCGTTTAACTATTAAACGGGTTAAGTCGCTAATCCTACGATAATGTTGTACATTATAAACACTGTTAATCTTACTGGGGGATTATTGAACTATCAAATTTACCCACCCGCGCCCTGACACACCCTCGAGTCTTGTATACAAAAACACTACCTAAATACGTGGCCGGATTTAGGAATATGGAGGCCAATATCTTGTAACGGCTCCCGTTTGGATATATGATTTTTGTGCCCGGGCCCCACACTCCCACTAAATCCTCGGCTCTGCCTATATTATGACCAAGAGTTTAAAATCAACCATAAAATTATACTCGTAGAGTATACAACGGTGTCCGGACAGTATTTTACCAGAAAATAATTAGACGAAACTTATACTTCCCGGACCATATATATCCGGATAGTATTTCCCCGGTATTTAAATACTAAAAACCATACATTCCGTTGGCGGATTCCATAAAGAACCGTATTTATCTAAATAATTTCCGGACAAATACGGTTTATACATTTTTTTTTGGTTTCCGAGCGAATACGATCCGAAGAAATATAAATACGTTTGTTTTCTTCAATAAGTTAGTGTACAATTAGTGTGACAAACGTTAATACGCACGTTTATACTGCAGTTTTCGATTCCAATTTTTTAAAAAATCCTGGCACATCTCGATCATTTTATAGCCATTTGAAATTGTCTAGTTTTTTTTTAGTTTTTGTTTGATTTTATGTTGATAAAATTGCTTTGGCTCCATAATAATACACATTACAATATGAGAGACAGTGGTGATTTGTTTTGTAGTCGTCCACAAGTTAGATCCTTCGCGTAGAATCGTACAAATAATACAAATTGAATTTCCCTTTATGCCCTACGCGCCTAACGTCTCTGCTATTTTTTGTATCTTTAAATATTTCCCCGTACACAAATTTCCGCGTCCTTTTGAATCCACACGTTCACTACCGAAATGTGTCAAATGACTAATGCGTATATTATATGCTATACCGTCGGACATTCTCTCTTAAATCGGCTTCACGAGCTACGTTCGGAACGACGATCATCTTGCGTTGTAGGTTTTTTTTGTATTATCGACACGCGAACGTTATTCAAAACCCGTGTTTTTATTAACAAGTCCGGCCCAGCTATATCTGTCTGTATTATAATATGAATATTGCATAAGAAACCATTTTGCGCGCGGCGACACTGTCTGCCGCGGTGAATAACAAGCGCAAAACGCGTTTTGTTATATTATCGAAGAGCGGAATTGCATTACTACTGCGGCACGTCCTCTTGACACGAACGTGTACCTACAATTATTCTAATATTGTGTACGTCGTGCGATTTACACGCGGCCAAACAATATTATACCAGTGTATTCGCGACACTGGCGGCGTTGTTAGTATTTCAGTAAGCCAAATTCCCGCGACAATTACAAATTCGCTCCGAAACTTTCGCCCGGTGTCGCGCACACACACTAATATATTTTGCCCGGCATAATTGAAAATTTAGAAAAAAAAAAAAAAAAATATTATGTACACCACCCCGCACACTTGGGGGGAGGGGGCCCCGTTTTCGGACTAACACGAATAAGCGTGCGTAACATACGAACGTATTGATTTACTGCATCGTTCCCGTGCACGAATGAACGTTTCAATTCTCAAGCTGACGAATGATATTTTAATAATCGTTTATGCCAAGTGAAAATGTACAATAGTACCGAGACAGAAAACCTTAGTTTGAATGAATCATTTATGCGTGGATACTGTCTGTGGACTGTCAGATAAATTTTATTTTGTTTTTATCGGTTACCTTATCACAAACTATTGCACAAACGAAACACACGAGTAGGATATAGGAATTATCTTTCTAGTTTATTGTACATAGCTGTGACTGTAACAGAAACGCAATCATGGGGGGGGGGATCAGAATGTTCAATTCCACCCCTCTTTGTCTTTTTTTTACTACTTCTACTGTTTTAAAACAAAAACTAAGTAATTGTTGTTTTAACTTTTGACAATTTCTGTAAAGAATAATATATTTTTTTTTTTTTATAGAAAACAACAACACTGCCAAATTCGTTATCATTTCCCGTGTTTATTTTCCTTTAAAATCGTTTAAATGGATTGACGATGTCGTCTGTTCACATAAATACACCCACAGATCCAGAAGATCTTTTGAACGAATTGGCTCTATAAAACCAAGAAAATCGATTTTATCGTTATAATATTTTAAAATGAAATAGATTAATTACTCGACAAAAATGTTTTGTATATGTATTGTGTTCAAAACGGGTGATGTGCATTTTGTGTATTGTTTTTTTGAAAACACCCTTCATAACCTAGTCCTGGTTACGCCACTGGACTGTAACCCTCCCGGTGGATTATTGTTACCGTAAATTTCATACTGATAACATTAAAGAAAAAAAAAAAGAAAAACTCTTTATACACATAAAACAAAACTTGAATACTTTATAGTCAAATGAATCCGTAATGAAACACTGGACGATTAACTGGACAGTCTCCGACTACTTGGGTTGTAATGTTCTCGCGAAAGATAATCGTACTGTAATTAGTTTTCAATCACTATGTTACGTGTACATACAAAACAGACCGCCTTGGTGATTTATTATATCGCGTGTGTTGTTGTTGTTGTTGTTGTTGGCGGCGGCGGTGTTTTCCGTATACCGTACACGTATAGTACGGTCCGAATTTGTGCGCTCGCAGCCCCGTCCAAGACAACGTGACCGGACCCGGTAAACGTCCGGTAAACGGTGAAACGACATCTCCCGGTCCCCCGTGTCCGGAATTCCCCGGGCGATAGTTATACGGAGAGCGTATATTATATTTCCCCGTGGACGAAAAATTGGATACTTTTATCCGTGCACGCGTATAATGTTAAAAAGAAAACCTTCACGCCAGCCAGGCCATCGTTTGCGCGTCGATATATCGGATAAAAAATAAAAAAATAAAATTCAAGTTTAAGTTTATTTAGCCAAACAATAAATTGAAATCATTTCAATTATATACAATTAATATCGGTCCCGGTAAAAATTTCAGGCTGAAATTTGGGAAACAATTTGCGCTTTCGAGTACTCGTAATCTCTTTTAGTCTCTCAACGTACGATATTTCTACGTGACAAATGATCTACGCACTTCGCGCCATGGGCGGTTCGGTTCGGTTATACAAGACATACGGTGTAATTTGTTTTTTTTTTTTTTTTTTACGTTACACTGAAACCGTCGCTAAACCTAAGTACAAATCTGAACCTAACAAACCCGGAAAGTAATTTCGTTGGCGTTGAAAAATGTTATATATTTTTATATCAGTAAAGACCTGGAAACAATCCGGATTCCAGATTTGGACAGTCCGGGGTTTTACGCGAGGTTTCCCTACGATAAAAAAAACTATCTTTTCTCGAATCTATCAATAATACAATCTATCAAAATTATAGCCTCGCCACTCACCCCCTCCCCCTCTCAACCGGCACTCAAATAGGTCTCTGGAGCCTACATAAAATGTAAAAAACCGCAAACAAAAAACGGAATTTATAGAATTTACGTTCGCCGAACAAATAGGAAACTCGTAGTGTCGGGAGGTTATAAATTTGAATTTGAATAAAAAATTAGCTACCAGACTATATTAAACGTTGAACACGTGTACGATGCAAATGTAATTATTATCATTGAAAATAATGTTGTAACAATAACTACGGGAAGGAGACGACGATAAAAAAAAAAAAAAACTAAATAAACGTCAAATAGGAAGGGACATCGATATTAGTTATAAAATAATCTAGGAACCAATTCGAACATTGTGGAATTCATGGCGTTCGGGTGTGCTAGCGAAATGCCAAAAATATCGTCTGTGTATCAATTATTGTTTTAACTTACTGTACGCAGACGACCAATCGCGGACTACCCCTACAGAAATTATACGATTTGCTTTTATCGGATTTTTTATCCTGCACGTTCTGCTTTAGCATTCTACGTGGACACCGCCATTATTTAGCAGGATACAGAAAATGCGGTAAATCGTACGCCAAATAATTGGACACTGAAACCGCTGCGCCGAACAATTGCGAAAACCAGATGGCAACTAAATAGTTGCCACTGGTTTTTCAAATCTATTCAAACGGCATTGTTGCGTATATTTCGACCAAAATCAATGCTATGTCACGGTCAAACCGAAATTGAATTCGAATCGCTTAGCGGACGACAATTATTGCGATTAATCGTTGTAGTTAATTAAGTAAAAAAGAAACTCTGGATATCCGGTCGAAATTTGTGAACCGCTGTCGTTGCCGATGGATATGTGTGGTTGACGAGAAATAGTTGTGAACATTTGCCGACCGGGATCTTAAGAAGTGTCGCCGTCGACCGACAAATTGACCGGGTGGGCGTATTTTTAACAATATTTTATGATACGGCGGCGGATCTAAGAGAATAAAGCGAGAGACCTTGGGCACTGTGTGAAAAGGTTAGCGTTCCATTGTCACCGCATACGCCCCGTGTACACTATAATAATATATTATATTATTATATAAGAATTACGTACTACCAAATATTTTTTTTTTTTTTATTATTCCCCCGGCCGTTTTGACCGGGTTTGTTAAATTACATTTCTTGAGCCACGTCAAATACACCGGTTTATTATTTAATGCCCCGATGGCCAACTACAATATACGAAAATGGAATCGGCACAACCGCGCGAATTTCGTTCGACTGCAATCCGGTGTATCGCGTAATATTGTACATTTACCATATTTCCAACGACAATATAATTTATAGGCAAAAACATGGAAAAAAAAAAAAATAATGAAAAATTACCGACATGCTTCTGAACTATGGGTTACTATGGGTTAGTAGACAAGTAACCGTGTAACCAAAAACCTAAACACCAGTTTTTTTTTTTTTTTTTTTTTTTTACCAGAATTAAAAACAATGGCTGGGTCACTCTCACTGTTGTTGGTGGGAAGTCGAGAAGGCAGTATATAGATAGGACTTTAATTTACATCCGTATGCAACGATAAATTGCATATGAAAAATGATTCTGAGCGCGGTAATATTTGTCGTGTATTTTCATCGTCGCCACGGTAAACCAGAAATCGACATAAAATGTTAAAAGAAATAATAAAATTCGAGTTTGACGAAATCGTGTTTTTTCGTTATTTTTTTCTATAGGATTTTCTGCCGCGTTATAAAAAAAAAACCTGATAGGTATATCGAAAAATGACCTCTCTGAAGTAGTAACTAGAAAAAATTTGCTACCGGAAACAGCGCAGGGGAGTGTATAAATCGGATAAAGTGTTCTGGTAGTAATAGTGTTTACAGAAGAAAAAAAAAAAATAAAGAAATAATAATAATAAACGTTATTGTAAAAGCACAAGACCCCTCGCTGCGCTCAGAACGTATAAAAAAAAAAAAAAGTAAATATGCAGTAACAACTAACGTCTCGGATAAAGTTTCGTTTTTTGACATTGCCATAGTACGATATTAAAAAAAAAAAAATATATATATTTATTATTACGATGGAATCGTCAAGACGGTAATGTTCGCGATTGGATAAATATCGGCTAAATTATAATATTATCCGTCCGATGTCGGGAATTCGCGCGCATTTTACGACCGATTGGAATCCGTTTCCGGCGCCGCCGCCGGTCCCCCGCGTATACGCAGACGAAATTTATTTGCCAACGCCAACTATTAAAATAATATGCCAAAGACGGTTCCCACGGTTTTTCCCTCCGTCTTATTCCCCCTCCCCCCCCGGTATAATATTATTTTTATCGTATGCATACGATAACTGTCGTCGCGAACGCCCACCGCCGCCATTTATTTAATAATATTATTACATTACGTTATAATATAATTGAGATTTGAGTTCGCTCTCTGAAACGATGTTCAAAACAAGTTGTTCGACGTCAAGTCAATAATTGACCAGTTATACTTTATTGCACGGTTACCGTTGAAACTCGACGAGTTGCTTTCGTTTCCGCCGTCTTCTACTTCGGAATCAAATTGTTGCGTTTTAAGCGTATTTCGCGCCGAAATTTCCTATTGCATCTGAGAAAAATCTACAATTCTGACAAAATTCCGAATTTTCTGTATTCGACGACTACAACGATCGCGCTGCTGGATGTACAATGGCCATACGGGTTTATTTATATTTTTTAATCGGATAAACCGCACAGGGATAGCAGCCAGAAGTCGGTTGGCGACAAACTATTAGCACTGTAAAATGTTAAGGAGATCAAAAAAGGATCGGCGCGAGGATTCGCTTATAGGCCATTGTCTAACGACCGATACATACGCATTTAAGACCGATTTTTCGTCCATAGTGAAGCGATAAGCAGCAAACAGATTTGAACACGGCCTGTTATGTGTTTTTTTTTTTTACTTTTATACATATTCGAATCAAATTTTTTGAAAATTAATAACTGATTATACTGACGATCCGTTAACGAAATCCCTTAATATTTCTTTTTCTTTTTTTTCACGGCTATAAATGACTAGGTATGACGACATTCTGATGGTGAACTGCCAATGTCTATTTATTGAAATGAAAACTCGGCTGGCAGTGATTGTATTTTAGTTATATATAAAAAAAAAAAAATAATCAATCGAACGATTTCAATCCGTATCAGTAAAACAGTCAATTGTATTTTACCGGCCTGGTACGGCGAACCGTGGTCGATGAAAACTCCGTAGCACGTCAGCGGTCACGTTATTGAACACTCGAACGTCGCGTGGAAAAATCGTTTTATCTCGACAACGGTACGGTTTAGCGTGAAACGACTCGGGACGGAAATTAAAGAACGCAATATTGTCGGGGGAACGGGCGAAAATTTAACGTCTAATACGTAATTATGTTCAGGTATAACCGCCGTCGGAACGCGGGGGATAAACGGCGCCGGAAAAATACCGCAACGTCCGGTGGTGTTTTCGCGGGTTCGCGGCGCCCACTGAACCGGACAAAACCCGACAAAAGTCTCAAAAGTCACATGATACTATATTACCACCTGTACAATACGCGATCCGATCGTTTTTTTTTTTTTAATTTTTTTTTAGCTATCGAAATAATATATAATACGTACGCGTCTTGTCCCACGCTCGTACGCAACAATAATAGTGATAATAGTAATATTATTATTATTATATATCGTTGCTGCCGTAAAATACGTGAAATACACGCGCGCGCACCGTATACATCACGCGGGTACGTACGCCGACACACACGACAATATTATATATATTATTACGGTGTAGGTTTTGCTCTCGTACGGGGTCGTGTCGTGTCCATTGTCGTGACCGTGCGCGTATATACGACGACTACGACGACTACGACGACTACGACGACGACGACGACGACGACGACGACGACGACGACGACGACGACGTTATACGGCGGGAGCACTTCCGAACGAGACAAAAGGCGGCTCGTAAATCAACGCTCGCGCGCCGGCCCGGTCCCGATCGGGGCCGGGTCCCGGACCACACGCGTCGTACCTCCGTCGACCGCCGCCGCCGCCGCCGCCGCCGCTACAGCCGCAGCCACGACGATTGAAGAGCTCTCCGACGCACGGCGGTTAAGGAGGAGCTCTCGTGTCCGCATTTCGGTTTTTCGTACGAGATTTACGGCCTCGTGTACGCATTATAATGTGTACATAAATACGCAAACACACGCTACCGACGCGCTCGCAAGACGGTGTTGCACACGAAGGCGTTTATAATCGTTTCATATATATATATATATTACGATAAAATGGACCCCCGTCATAACCCGAGTGCGGACACCTGCCGAACTAGTGACGAGCGAAATTTTATTGGTCCCGCACGCAAGACCCAGACCAATAGACCGGCAAGGTACCGAGACCAACAGAGCTGCGAGACTCTCGCAGTGTTGATAATTCGGCGTCGTTCCCACCCACCCCCCAGGAATCTCGTTTCGTGTAAATTGAACGTATTTTTATACTCGAATCGCCGGGATCGACGTCCCGGGAAATGACGAACTGTTGGAAATAATATCGTCGTAAATCGCACGGTTGTTCAATATGAAATACTTGAGAACAGCGCATACGGAATAATATTAATGCACGCGGCTCCACGTGGAGCAAAATTAATTGGTTTATTAGCCACCCGGCCGTTGATGTGGCAACACACCACCACGCGCAATAATAGTCACCTATTACCAGAGTCGCCGGATACGATTTATTTATTATAAACGACAATATTTATTCGTGTCCGGAAAACAATATCTCTCTACGTAGGATAGGTTACACTAACAATAATAGGACGTATCGTTTTATGGTTATCGTTCGTGTGACATCTTGACGTCCGACGATATTGTATTGTTTATACTGTCGCAGACGTAGCAGTATCGATTATAATTTATAATGTTATAGTGTCACCACATACGTGTTACTTTCTCCGTATTTTTTTTTCTTTCTTTCTTTCTTTCTTTGAAATGAAGACATGAAAATAAACAATCCTAGCATCATAAACAGGAACACCGCAAGACTACAATAGCAAGACAAAGACTTGAAGTGCAAGACATTTCGAGCTTACTCTAATCTAATACCGAAATATAATCACTCCGAGTAAGCGTGTTTTTGCCATATCACCAGTCGGTTGGACTGAGAGAACAACGAATGCCGGTGTCCAGTGGCAATTATAAATGAGAGTGGGTGACAAGTGGATCGCCCCCTGCCCTCTTTAGACAGTAGTTTTATAAATCGGGATTACATATTTTCTTAGTTTCCTAGCATATTAATATGCGTAAAACTTTTATTTCAAGCATGTAACACAATGTTTAGTGGAGTTTTTGACGAACAAATCACCGTAATCACTATTTTCTGGTCAAAAAGTATCATTGTAACTTTTAGTTTTTTCCAATCCATTCCTTATTAAATGCCAAAAAATTTAACGAGCCCGATTATCATTCATACATTTTTCAAACAATTTCTAGAGACGACTTTTTACTAGTTTAAATGTTATAAAACGAGTCGATAAAAACTTTCCAAGTATTTTTTTTTTTTTTTACATTTTGTTATTTCTAAAATTTACGTCGCTACTTTTTTAACCGCCTTATTACCCCTAAATTTGAACTCGGGAAGGGGAAATGCCACGGTCTTTATTCAAGTGTTCGAGCCGTCTCCAGTAGCGAAACTACAGGGGTGCTAGGGGATGTTGAAGCACACCCAACTTTACTTTAAGCACCCCCCAAGTTCTCACGTCTTTATAATTTCAAATATCTATAGTTTTGTTTTCTAACAATGTAATTTTATATTTTAAGATTTCAATATCAGTTTTCTTATATTAAAGTAAAAGCTATGAGTTCTGTTGCCGCGTTCGCCTTAAATTCCCCTGCATCTTGAAATATTAGGCTTTAAGGGCAGATTTTAGTCTTAGGAAAAAAAAAATTGTCGTGGTGAACAATCGCGGAACGAATTTGGCAGCGCGGCCCTTCTCATCTGTACATTTTCCTGTAAAATTGCACAAGACACGACTCGGTTGAGATTCGCTTTGTTAACTCACGAACGGTTAATCGGCGGCGGCCGTTTCGCAAAATGTCGCCACGCCATCGTTTCCGGATGACGTCGACGGTCTTCCGGAACGCGGATCGTCTTCGGTTGACCGCCGCCGACTGTCCTCGGAACGTTCAAAACACTCGAAAGTCACGGGAACCACTTAGCGAATCGTCCCCAAAAGCGGTTTTAATCGTTTCCGTCGCATAATTTTTAACCAAGGTCCAAGCAAAAACTCGATGCACGCGCGTCGTTCGTCAATTTCGCACGTGTCGAAAACGGCGAACGACGGAACAAACCGACCCCGGACGTAATAGGTTGAACTGAGATATGACTGGGACTGCGGGTTTCGTTTAGAATATCCACCGGTCCGCGGGGAATACACGTCTTTTTCGACACTTGGAAACGTTATCGGCGTGTAGATTGGCCGTAATAACATTTGTCCCGGTACTTTTCGAACAGACCCCGGTCCGTGTGTTGCCGGACGACGGGGACAACGGCAATAATTAACCGTGCGTAGCCGCGTGTCGTCGTCGTCGTCGTATAAAACCGTAGAAAATTCGCTCGCATAAATCGCAATAACAATATAACCGAAATAGAACAAGTGCGCGTGTATATGCCACACGTATAGTAAAACGTCCCGGGGCGCGATAAATTATACTTAGATCGTAATTTACGGCGGCGGCGGCGAGCCGATTCTCGTCCGAGTCGCCTCCTGTTAAATTTAATATACGAGTGGCTGCAGTCGTCGTCGTTCGGACAAACACGAAACACGACTACGAATAATACGACGGTAATAATGTTAATAATACCGTTGTGTGCGCTGGTGGCGATATACGGAAACGGCTTGTAAAATATTAATAATAATAGGTATAGGTACACGCATAGCTACCGACTCGTATTGTGCCCGGGGCCGAATATCCGAAATGCGCCTAATTTTTTAACAGAGTTCAAAAAAAAAAATATATATATATATATTTATATGTCGCTTGTTTGCTACAATAACGCAAAAAAAAAAAAAAAAAACCATGGTTTCACACAAAACGAGACGATGGATAAATCATGTTTAATGTTTATAGTGCTTTAGAATGTTTTTTTTTTTTTTTGTTTCGGAAAATTACTTTTTATAACACAAAACTATAGTCATGATTTCAATACTCGCCCGTAACCGTATTATTATTTTTATTATTATTAAATTACGAGGAGTTAGTTTAATTTTTTTTTTTAAACATATTCGACACTATTGGCGCAAAGATTGATTTTTTTTTTGTTATTTGGTAATATGGCTAATTCTATATGTTCACTTATGTCGTTCTATCAATATAGAATAATAATAATAAAAAAAAATTAAAAAAAACCAATATTATTATTATTTGCAAACAACTCAAAAATGACGATTTTCGTGTGTTATGCCGTTGTCGTAGCAAACAAGCGGTATATAATAAAATAACGAAGAGGTTCTCAATAACGATTTTCGTATATTTCTATTTCTTTTGAAAAACACTGTTTTTATCTTACAGATTCGATCAAATCATGTCGCATACCATTACTCAATCGCTTGTTCGTTATACACGAAATCCTCCGAATACCCTTCGGGGTTCGTGGATATCAAATGACCGACTACTTAAATAATAATAATCGCGAATGATTTGTCGAATCTTCTCTATATCTATACGCCGCACCTTTACTCTACGGTAGGAATTCCAAAACCGGACCCGAAAATGCCAATTTGTATTCGACAAAATCAAACCGTAACTTTTGCGCGGAAAATGCTGAAATACGTATATACGAAGTAAAAACTGACTCGTTGGCGTATGAAATCTGAAATTGTGCCCGGATGTTCCTTACACAATAAAGGCAATCACTAAAAGGGGTGTTAGACGAATATAACTATGCGTCTATGGTTAATTGGAACGATACACATAAGCGAAAAGCCGACGGATTTTAGTATATGGTTGAAAAACTGAATGCCATGTGAACAGGAAAATTTCAATGAGTGTAGGAAAAGTAAATTTCAAGGGAAAATCACATTCGTAATATTCGTAAACGCATTTTTAAATTAGCTAATCAGAATAGTTTAAAATATCTGTTATTATTTCTTGGTGTTATTGATACTAAAAATTTGTTGTAAACGTTTTGTTTTTTGTGTGAGTGTGTGTGTATGATACACCATAATATATGTATACGTAATCCAGGTAACAGGCGTAGCTCCGGAGACCCATTTGCGGATGGGGAAGGGCAAGACTATAATTTTTGTTATATTATATTGATAGACGGTTTTTATTGTAGGGAAGCCTCGGGAACTCCTAGAGCCGCGCACGACAGATTTGTGATTTATAATACACGGACAACTGTCAGTCGGCCGTTCGACAACTATCCCGGTGTACGGTTTAAGTTGAAATTTAAAATGTAAAAATTTATTCAAATATATTCCTACAGAAATACAGGTGGATAAGTGTATACAGTAGAATCCGCTTATTGCGATGCCGTATATAAATTTATTCCGGATAAAACGATTCCCGGCCATGTGTACTTGGTTGGTTTTATATCTCACGTGCAGTAATTTTCGTCGGATATAACGATATAGGTCACAACGATAATTCGGATATAACGATGTAATTTTGAAATTAAAATTAATTTTTTACATTCGCCTATAATAATAAATTTTGGATTACGTCCGGGTGCTTCAATTCGTTATTTAATCTGTAATACGTATCTCGTCGTATGCAGCACAATACGTGTCTCACTATTTCAGTCACTGTTTTTGTTTCTATTCGTTCATAAAAATGTCGAATAAAGACGTCGTTGTTTTTCTATCGCTGAAAAAGTGAAAATAATTGAACGTTTAGAAAGTGGTTTGTCTAAAATAAAGATATTTGCCAAGAGTTGGTAATCAGTCAATCGACCTTGTCTACCATATGGAAGAGTCAAACGACCAAATAAAAAAACGTTTTACTAAAACATGTCGCGTCTAACAAGATAATAAAATCCAGCCAACATCGAGACGTGGAACAGACTCTCCTGGAGCGGTTCAAAGTCCAACGATCTAAAAAAAAACATTCCAATAAATACTGGTCCGATACTCCAAGAAAAAACGACTGATTTGTAACAATAATTAGGTTAACATAATAATTACTTTCATTTTTTTTTTTTTTTTTTTATTCAATATTGTTTGTATAATAATACATTTGTAATACGAAAATGTGTTTAATAAATCAATTTTTCAATAAAATTAAGGTTTTTTTTTTTTTTTGTCATCCTGATATATATCCGGATCTGGTTCTCTAGGTCCTTTGAAGATCGTTAGTCGACTGTACTTTTTTTTTTTTATCATCAATGTTTGGTGAAAATTAATGATGGTGTCTAAACACGTGCGAGTAATATTAAAAGAAATATTATTAGTTTTTAGAGTATTTGACTGTATCGTTGGAATTTGTGTTCTAGCATATTATTTTCTCTTATGCTTTGTAATATCAAACGTGTAACATTTAACATATTAATGCGCACTTATCTTGTTCAAGACCGGACAAAAGGACGTTAGAGGTGATGAGGGGGAGGGGGGTTTAATTTGTATTGTCTTAGTATTTCTGAAACACTTAGGCGCCACTAAAACGCGTACCTATATAATAGCAAATAAAATCACTTTGGCTCGGGCAAAGTGAGTAAAACGATCTTGTGGAACTGAATAGTAACGTAATAATATTACTACTATATTACAACGGCGTTGTTATATTCGAATAATTATATTTTTGATCATATTGCGGTGCGATTAAATCCACCGCGCGGACCCATACGTATATCTTATTCTCGCGTCGCGCGCCCGTTCGGATTTCAACGGTAGAAAAAAAAAAAAAAAAAAAAATTATATATTATTTTGGGTATTAATAATATTTAATCCGACGGGCGACCGTCATAAGTTAGTTATCGTATACGGAAACGTGTGTGAATTTAAATAAATTAACATTCGGGCCACGTCCGCGGTGTATTCGGTTAATGTATTATCCGGCGCTAAATATAATATTGTGTGAGAGCCGTGGCGGGAGAGGGAACGGAAAAAAAAAAAAAAAAAAAAAACCGAAACTGTCGTCGCCGCGACATTATTTTTACGTCCCTAATGTAATTTAATTTCCACCTGCAGCTGTCGAATCGCGTGCGCGAGACGCGCATTTGGTTAGATACTCACGCGCAAGATTGCCAACTGTCCCGGTTTTAACGGGACAGTTTTCGCTATTTGTTCGTCTCCGATCGAATCTAAAACGATTTTTCCAGGACGGTAGGGAATTGCCAATTTATAACTTTCCACGGTATTATAGGGTCCTTCAGACCAAGAGTCCGGAAAACAAAAAGATAAGTCCGTCGGCTTCGGTGTCACGATTTTTTTAAATTCGAATACTTGGCAACTCGACAGTTACAAATCAAGCGAGATTCGCACGATGACATTTTAATGCTACGCGATTCTTTCCTATACGTGATTATGTTTATCTCTGATTAACGACGCTTGTTTTGCTACTTATAATTAGTCTCCGGATTTGTATGCACTTAAAAACCTTAAAACAGTATGCATTTATGCGTTTAGAAATCTTTAAATATATTCTTATTTTTTATTTTTTTTTTTTTTATTAATAATATGCAAAAATATACTCTAAGAATATACCCAAAATATATGCATTTATATATATTTTTTTTTTCTTCCGTAAATATCAATACAACTCAATTAGATAAACTCAATATCTTGAGTACAGTAAGTTAAACATTGCATTTTTCGTGTGTTTTATGCATTTTTTGTGCATTATTAATGCCATTTTTAAGGTTTTTCACTGCATTAAATTAGTTATAAGCAACACTTCTTCAAGTCTTCAATTACTGTTCGGTTTCAACAACAATTAGCTGCAGTCTGTTGTTTATTAATTATTACCAGGGTCCGGATTTGTATGCGCTTAAAAAGCTCAAAATAGTATACATTTAATACATTAGAAAAACTTTAAATATGCACTTGATATGCTCTTATTTTTTTTAATAATATGCAAAAATATACTCTTAACTAAAATATATGCATTTTTTTTTTCTTCCATAAATACTAATGCAACTCAATTAGATTAACTCAATATCTTAAGTACAGTAAGCCTTAAGTAAGTCGAACAAAGATCGTCATTAAAAAATGTTATCGGATTTGAGTTTTGCGACCAATACAAATAATTGCTTTTCGTCTTCATTCGCTCTACGTTTTTAAGCACTACTATGCAAAACGGTATCAACGTGTTGTTGTAATTGAAATTGTTTCGTTACACAATTGACAAAATACTAACAGAGCCATCTGTAAAAATCGCGTGGTAAAAATCAAGTGGTTTGTTTTATTATAAAATGCAATCGAGGTTTTTAATACAGTTGGAACACAATTGGTACGACTTTTCGGCGTTTTAAAATGTAGGAATGTACCAAAAACTAATTTAACAAAAATTATCGTACGATAAAAACGTATTTACGGAACGCGGACCGCGAAATGATATGGGGGGAAGCGACCACTGTGAGTAATCAGTACTGACACTGATTAGCGATTATTTCCGACAACACGACACGCTGTGTTTAAAAAAAAAAAATAGAAATGTTAAAAATGAAATTTAATTATGATAAACCGGTGGGCATTGTTGCCGATGACCACGACGCGATTAACGAGTTAAATGTTTTACAATAACTACGCAAAAGCTATTGGCCACGGGAAATACTACAATTTTGTTTCCGAACAATACTTCGCGAACCCGTAAATCGTAATCAAATTTCAACGGTGACACAGAAACAAAATAATCGATTTTAACGAACGTTTATACAAAATAAGAGAAATTCTTCGAAAATATAATATTGTGCATTTATATGCAAAATACACTTGTTTCTGTGTTCGTTCACTGTTACACTAATCGTTCGCATTTCTTACTCCCATCAAACTGCATATACTCATTACAGATATGTAAATGCCCGACAAATCCCCGGACCCTACTAATAATAATAATAATAATAGAGGTGATCATCAAAGTAACGGTCGGTAACCGTTCGAGTCGATTATCGTTAACGGTCACACGGTTGCAGACTGTATTGGCGTCGGTGTCGGGAAACGAAAAAAAAAAATAAAGGGGAAAAAAAAAAACCAAAACCCATACCTCATATTTGGTCCGGATAGATTATTTTACAATCCGACTGTTACACCTAGATCGATTTAACGGTGTATCCGAGACTTGGATCCGGTGCACGCGACGCTAGTTTTTTTTTTTAATTTTTTTTTTTACCCCCGGAACGACCGATCGGTCCGCGGCGAGCCGTTGTGTTTTTTTTTTTTTTTTTTTTTGTTTTACCGAAACCCGGCACAACGACACCGTTGATCGTTTCTACGCTCGATTCGTACCGCGGTTGTTTATTGTTACCCGTACAAATACGCCGGCCGTCGTGATTCATACGCAGATAACAAATCGCCAACGGCGACGTCGTTTTTAATCGCTAAACCCGCGCCACGGTTGCCGTCGCAGCCAATCCGACAGCGAGACGACGGACGTCCTCCCGTGGCACCGGGCTTAACGGATTAGACGGTACCTATACAGTGTGTTTACAAAAGGACGCTCTTTTTGAATTGGCCGTCATTTTTTTGTGGTTCACTTGGTAACACTGTTGTTGTGATATCCGTCATCTAGTATCACTCAGGTTTATTCTTCCATGCTTAGTTTTTCTTTAATCGATCACCATGGAACAGCTAATCGTGGAGATCCGTGTTTTAGTTGTGAAAACATTTTACGGAAGCGGCGAAAGTTATGCGGAGACAGCTCGTCGTCTCCGTACGCAACTCGGCCGGAATGCGGCTCCTGCAGTTTCAACAATTCGTCTGCTTATGCAGAAGTTTGAAAGAACAGGTTCAACAGGTAACATTTGAAGTCCGGGTCTCCCTCGTTCACAACGATCACGGATTTGAAAGAAGAAATTCATAGAGTCATCCAGGATCTCACCAAGGAGAACTGTAGGGCAATAATCGCCAACTTCCTTAACTGTGTGACAGTGTGCCAACAGGCCAGGGAGGGGGGTCACTTGAATGATATAATATTTCATACCTAAACCGGAGGTTCTCCTGATTTCAATGATGTCATTTTTTTTGTTTTTCAATTAAATTAAAGTGTTATTTTGGCATTTTTAAAAAGAGACTATTTTGAATTTCAAGACCCGCGGAGAAGATTCGTTTAAAACTTTTGATGACTTCATGACTAAATCAAATATTACTTATGATAAAATTATGTTTAAGTTTTTTCTGGCCCTCGAAATTTTTTTTTTTTTAATTATCTGAACCGCTATAAGAAATTAATCTCTGACCCCTACTCTAAAACCACTACAAGCGCTAATAATATAATTATTAACTTATGAACAATAAATTATATAACCAAACCGTTTTGATAATTCGTTATAATATTTGTGTTTAACGAGACACAACGACGCACAAGAGTAAACAATGCGCCAGTACACGGAGAACACACGGATGATTCAAGCGATTCTTCCATGAAAATATAAAACACAGGTGGCGAACCTATCGGCGGCGGCCGTCTATAATTGTTTATTTTTAAACTACTATAGGATAATTTTTAATACGCGCAATTAGAGAATTATCGCTCTATACGAAGATTTCACGTGTAAATTTGATTTTGGTTTTAAATTGTTATGATTTAAAACGAATTTTAAAATTTATAGACAAATATTTTCGTATTGAACCCCGGTTCAAAATCCGGTCGCTCATTTGAAAACTAAAAATCAAAAGTTTACGGTATGCAACGTCAATGGTGAAATGTTGAAAATATTGTTCATATAATGACCGGGAAAATCAACGCGAAACACCAAAATATATACATTTGAATGGAAAAACCGCAAAAATTTGCTAAATATAATTTTAATTATTGAAATATCAGTTTTTAATATACAGTAAACACCAATTGTGTACGCTAAAAAATATGTGTTACAAATCTGAAACATGCACTTTTACGTAAAAAAAATTAAACAATTGGCTCATTAACAATTCAAACGCGTTTTTACGTAATTAAGTATCCGTTTTATATATTTTCCACAAAATGACAACTATGAGCTATCAATGTTATGTCATCATAATTGTATACAAGATCTAAAAAAAATATAGTTAAACGGTAACATATACTCGATGTAAAGGAGGATTTAAAAGTTAAAAAAAAAATATATATATATACCGAAAAATGCGTTTATAATTATTATTAAAACACGCGGAATATGCGAATTAAAAATTCGGTACACAATTTCGGTAGATATGCACGAGTCAAATTCGTATCTAGGAGGCGAGGCGCGTTCAATTGAACCAATAGAAAGAATAATAAAACGCAATTTCATAAACGCCCGAGCCTTAATTATTTCTTACACAATATCGTGTACGCGATTATAATAATTCTCGACCGATAAAAAATACTTACCACTTACTATTATTTTATATAGTTAATATTTTCGGCTCCTGTGTAACGGTTTTCAAACTTTCACCGACATGCTCGCCCGTCCGCCGGCGATCGCGTTCCTACCGCTCTCCAACCAATCAATTGTGCCCAGTGAATTATTAATATTGTGTTCGGCATGCGCGGCGGTTATTCGCAATTGCGATCCTCGTAATACGGGATGATAATTAATTATTTTTTTTTTTTTTTTTTGTTTTCGTCGTGATCCGACGATTTTTTTTCTAAATATACATTCAGACCTCTAGATACCGAACACTCTCGGTCGCCTAGATTTCGTCCGCTATTTATGGGGAAAAATTGTATTTTTTATTAAATTAATCAGTTAAATAAATTGTATATCTACATCGATTAAATACATCTTGAAAACTAACGTTTATGAAAACATTCAGTACCTTTAGTTTGTTTACTAGCTCGAGGTGTAGTCATTTCGTGTGTAAAGGCATTATCTACTATCGACCGTGTCGGAAAACGATGGAGTATTCTGTATCTCGATAGGAGAAATGCATTTACGTATGCCCTTTGCTGTCGCCAATGAACCTCTCGCCGTAGACTTCCTATTTGTGGAGTTTCTTGGTCTTCGTATCCTCCATTTACAGCCCGAGTTTTGTATAGAACGTCGAAATTCGCTATATAATATCCGCGTTTTGTGTTTTACCAACGCTAAACTTGTCCGCCCATATTTGTATTTGATGCTGGGAATGCAAGAATGTCTATTTTTTTTTTTTCATTTAGAGTTAATCGTTTGGGTCTTGCTGGCCCATAGCCACCTACAATAATCGTTCGTATATTGGCATCGCAAACACAACTAAATACGAATAAGGACAACGCGTTTAGTTACAACATTTTGTCGACGCGATAATATTTCAACGACTGGGACGGACAAGATAAGATATACCCATGTACAGTAATAAACGATAGCTTTAATAGTGTAGACTTTTATTTAGATATTTTACATTTATCTCTTAATTTACGATAAAAATGATCTATTATCAATATGATAAAAGTGTTCTGTGTTTATATTAATAGTGAAAACGTCCGCTATTCGGAGGTGTTCGTTAAGAGAGTTTCCAGTGTATTCGATTTCGGATTGTTTCGATAAATAATATGGATATGCGGTTTAAGGTTTATTTCAATTAAAACGTTTAACGAATGTTGACACCCGTGTTCATTGAGACCGTACGCACTAAACGGGACGGTATTAAATTTCGATTTGAAAGACGATTCAATTGTGCGCTAAAATACACCGGGCGTTATTGGTCTAGGCGACGTAATTTGGCCACGGGCGTAAATATCATAACGTTGCCGATAAAATGAACACGGTCATGTTTGTTTGTTTGTTTTTTTTTTTATATATTTCTTCTATCTGTCGGTCTGGATATTATGCGTGTTGAACACACACCGTAGTCGTAATCGTCGGATCGTGACGACGAACAAAAAAAAAAAAAAAAAATCAAAATCACCCTGTACATATACGTATATATGACGGTATTTTGTATTATTATTATCATCGAGTCGGACTATTATTATCGTCCTGCGAGGACCCTTTGTCCAAATATTATTACTATTATTATTGTACGGCGTATTCGTTACGCGCGCGCGCGCGCACGCTGAAGATTTCCAAAGCCATCGGGTTGGGTAGGTGCGACGACACCGACAATATAATTTATTATATTCTTGCGGTTCGCGGTCGCCTGTCTATTAATCACATTGGGGGGACAAAAAAAAAAAAAGAACGATTTCATTTATAATATCGTAACAAATCGCGGGCACACGGGTGGCGGATGGGTGGGGTTGGTGTGACTGTCACGTCGCGATGATATTCTCTTCTTTTTTTTTTTTTTTTCACAAAGTCATCGGCGGCACAAAACCGCGTATTGTTATTATTATTATTTATAACGATTTACCTGTTATTATAATATTGTGTTGTGACGTCGGTACGTCCGCTAAAAATCTACCTAAAATGCCGGTTAGGCATCGGAAATCGTAAATATAAGGGAAAGTTGTGCGGGGGGGGGAGGGGGGAAACCGAAAAAAAAAACAAACCTCCCCCGTCCTAGCCGCCGGTCCGAATCAAACGAATATGCCGGCAAAACACGAGACCACACACGGCGGTCGTAACTCGTAACCGCGTATAAAATACACACGTCGTGAGAATAATATATTTCATACGTGTATAATATTATCGTGTACCGGGAGACCTACACCGGTCGGCGGTACAGGTGGTGTGTGTGTTGTCGTATTATAACAATAATCCTATGGGTTTTCGCCTATAAGAGCCGTGCGCGCGCGGTTTGGGCCGGCGGCCGACACGTCCGTCGGCAACGACAAATTATTATCGTTACGGTAACGGACGGGGCGAGCGGGTCTCTTCGCCGCCTCCCCGTCACCCGGACACCGGCCGCGGCCGACCCGTTATAAAAAAAAATATATCGCCCGGCCGTAATATTATTATCGGTTGTGTTTGTGCCGGCGTACCGCCCGGGCACATAACATTACAACAGACACTATTACTACTTATTCACTAACCCCATTGTGCGTGCGTGTGTAGATGTCGTTTGTCGATTATAATCAATAAATTATAGTCGGTAAATCGTTCCACGAGAATGGTATTGATATGTTCGATCGTTGCCGAATAAAGTGGATTTTTAACGAAAGGACACAGTGTTTTCTTTCTCTGTTGGGCCCGGGACTTTTCGGCCCGTGCGTTATTATCATCTATTCGGAATAAGATAAAGACCGTGCCTTTCGCGCATCGCAACTGACCTCTTGGCGCTGCCGGTCCACCCGGTGGCGGATTCGTGAGGCGAATATATTTGCGCACTCAGCCGTATCCGGCGATGGATGCGCTGACAACGACGTGTTTTCGTCCGCCGCCCGGTCTGTTCTTATTCTGCATAGAGTATAACACATACGGGCGGGGTATACGAAAAAAAAAAAAAATATTCTCCTCGGACTCTAACGTCCCGTCGCAAGGAGGTGAAAAATACACAACACCTCTTTACCCTGTGTTTTTTCGGGGGCAATCGCCGTTTCCGTATTATACGCGTATACGTTGTGTTATATACCGTAAAAAAAAAACAAAACAAATATCCCGTACAGCTTTGCAAAAACCGTAAAAACCGCGTAGTTACGCCGCGTATGTGTGGTGAAGTGGAAAATATTCTTAAAATGCGGTTGTTTCTACAAATGTCCGATACTAGTTGTCGATTTAGATGTTAAAACACCGTCCACCCTCCACGTCATTCGGCTGTATTTAAGCCGGATATATATTATTAGGCATATATTAAATATTATTTCGGGGTTTTTATAAAATGTAACGTAGTTAGATGATTCTATTTCATATACGATAGATATCAACAAGTATGACTATATCCAGATGCTCGATAATGGGTTATTGGTTATGTTCTATACCGTATACCGCGATGGTAACTTATGATGGAAGCACCGCGCGGCTGCTGGTTAGGACTTTTTTTTTTCAACGATAAACGACGTCACGGACCGTCTCGAAAATTCTAGAATTCGTCAAGCGATAAGTATAAGACCTGTGACCTCCCACACCCGTCATCCATCCACCGCATCGCAAGTGTTATTTAAATATCAAATAAAACACTTCCCTTGAACAAAAAAAATCCTGCCCACCTGCACACATCTCTATAGTGTGCTCGACACGGCGCCGGCGTACAGCATAGTCGACGGAAAACTACAACGGGTTTAGACAAACCGAGAACAACCACAACGAAAACGCAACGAAATTGCGTTCCCTAAGGGCACCATGAACCCATTACAAGGGCACCGTGGCACACACGAAAAATAATAATAATAATAATATATATTTACAATGACCTAACCCAACCTGAGCGAAGAACGTAATGGTTTTATTATAACATGTACTTTTTTTTTCTGTCCGTCTGTAAATAACTTGTTGACCAGAAATCTTGCACACCAATAATCATCAACACCATCATAGGTGGTTTCTATTGAACATTTAGTCTAGTTGGTGTATTATTCATTTTATACGCATTTCTTTAAAATTGGAGAAAAAAAAACCCGGAAAAAGAGCCAACACAAAATGTAACGGTTTATGTTTGATTTCAATTCGGTAGTTTTTTTTTAATTCAGCACATTTTGGGTTTTATATCCCCCGTTGAACAAAACATGTTGGACGAGTCTTTTTCTATCAATCCTGCGTGAAGACACTCGCGTCCTTTTCATAAGCCAGTTATAATAAACTAAGCTTATGATTAATCTACCGTAGACCGTTGGTTACTGTTGCGAAGGTTCTATTCTCATTTATTGTTTAAATTTTATTATCAAATGTGTTCGAATTATTTCCCTTAATATATAAAACTACTTCATTGAGCTTTCAACCTGTGGATTTACCTCGAGAAAACAGTTCACTCACCTACACTGCACATACACAAGTAATCATAATAAAAGGAATAAAAAGCGATTTATGTATATCTGACCCAACGCCCCAGGGATTTATTATAATGTGATATTTCAATAATAACTCGATGGGTTATTATTTTGATTTATTACACTCCTATTACGAGGTCAAAAACTACCAGCACAAATGTTATTGCGGCTAATCTACACACGATAACGTTTCGAATTGTAAATAAATTTATTCCCCGCGACCTTTAAGTGGACCTTTTGAACAAAACCCCAAGTCGCTATCTTATCTCAGTTTAAAATTACACGTGGTTAAATCCAGTCGGTTTTTTTCGTTCGCCCTTTTCGACATGTCCGAAATTAACGAACAACGCATCAAGTGTTGCTTGAAACTTGATAAAAATGATGCAACGGAAACATACGGAAATGATTAAAACCGCTTTTGGGGACAAATCATTAAGTGGTTCCGTGACTTCCGAGTGTTTTAAACGTTTCGAGGACAGTCGGCGGTCAACTTAAGACGATTCACGTTTTGGAAGACCGTCGACGTCATCCAGAAACGATGGTGTGGCCACAATTTGCAAAAAAAAAATGCGAAATGGCCGCCGGTTAACCGTTCGTGAGTTAACAAAGCGAATCTCAACTGAGTCTTGTCATGCAATTTTACAGGAAAATGTACAGATGAGAAGGGCCGCGTTGCCAAATTCGTTCCGCGATTGTTCACCACGACAATGCACCGGCACATTTAGCGCTGTCGATTCGTGAATTTTTGGCTGATAAAAAAATTGCTGTGGTCCCGCGGACTCTCCCTGTTCTCCGGATCATGTGATTTTCTTTCTTTCTTATATCGAAGGAGATATCTGTAAATAACGTGTAACTTAATTTCTGTAATTATTAAATATAAAATCCCGGTACTTGTAGAACAAATCTCGTAAATGGGACCACGCGTTGTCAACAACAGATCGAATACATTGCTCGTAAAATTAGTTAAAATTGCATTTTAACGCAAGACCGGACGCATAGCGTAGAAATACCGTCGCGTTCGTAATAAATAAGATTGTTGTATTATAACCGGCGAGGGGTTTCTGTTGGTTTTACATAATCACTTCGACTCCTGTCGTTGGAAATCTATCCTGACGGATAGCGCGGAAAACGCTGTTCTCGCCGTTTCATAGCGAACGGGTACGAAATATAATTTTATAATTTTTTTTTTTTTTTATTAACTCGTGTACGGCGAATTATTTCGGGTTAGCATAATGAGCACGGACGTTAATGGAGTCCGTGACAGACGCGGCGGCGGCGGGCTGTACGATTTGACGTCCGGGGCACTTACGTCTAATTGGACGCGGGGCTAATTAACAAGGCCAACAACTCGACACGACCGCGACGCGTTGCGGTCGGTAAAAAAAAAATAAAATACTATTTTACACCGCCGCCGAGTTTATTATTATTATTATTATTAACATCATTTTTTTTTTTTTTTTTTTTATTAATTTAATTTCGTTATCGTCCCAACGTTTTACCCGAATAATATTTGAATTCCACCGGACTTCTAGGGTATTCAAGAGTAAAAGTACTGAAATACAAATATACAAATATAAATATATTCGAACACTTCTATAAACGTTACTCGGTACGTGCGTTGTGACTTGAATTGTTTTTCAATAGTATTCGTCGTTTTAAACACCCGTGAAATAATACGGAAAATAAATATTTATACTTACTGGCCGGAAGTATTCGTACTCGAATATTTATTTATATTTCCCCCCCCCCGTAAAATACTCGAATACATTTTCTAAAATAAAAATATATCCTATATTTGTAAAAACACTATTTTACACCGCTACCTAGTTTATTATTATCATTTTTTTTTTTTTTTTTTTATAAATTTAATTTCGTTATCGTCCCAACGTTTTACCCGTATAATATTTGAATTCCACCGGACTTCTAAGGTATTCAAGAATAAAAGTACTGAAATACAAATATACAAATATAAATATATTCGAACACTCCTATAAACGTTACTCGGTACGTGCGTTGTGACTTGAATTGTTTTTAATAGTATTTGTCGTTTTAAACACCTAATATATTATTTAAAATATTTCTACTTACTCGCCGGTAGTATTCGTACTCGTATTTTTTATTTATATTTCCCCCCTCCCCCCGTAAAATACTCGAATACATTTTCTAAAATACATATCTGTATTTGTACAAGTACATTTTAACCGGTATCTTTTACGCGTTGTGAATTCCTCGGCGTTCGGCGTTGGCGCCGGACGTCGTCGTACCGTCCCGTCCGCCGCCGCCGCAGCTTTGCGCAGTCTATTGCAACACAATTTTATATTATTATTATTTTAACGAAATTGTACCCGTTCGGAATATTATTAAAAAAAAAAAAAAACACGACGACCGCCGGCCAATAAATATCGTTTCGTATATTTTATACGCGAGATCAACGAATATATACACGTACTTGCGGCCGTGTGCCCGCGAATTATAATACAGGGTGCTGCAGAATTAACCTCCTCGATTTGCGATACTTGTAAATACCAAACCAAGTCGGATATCGAAAAGTGTGTTCTATTTTTGAACTGTACGTGTAATGCCGTTTTGCGTTAACTATTTTCAAAAATTCTATCGCTCAAGTGGCGGCCCTCGTTTTCAAATACGCCTTTTTTCGGTAGTTATCTATTTCGGGCGGGACGGCAGCTCCTTCTTGAGTTATTACCACCTCCTTCGGGGCTTCCGACAGTTTGACGAGTATGTCGGTACACTTGGCTTTTGAGACTGCCCCCCCCCCCCCGAAGGATGAAATCGCACGGGGTCGGATCTGGTGAACGCGGTGGCCACCCTAATGTCGCCCGCGTAAAAAGACAATACGCCCGGGAAGCATTCCTCGAGAAATGCTGGGTGACCGACGGCGCCACCGTGTCGAAACCACACACTGTGTCTTGTCCACACTCATTGAATGAAACCGTTCAATTTCGCCCGAAGAAAGTTTTCAAGCATCGCACGGTAATGATCCGAGGTCACGGGTTGCCGTAACGCCGTCTTCTCCGAACAAGTACACATTTTCCAGTCCTTTTACGGTCTTAGGTCGGCCTAAGAGGGCTTTGTTTTTAGTTTTAAATTCGAAAACCCGATTTCGAATTGTTTCGCGGTCGGGGACGAGGGTTGGGGTGTCGACCGAGCGCGAACCGAACACGAAAACGCACGCTGGGTCGGTATCAGCGGACCGGCGTTTTCAATAAATTCCTCCTCGATAATACACGCACGACGTTCTGCCGACCAAGCCGTGACGAGTACTAATAATGACACGCATAAAGCATTATTTATTGAAGTAAAACCCCATTGGTTTATCTCAATCCGAACCCAGATGACGACTCGGATCGAACTTATCAAACCCTGTACTGTCACTGTACGCAGTTTACGTGTTTCGGGTAAATTCGTCACGAAACCTACGGGCCCCGCTATAGACACGAATTAAATGATAAATATAGTCTAACGCGTGGGGTTCCCAACATTTTTATCGCGGAGTACCAACAGACACATTTATAATCAATAAGCGCGTACCACCTCAATTCTAAAACTAAATTAAGAGTGACCTTTTTTTTTTTAGCGTATATTTTTATTATTAATGAATAATAAAAATTCATTGCGTTTCTTTACATTTTTATTATTTGATATTTATGAAAGTAAACAAATATTAATTTTTACTAAAACCAAAATATTTAAATTTTAAATTTTCAAATTAATAAAAAAAAAAATAAATAATAATAAAATTAATGTGATATTTGTTGTTTATTTTGTACAAGGACATCAATATCAGGCCGAATGGAATTAATTTTCACTCTTAAGTCACTTTGAATATCGAATATATGAGTTTATCATTATCTAAAATTCTAAATTGCTACGATTACAAACCCCATGACATCGACATTAAATATTATTTTGATAATTTCATAAAATTAGTTAATATCAAATAAACTAAACTAAATAATATTGAATTCAAATAGTAATACAAAAAAATGTCTTCGCGTACCACGGGTTGAGAACCTCTGGTCTGACGAATGCCTCGTCGGGGCTATGACAATCCGCTGTCATAAACGGCATCCGTCGTGTAGAAAAACCGATTCTCCGGATCGGCGGCCGACACGGACGCCGACATGGGCGTAAAAAACTAGTAAAACTACGCTAGCCCTCCGAGCAGTGAACAATCGATTGGCACTGCACATATCCGACACACATCGAGACAGTAATTAAACAACAAATGTACGCCGAAACAAATTGAACAAGTATTAAAATACGAATAGGATGACGTAGACAAAAACGGTATTGTTAAAATTTCAATCGCGGCACGGCTAGTGAGGATTTACCCGGAGCGCAGTGATATTTCGGCGGTTACATTTCCGTAGCTCGTCGGGCGTGTGTACAATCTCAATACTCGTGTTGGTATAGGTAAAATAGTCGTCGGTTTTTCGGTCGAAAATCATTTCAACACGAATCGCAGCCACGACGATGATAATAATACGACCCGACCGGTTAGTTTTTGGTACCGCGTCCGTATATAATTGTGTATACGTATAAATACAGATTTTTCTAAACGAGCTCCGGTGCAGGTTTTCTAATCGAAAACGTCGCTCGGATGATCAAACTAACCAGCGCCCACGTGGGTATACCGACGAAAAGCGTTCGTGCGAGAGAGATTTTTTTATTATCTATTACCATTATTGTTATAGGGGCAATCGTCGGAATCACGGAACATTTTATTCAGATTTTATACATTAACGAACATAAACAATAAAAAAAAAATATATCACTTTCCTGGCATTGGGAAATACCTCCTATATAAAATACGTTTAATGCCTCAGCTCAATATAGCAATCTCCCAACCCCCCAGAGAGCCGCGGTTGCCGGTATTTCCCTTTAAAAGTCACAATCGCAAAATACAAATTCCCTACTGCCGTTTGGGTTGACAGAGATTCGAAAACGTTCACCGCGCACAACGCAGAAGATATATTATCAAAAAAACCAATAATAACCACAAATAATGCAAGAAAAAAGGGAAAATTGTAAAAACAAATAATAGTATTATTATACGGTCCGAGAAGAGCACCCTGCGGATGGAACGGAGAAATTATGAACGGTAAAATAAACTTAACTACTATACGAACAAAAAAACACTAATTTATCGAATTTTCGAAAAAGAAAAAAAAAAATGTCGTCTACAGTGAAACTGATTCAGTTATAAACGGTTCGGTTATTAATAACGTTAGTATTAAAAATCCATAATTTAGCAATACCCAATGAGCACCAATGAAAATCGACTTGAGAAAAGATAACCCAAGAATAATAAAATGACACTTATTATGGTAACTTATTTTTTCTTCCAAATTTTCGAACATTTTTTGTTCCCTCAAAAACATCAAATAAAAACTAATAAGAAATGTTCAATTTTAAATATTACTTTAAAAAAAAAACGCCTGGACGTTTTGAAAAAGTCGGAGCTGTTTTTCCGTACCTAATAAACGCCAGTTTTTCGTTAACATTTCCCGTTTTCTGATGTTTTCCCCAACTGTTACAATAAAAAAAAAAACCCCCCTCGGGGAATATGAAACAAATGACTTCCGGGACGACGCCGCACTAACTAGACGAAAATTTGCTACCAGAATCCACCCTTGTAGTTGATCGACCGGAGCAATTTTTTCGACGGTAGAAAAGTCGTTCGCCGACTGACAAAAAAAAAAAAAAAAACAATACAATTACGCGCGACATTTGGTCGGCCGATTTAACGTCCGGCGATAATATCATATATACACTCGGAGGCGTATAATAACACGATGCGGGCAGGCCTCGGGGGACGCGTTTTACGACAATATTTAGTTAGACAGTGCCTATAAAATTATTGTAATATTTCCGCCGGACATTACACAATTCGCGCTGATTGTGATTAATAGTCCGGATCCGGAGACGTCCGTGTCCCGGTGTTGTATTGGACTATCATCATATTGTTAAAGTCCCCTCCCTGTGTATACCGCCTCGAAAAATGCCAATTCCGCCCGGTGGAACTCCGGTAGCTCTGGCTACACAAACGGGTCGGGATCGTTCCGAAAATAAAAATACAGCGATTCGGGGTAGAATACATTTTTAAAAGTATTCGGCAAAACAAATATATTCGAATACTTTATCGACAATATTTTGTAGATTCCTTTCAAAATAATCCGAACCACAAAAAGTATATTAAATATTTTAAGAATACAATCTATATAAATATAAAAAAAAAATAATAATAATAATAATTAAACAAATGTATAGTTGAGTTTGTATCTATTTATGAGCGTCCATACATACGGGAGAGGTGGGAAGACGGGCACTTGTCCCCGACCCCCTTGTAAAAATATTATTACCTTATTGTTTATACAAATTGATTGACGAATTTTATATCGAATGATCTCTCTTTTTTTTTTTTTTTTTTTGGTCATATATATTTGCTATATTATGTCGCACGATTTATATTTGATTAAATAACTGGTGTTTGGTCATTTGTTGTCGGTGTGTTTATTCAATTTTTTAGAAAGCCATTTGGAATCTAGAATAATGTCTATAAAAATAAATATTACAATTTTTTTTTTATAGTTGGAAAATTATATTGCTATATTATAATGTAACAATATTATTACAGCGTTGTTAAACAATATTCTCGTTGAACCAACTACAAATTCATGCTAATAATAATTACCCGAGTAACAATTTTCAATGATACAGGTGGATAAATATTTAGTTGCGATTTAATTTTCAATATTCCTACGTAAATAGTTTATAAATTAAATATATATATTATAAATAGTACCAGCGGTGAATAGGGCTATTTTGTTTTACCGGTAACTAAATTCAAAGGCCCCGTACGAATGGCAAAAGGTATTTTTTTTTTTTTTTTTTAAATAATAAAATGCTTTTTGAGAAATCTCGAAAAATGTTGCTAAATGTACCACCGGGCAGACAATCTGCATATTGCGTGTAAAAAACCAGAACGGTTTTACTAACCGGGAAAGTTTTCTTCCGGAATTAAAACGTCTTTTATAGTAAACCTCTGGGAACCTTAAAACGAGACTGGCGGTAAGTATTTAATTTAAATAATAAAATACGTTTAAAAAGTGTTCCGAATACAGTATAACAATATAAGACTTTATTCGGAACACGATACCCATTACCTATGTCTGGACGAATGCAGCAAACGATTCGCATTTCGTGGTTCCATACCAGTTTATTAGTATTGATAAAGTTAAAATTCACAACTTGTTAAAGACAAAAAAAAAAAAAAAAAAAAAAACCCCAGCGTCGATCGCAATGCCTGCAATGCAATTAATGCGCACTCCGTTGCATCGCAAACCCGCGCTTAACTATCGCGGATACGCGCGTTCGGGATTTCGTACTGAAATAGCCTGTGCGGCACACCAACGATATTTTTATGTCGGCGGTACATTCTTGGGATTTATACCACCGGAATTCAAACCGACCACGTTTCAGTTCTAATATTATCACCGTCCGTTTCGGACCCATTCGCGTTACGGTTCTATCGAGCGTCCTTGTTTTAACGCCGGAAATGCGGCCCCGAGGTACCGAGGTCTTCGGTCTCCGTCCGGGTTTCAATACGGTTAACCGCAAACGCCCGGAACCGTTTCTCGAGACCAGACGATCCTGCCGTACGACCGTTCGCGTGTAATCATTTACATTAGCACGGGAATCCGCAGTGGCCGACACCGGGCAGTCCCTCGATCTCGGTAGATCGACATGATCTAAAAAAAAAGTGGTCCAATCTTCAATTTGAACATTGTTACGCACCACGGGTAGGCCGCTGTTGTAGGCGGAAAGTCGGAAAGGTCGTCGTGTATAGGGCAACTCAGTCCTATGTCCGTGCGCAACGAAAAACGATTCTGACCGGAGACATTTGATTAAACATTTTTTTTTTTCTATATATAACAAAACATGTATTTATTTGTAACTACAAATAAATGAATAGGAAACTATAAACGCTCAGATGTTTGTCACTACAATAACTACAACTTGTGTCTTATGATAGAACCTGTGAATTTTAATAAAGCTAAATAATAATATATCTCTATGATTTTGTTGTTGTTGTTGTTGTTGTTGAATTCTAACGAATAACAAGAAAACCGTTATTTCGTAAATTTGTCCGATTTTTAGCACTCGATGGCGTTATTGGATTTGTGAATTTAGATAGCGAAGTCTGTGAAAGTGTGAATGTGTCCACGCTGTTTTATAGTTCCTATAATAACTCGAATTACTTGCACTAGAAAAGCTATCGGGACAGTGGGATTCGTGACTGTCGCATTACCAATAACTATCGTAGACTTCCGTGGTTTTATTTTTGTTTTTTTTTTTTTTTGTTTCCGGAAAATTAAAAAATATTCAAAAAAAATGAACTTTTCACGGGCGGACATGGTTTAATTTTTTTTTTCTTCGGAAACATTTTTTTTTTTTTTAATAACAAAACATGTATTTATTTGTAATTACAAATAAATAAATATGAAACTATAAACGCTCAGATGTTTATCACTACAATAACTACAACTTATGTCTTATGATAGAACCTGTGAATTTTAAAAAAGCTAAATAATAATATATCTCTATGATTTTGTTGTTGTTGTTGTTGTTGAATTCTAACGAATAACACGAAAACCGTTATTTCGTAACGAAAGTGCGAATGTGTCCACGGTGTTTTATAGTTACTATAACAACTCGAATTATTTACACTAGAAAAGCTATCGGGACAGTGGGGATTCGTGACTATCGCATTACCAATAACTATCGCCGTGTGGACCGCAGTCTAGTCCGATAATTGTAATTTAAAGTATCGTCGGCACATTCGATTTCGTCGGCCCTCGGACCATGTGTTCCGGGAGTGATATCGACCGACTTGATAATGCGGTTGTGCCGTTTAAATCAATAAAAATTTATAGTGAACAAATATGATGCACACCGTATATGAAATACGGACGACGGTTGTCCGATTTAATCGTAAGCGTACGATAATATCTTATAGACACATTGCCCGTCTGGACGACTTTGTCGCTTTGATCCATCGGTCGCGCTTATTGTAAAACAGTAGACTTCCGTGGTTTTGTTTTTTTTTTTTTTTTTGTTTCCGGAAAATTAAAAAATATTCAAAAAAAAAATGAACTTTTCACGGGCGGACACGGTTTAATTTTTTTTTTCTTTCGGAAACATTTTTTATGTATTTATTTGTAACTACAAATAAATAAATAGGAAACTATAAACGCTCAGATGTTTATCACTACAATAACTACAACTAATGATAAATCCTGTGAATTTTAAAAAAGCTAAATAATAATATATCTCTATGGTTTTTTTGTTTTTGTTGAATTCTAACGAATAACACGAAAACCGTTATTTCGTAAATTCGTCCGATTTTTAACACTCGATGGCGTTATTGGATTTGTGAATTTAAATAGCGAAGTCTGTGACACTGCGAATGTGTCCACGCTGTTTTATAGCTTAACTTTTCACGGGCGGACTGGGTTTAATTTTCTGTTTTTTTTTTCCCCTTTCTTTCTGTCGGAAACCCTCTTTAAATGCCAAACAATACCTACGGTGTATACAACATTGCGATTCCGTCTACGCGTATTTTTCGGGGCGTGTATACAGGAAGAATCGATCGCCGCCGCCGCCGCCGTCGGACAATAACTTAACTCTTGACGTCTTCTCTCGGGCGTCCTGTACAGCACAGGGCGCACAGGCCTAGGGGTATAGAGGGGGACGGAAACACACTCGCATAATACGACGCCGGGGGAAAAAAAAAAAAAAAAAAAAAAAAAAAAAAACATATATATAAACACACAGACAACATATAATATATAAAAACCTGCTCGTTATTCTCTGTCATTTGATTTCGTTGCCCGTCCCGCGTTTTCCTATATATATATATATACTATTCACACGCGCGTATTTTTATGATAAATGTCTGCCCGTGACGTGTACAAATTAGCTATCATTTTATATTCGTTTTTTTTTTTTTTTTGTTCATTCTCTTTTTTTTTTTTCCAACGATTCCCCTCATCTTTCTCTCTCACTCTCTTTCACTCTTACTCTCTCTCCGGGCGCACATCTCTCACCGGGCTCGTTCTGTCACCCTAATGGCGTAATTAAACGACGACGAGAGTGTGTCCTAATTACGAGCCGCGGTCCCGACACCGTCGCCGTCATCGCCCGTCATCGCCGCGATCGCGTCAACGGACGGACGGCGGCAGTAAACAACACTGGCCCCGTATAACCGTCGGCTTTGTCCCGTTCCGCCGCCCCGTGACGGCGAGGGCCGGCTGACGACGGATTTCGTTTTCGTTTTGTCGACTCCGCTGATGTGCGATACGGCGGCACTCAATAATATTTCACGCGTGTACGGCGAAACCTCTGAATAACGGACACGCCCGTCCGTCCGTCCTATTTATAGACAGAAATTGTACTTTTTTTTTTATTATTAAATTCATCAGTTAAATAAATTGTATTTTTACATCGATTAAATAAATCTGGAAAACTAACGTTCATGAAAACATTCAGTGCCTTTAGTTTGTTCGCTAGCTCGAGGCGTAGTCATTTCGTGTGTAAAGGCATTATCTACTATCGACCGTGTCGGAAAACAATGCAGTATTCTGTATCTCGATAGGAGAAATGCATTTACGTATGCCCTTTGCTGTCGCCAATGAACCTCTCGTTGTAGACTTTCTATTTGTGGAGTTTCTTGGTCTTCGTATCCTCCATTTACAGCCCGAGTTTTGTATAGAACGTCGAAATTCGCTATATAATATCCGCGATTTATGTTTTACCAACGCTAAACTTATCCGCCCATATTTGCATTTAATGCTCGAAATTCAAGAATGTCTATTTTTTTTTTTCATTTACAGTTAATCGTAAACTTTTTCACTCCTGCACGTTACATTTTTAAATGGCATAATTTTATTGGGTAGATCTCGAAGAAAAAGTCTCGTCGGCATTAAAGATGTCTCGTTCTTCAAAAATATCGATTATGTTTGGTAATATCTTTTTTCAGTCACCAACAGCTGTTCTATCAATGGCTGATCATTCCCTACAGATAGATTTATACGAAATGTTATGCCATTTTCGAAATTTTTCAAGCCATCCGACTGAAGCTTTAAAGTCATTTAATCCGTAAACTCCAGCAATCTGTTTAGCCTGTTCCTGTAATGTTGGTCCAGAAACTGGCAAATATTTTTCCCGATTTATGCTGAACCCGACCAAAAGTTCGTTATCAATCACACTGTCTTCGCCTTTACTTAATTTCGTTAATTTACGTTCGTCATTTCCATTTTCTACCCATGGTTTATACATTTTTTTTCTTTTTTTTTATTAGACACGATATCCGCAATCTGTGTTTTTCCAACTTTTTTGCAAGTGCATGAATTCCTGCGTTTCTAAAGATTTTGTTCAAAATTGTATTTATAGTAACCTTGATGTCACAGGGGTGGAAATAAGGAAACGCAAAGGAGACACGTTTGTATTTTTCGTTCTTTACTGTGCACGGGCAAAGCCGATAGGGCGTACTTCACAACGAATTAAAATGTTTAGTTCCAGAATTTTGTCAAGGAAAACTATAGAAAAAAACTGTATACGTGTTGTCAGACCAATGGGCACGTGTGCCTGTGAAACGTAGTCGACCACAAAGAGTAGTGAGGAAAGATTACTCATTTTTGAAAGGAAAGTGTTAAAAAAAATGTATGGACCAACAAAGGAGCGCAACTGCAGGCGATTACGAAATGAGGGAAAATAATAATAAGGTGTATGATAAACCCGGTATTAAAAATGTGTTGTGAGCCATACGGCTGGAGTGGGCCGGACATATGTAGAGCGAGCTGATTAAAAACGTGACGGTCGAAGACGTATCCGGAAAACGACCACGTGGAAAGTCTCGACAACGATGGCTAGACAGAGTGATGCAGGATGTGTGATCGGTTGATGTATCAGTAGGACTAGAGGACTCCGTAGACGGGAATTGACTGAGAAGTTTAGTGGATACTGGTAAACGCATTGTAAAGGCTTGTAAAGCTAAAAAAAAAAAAAATTTATATATTTTTACTTTTACATTGTCAGTCCGAGATTAAATGACTCCAATGCCTTGTCAATTGATTCTTGTTTGAAATTTGTTTTGAACTTCAATATTATAACTTTCACTACGGTGATATTTAATATTTTAGCCGGTGCCAAGACAAACGGATCGCGTGTGCAATCCATTTTGTCGGACGACTTGTAATGATTAGATGGTATTTTTTATTATCGCGTGATGTTTGTTCCTCCGCCACCGTTTTCTTCGTCGACTTCCGCACGCAGTTGGCCGTCTTCGCCTCCGGCCGCGCCGGGTCAGACAGACTTCATTAGCGTCCGACTGTTTAACACCGCCAAAAGTCCGGCAAAAATCTCCGGACACTTTTCCCCTTCAAAAATGTGTCCGTTCGGTGCCGCCGGTACGACATTTATCGAACTGCTGGAGGCCGGACAAAATAATATTTTTAAATTTTTCAAAACAAATGACGTAATCTAAAGATTACTTCGAAAATTATTTTTTAACTATTGTACCGATTGTGCCAATCATGATTTCGGTACAAATCGTTTTTCCGTATTGTCCACAATGTCGACGATTCTCTTCTAATCGACGGTTTCAAGTTTTGCTTGAATGTTTAACATACAAATTATAAAAAAGATCGCATTAACAATAGGAAAAATCGCCCGAAATTAAGTTTGTAAAAAAAAAAATGCATAATCGACTGACAACAACCGGTTTTATTGATGATTATGAATAATTTAAAAAAAAATATATATATAATTATAATTGCGTTTGTTGGCGGTTCGATCGAATTATAATAGTATTTATATTGTATTTAAAAATCGGCTGTATCGCGATCGAGATAGTTGAGATTTTCATTTCGATCGATTTGGTATTTCGAGAACGAGGAATACAGTCGATAAAATAAAATACCTCTCGACACACCCATATAATCACAATCCAATGTTATACATTTAATTACATTGTGTGTTTAAAAAAATGACGCTCTTTTTGAATTGGCCGTCATTTTTTTGTGGTTCACTTGGTAACACTGTTGTTGTGATATCTGTTATCTAGTATTACTCCGGTTTATTCTACCCTGCTTAGTTTTTTTTTTTTTTTTTGATCGATCACCATAGAACAGCTAACCGTGGAGATCCGTGTTTTAGTTGTGAAAACATTTTACGGTAGCGGCGAAAGTTATGCGTCGACAGCTCGTCGTCTCCGTACGCAACTCGGGCGGAATGCGGCTCCTGCAGTTTCAACGATTCGTCGGCTTATGCAGAAGTTTGAAAGAACAGGTTCAACGGGTAACATTTGAAGTCCGGGCCTCCCTCGTTCACAATGATCACGGATTTGAAGGAAGAAATTCATAGAGTCATCCAGGATCTCACCAAGGAGAACTGTAGGGCAGTAATCGCCAACTTCCTTAACCGTGTGACAGTGTGCCAACAGGCCAGGGGGGGGGGGGTCACTTGAATGATATAATATTTCATACCTAAACCGGAGAGTCTCCTGATTCCGATGATGTACATTTTTTTTGTTTTTCGATTAAATTAAAGTGTTATTTTGGCATTTTTAAAAAGAGCGTCTTTTTTTAAACACCCTTTATATATGTATTTTTTTTATTTTTTTTTTATTTGACACAAACAATCTATACAATTTAGTACAATAAGCTTATATGATAAGAGTAGAATATAATGAAAGGTGTGATTTAAGCAGCCGCCCATTAGAGGCTCTTGGCTATTGATAATTATTATTTTTTGTTAGTTATTATTGTTATTATTATTTTTTTTTTTTCCACTACACAGAGACGTTAGACATTGAAGTTTTGTAAGACGTGTTGCGTGCCAGTTGAACACTGTCAAGGAACAGGTAAAAATATGTGGGCGATACTACTTGATTCAAGGTTTCAACTATTTTTTTGCACGGTATAAAACTAACGCATTGTATAATTTGATGGAACCAAAGCTTCCAAATCCGATTCAATTCGTTTGACTTGTTAAGAAATTCGGAATGACACGACTGGTTATGGCTTGACGAGGACGTACCCCTCTCTGGACGTCTACTGCTACTCTGACTGAACTAGAAATAGACTTAGACTGCTACTTCTACTACACTCCGACTCAACTCGGGTCCGATTCCGTGGCCTTTTGTACGCATTTTTCCGGCACTAGGTAACAGATGTCACGGCACCACTTCCTCTCTAATCTACAGTTGGATTTCCTGGCAGTGTCAGGATGAAATGATCTTTTGCCAGAGGGTTGGGAACGGTTTGGAGTCGATTATGGAAACGTGTGTAGAATATGCGTGCGTACTCTTCTATTGTTCTCATATGGAGGTCATGACGGAGAGTTAGATTGGAGCGTTAGACAATCGTCGGAGTGATATATCTTGGGATGTTTGGATTCTACTAGTGTTAGATTTTTTAATCGCACCCCACAGTTGGAGTTCAAACGTCCAGATTGGTTTGACTAGAGCTTTGTAGATTAGTAGTTTGGCGTTTAGGGTGGAATATATATACGATATATAAAGTTTATACTCAAACTGTTTTTTTTTTTTTTTTGTTATTCCCTGTACAAAATCGAACCTACACGATAACACTCGCTAATTCAAGATATTAAGTTATTTAAAGATATTTCGACGCGTAGAACCTCGTCATGCCCCCGGGTCTTTTACAGCACACGATCCCGGGCCATTGAGTTTTTGGCTTTCCGCACTGTTATTATATTCTTCGCCCCGGGACGCGAACCGTTAGTTTTCGCCGTTTCGAAATCGGATACGTGAAACGCGTACCCAAAAACCCGAAACTGTCGAAACTTAAACTCTTGTTCGGGCCGGAATTTCGTAGCTCCGTCTCCGGTATAATTAACCGTGAAAATATATTTGGTATACGTAATTGCGTACGTTGCGACGGAAAACCGCGCGACTGGAAACGACGGCCGAAATCCCGTCGACCGCAGAATCTAACAACAACCGGCCGGATAATTATCGATCGAAAACTACCGTCGAATTTACCTATGTATAGGTTACGCGGTCGAATTTCCATACTGTAATATTATATATATTTTTTTTTTAGATTCCGACCGTATAGCGCAGGGGTCGGGAACCCGCGGCTCCTTAGCGTACAATCTGAGACTCTTTGGAAAATGCATCAATATCTATTTAGACATTCTAGAAATCTGCGTTACACTCGATGTGAAGTTAATGCCCAAATACGAGAATGATCTTCTAATGTCCAATAACGTACGCTGGCTATCGAGATGGGCAGTTTTGAAGCGTTTCGCAGCTTGTTTCGAGCACATAAAAGATTCTCTAACGAACAAAGACACCAAATGTCCCGAATTATACGATGATATGTGACTACAAAAATTGTATTTTTCTGTAGATTTCACTTCGTCTCTAAATCGCTTAAATAATAATAATAATAAAAAAGCTTCAATGTAAGGGTAATACTGCACATACGCTACTAGAAACCCGTTCTTTTTTTCAAACGACAACTTCAACTTTTTGCAGAATACACGGAAAGCACGGGTTTTATTATGGATTTGGAGTATTTTAAATCGGCCGTTCAATCCATGGAAAACTCGTTTGGTAAACGAATTGAAGATTTTCGAAAATATAAACGAATGTTCTTGACATAACCACTCACAGCGGAGACTACACAAATTAATTTTCCATCGTTGCCATCTGTCGACAAACGAATATTTCCATTGCAATTATTAGAATTAAAAACCAAAGATCTTTGGACTTCAAAATTTGAGGTTTTGAAAATGGATAATGAAAATCTGGAATGGGAAACAGGAGTTTTAGCTGCGAACCATAAATGGTAGGAACTCGCTAAACGTCGGAACGAAGAGCAAATTATTTTTGACCTATCGAACAGTCTTCTCGAATGATTTAACCAATCAAAGACTATCGCTTTCGGAATTTTGACCATTTTTGGATCTACTTAAATTTGTGAGCGAATATTTTCGAATATGAACTTTATTAAATATAATTTAAGACGCCAACTGAATGATAATCAGCCTTGATGCTTATTTGAAGTTGAATACTTCAGACTACCCTCTAGATTTGAATAAACTGTACGCGGGAATTCAGTGTCGAAAATCGCATTAATTAAAAACAAATGCGTTTTTTATTTTTGTGTATTATCGTGTGCAATTGAATAATATATCATATTTGTATAAACAATAATAGTGATAATTTAATAAAGCGTAAAAATAAAGTGTTAATGGAATAAAGTTTTTCAATTATGTTTTTAATGCCTACCGATTCCCAGCGGAATTGTTTAGTAAAATTAATTAGTCGTTTTTTGTACTACGGTATGTTTTTTATTATATATATTTTTTTTTTTTTATCTTAACCATTGCGGCTCTTTGAAAATCATGCGTTTACAATTTTTTGACGAAAATGGCATATTTACACGAATAGGGTTCGAGAACCCCGGTATGGCGGGAAACGTGTTGGTTTTACTATGATGTGCGTGTATGTTTTTTTTTTTTTTTTTTTTTTTAAATCGTTTTTATTATTTTTGTTCTGGCACCCGACAACCATCTTATGCGATCGCGCGATGTTTTATAATAAATATTTTTTATAAACCTTGGCAACCGCGTTTTTTTCCATTACTACCGGACGTCCCAAACGTTTTACCGTTTGTACAACGTTTTTGGTGTTTTGTGTTTGACTAGAATATTTTCGAATACGCTTTATTCGCTTTATAAGTTTTCCGATTTCGATCCTGAAGTATTCTGTTATCCGTGCTCTAGTCATGGCTAACTTTGTGGTGAGTACCGGTAATCAATAGATTTTAACAGTAGGATTGTTTTTTTTGATTTTTTTTTGGTTTTTTTTTTACGTAAACGCTGAATTACAATCATTGGCGGCCCGGTATCGCGAACAAATTCGTATAGGAAATCACGGACACGTTCAAGTCGATCGTTCGGCATTTGAACGCGGCCAATTTCAGCGCCATGATGCGGATCGCCGTCGCGGTACCCGTGACGAGAAAACGGCACCTGGACAGAATCGCCCAATTGATACACGACCGGGTATAAAAGACGCGCGATTAGAAAAAAAAAAAAAAAACCGAAAACCGCGATAAATCGAAATAATAATAATTATTTTTTTTTTTTTTTTATTGTCCGGGTTCTCAGGCTTTGGAACGCCCGAAATTCGCGACGCTCTACGCGAAACTGTGCGCCGGTTTGATCGGCGGCGGATTCGACGGGTCGGCCCGTTCGGTCAACGCGTTCCTGACGGTTTTACTGGCCAAATGTCGCGACGTACTGGCCAAATCGTGCAATACCAAGGCGGTAACAAAATTACGATAAATAATTCGATAAATCCGATTTGCGTATGGGGTCTAATATCTCTGTGATTTACGAAATTATGTGTGTCCCTCCCCGTCACCCCACCGGACTTCTGTAGATTTCGCGTTACAATGTAGGCGACCGCGAAAAATGGATTTCCCATAGCGTACGTTTACGTCCGGAACATAATGAAAATTGAGATTACGGTTTATTTTAATTTTTTTTTTTAACTATTAGTATCCTTATTCAAGCCGATGTGGGCCTATGGTCTTCAGCCCTGGGGCAATGCCAAAAAATCCAACACAAATAAAATTCAAACCTTCCGGAATAATTTCCTTCGTAAAATCACAAATTCTCCACCGTACGTCACAAACCTAACTTTACATACCGATCTAAAAATCAAAACAGTCCACGAAGAAGCAGCTAATTTTTACAAACGATCCCGTACAAAACTTCCTAATTACATGTTTAATAGTCACATTTTATATTTGTTCAAAAAAAAAACCCCTATAAAAGGGGGCAGGCTGGGCGCGGAAATTCCTCTTTTATTATAATATATTTAAGAGTTTCATCAATACGGGCGTTTCTGTTTCACAGGCAACAGACTGTACGGTTATGAACCGGCAAACCACTTATTTCGTGGCCAATTGCAAGTACGTGAATATTGAAATAGCATAATATCGGGGCGTCGCGAGATTGTCCAGTAAAATTAATTTTATCGTTTTTGCCGCGCAGGTTCATCGGCGAACTGTACAATCTGGACGTTTTCCCCGATAGCGTCGTACGGTCGTTTCTGGACGATTTGACCAGAGGATTAGACGGGAGTTTGCAAGCCCAGTGTCTGTGCGGGCTGTTGGAAACCGCGGCGCCGAAATTGTCTACGGTAAAAAAAACTCGTGGAAATAATGCACTACACGCTATTGCGCTAATATTACCGCTAACCACAATAATTGTAAATAATTATCGTCAATAATCGTCCCACAGATCGAGAGCTACAGCATGACCAGAGTGGTCGGCTACTTGCTGTTGTTGGCGAACGACACGCTCAGAGACGAAGCGTTGCCGCCAACGTTGAAAAAGGCAATACGAGGCGTCAAAAACACGCATTTGATGAACGGGTGGATTCGGCCGAGTAACGGAGCTTGTATTATTAGTAATATAATAAGACTACTAAAAATTCCCGAACCGCCGAAAATTCGTAACTATTCCTACCATTAAAAACATAGAAACGAAAATGTCAAATTTGTCCGGTTTTACACGTTATCGGTGAAGTCGTTGTATTCGATTATTTTATATTATCCGTTTGAACTTTTATCGAAACTCCCGAGGTGGTTTTTTTTTTATATCTTCTTCTTCAAACACCTTTAGCGACCATTTATATACAAAGCTAGAGGCGCGCATTGCTACGGAACACACTTTATTCTCCTTGCCTCGAATCCCTCCTAATGGCTAGTCAATAGTCGTTTTAATTTCTAGAATACCATGTATATTAGGGCGGGTCGAAAAACGCGATTTTTTAATTTCGGAAACGCAATTGCCCGTGAAATTTGTAGTTTAATATCCTAAATAAGGGGGGGGGGGAATTGTCTGAAGTGCGTGTCTTCAATTCGCGCATCGGGCTTAAAGTTTGGATAAAAATGTCAAAAACTGAAATATTACTTCAAAAAAATTATAACGTAAATACATTAAAAATTGTACGGTCATTAAATAGCAGTATATTATTTTTCAAGCATTTTCAGAAAGTGTTGGCATTGTTTTAAATTCTTTTTTTGCAATCGAATGATGGGCATTGCTGATCTCGAGTGCAACGTTGCCCCTATAAAACCGTCTCTGTTTTCTTTTCCGCATACTCTTTGAGATGATTCCGTAATCGTAGCTTTACGATTCTATCCACTCACTTTGAGTGCAACATGAAAAGTTAATAAACTCGAACTCTGGTACAACTCTTGTATTTTGATGCTTTTCGAGGCTCTCCGTGGAAATATTTTCCATCATTGGAGGAGACGAGAGTTTGGAGTTAGTCCGGCAAATGAGAGCTCAGTGTAGTCTGAAGGTTCAACATTTGGCGGTAGAAAATTTCTCGCCGATTTTCCATTGGATTTTTGCCGTCTAGCTTTTAGTAGAAAACCTCCGGAAGGTTAACTCCCCCTTACATGGACTCTCTCTCATCATCTACTGCCATTACTAATAAATAACATATTTTTGGGATAGCCGAGCACCCGCACGACACTCGGCTATTTTGGCCAACTTGTTAGTTCATGTACAATGGGATTAATTTTATCTTAACGATTTTAGGTTAACACCACCTAGTTATATACAATTATTCGATGACTTTACAATTATAAATATATATATATATATATTTTTTTTCTTTTTATTCGAAATAAACTATCTATACCTTAGGGGCACAATAGGCTTATGTGGTAAGAGTAAAAAAAAAAATTAACAGACTGCACTTGATGTGAGAAGGCATCCACCTCACCAATAAACTTTTTTTTTCTTTTTTTTTATATAAATTATATAAATTTATTTAAACAAAAACTAGTGCACTAGAAATGCACTGTCTACAAATTAGCTGTTGGGAGGGGGTGGGCAAGTAAGCCACGGCACCATTTCCGTTTTAGACGTCTGGGCGGGATTTCGTATTAACGGGTTGCTGTTGGAGGTAAGGCGATTGTGGAAACGTTGATAATGAGCTATAGGTTCTTCGTGCACTAATTTTATTTTTATATTAGAGCTGATAGTGTGGTTTAATACGTAAGGAGGGGCATTTAAAAGTTTCCCGAGTGCAATGTTTTGGAATGTTTGGGTTTTATTTAAGTTGGATTTTTTTTTTGCGTTACCCCATAACTGAATACCATAGTGTCCATACTGGTTTGATTAAAGATTTATATATGAGCAGTTTTGTGTTGATATTAGTATATTTGTTATTGTTAATAAAAGTTTTGAGCAGGCGTAATCGAGAGTTTAGGATTAGACGCTTATATTTAGTATGCTGTGCCCGGGTTAACCTGCGATCTAGAGTATATAACCCAAGATATTTTACTGTTTGAGAATTTGGAATAGAGATACCGTGGATGGAGACAGCTCCAGGCTGGGTGCAAGCCTAAGGGTAAATTTACGATGCACGGACTTTGGTTGGTTTACTTTCAACCGCCAATTGGTTTACCATTCTTCCGAGAGGGAAAGGTGATTTTGGAGATGGTCGGAAGCAATAACCGGATCCTCATTTACTGAGATTATTGCTTTATCGTCAGCGTAGTCAGCGACTAGAGTGTTCAGGGAGGTGGGTTGATCAGAAAGGTAGATGTTGTAGAGCACAGGCAAAAAAATTCCACCTTGAGGAACACCCGCCGAGATTTCGGCTATGCTGGAGAGGGTTTCACCGAAACGAGTACTGAAATATCTGTCTGTTAGGTACGATTTAATGATCAGGAAGTATACTGGATGTAAAAATGTATTCAATTTGTAAAGACCCTATTAAATGCCTGAGAGATATCAAGAAAAACGCATGTGCGGTATAATTTTTTTTTTCTAGTGCGTACGAAATTGCATCTACAACTCTATGAACTTAATGAATTGTAAAGTGGATAGATAAATATATTAATTTTTCTGAAGTTTTCAAATGTTTCAGTTTTTGATTATTTTTCGAAACATCGAAGCCCGTAACGCGAACTGAATATATTAGCACTTAGAATTTTAATATCTTTGAATATAATTGCATTTGATTTGATTTGATATAATATTTTAACAGGTGCGGACGAGCCGGTCAATGAAAGATTGTCTGGCGGTGATAATAATCGAGGTTCTTTCGAATCGTTCGATTACAGTTTAATGTCCGAATGTATTTACGAGGAATGTTGGGAATTGCTGTGCAATTTCGTGAACGAACCAGTGTCCAGAGATGGCAACGTAAGTTTTTTTGACCTATAATTGTAAATTTTGTCCGCACACAACCAAATCTACGTATATTGCGTAAAATGCATTTTTTTTTTTCTCTCTGTTGCTTGTCCAAATGCATAATATCGATTCGCCGTTTACAACAGACAGACTCGTCGAAAGTGGCAATTTTATTTTTTGGAGCGTGTTTTTGGCTAATAGTGAAATCGATAGTGTTTTGTGTTCCAGACATTGCTTTCTTAATGTAGCGTACAACCCGGTTAGATTTGTCTCGGTTTTTACGGTGTTTACGATACAAATGTGTGTCCCTACACTTTCAGTACGGGTGTTCACATTGCAATTAATAGTATGGATCAATATGGATTCACGAACTTATATACGAGACGTGATCAAAAAATACCGGGACTTAAAATTAAATCTCCGCTAAATACAAACGAATCGGAAATATACACATATCAAACACTGAATTTGCGTTATTCAAGTCACGAGTTAACATTGTCTTTTAGTAATGAACGACAACTCGCTGAAGTCCTATACTTTTGTTGCGCCTGCCGTTTCGTCATGTCGAATAAAACTCTCGAGCGGCGTGGTGTTTGCATTAATTTTCGCGTCGTACTCGGTAAATCAGCGACCGAAACTTTTTGAATGACTAAAAAAAAAAAGCATTTAAATACGAAGCAATGAGCATTCAACATCTAAAACATTCGAATGGCGGGGTCGTGAAGCCATTAACTCCCGTGCTGGTCGACCTTCAAGACCGTGTTGATTACTTTTGTCGTTATAAAAGGCCGTATTTACTATGAATTTGTTCCAACTGGACAAACGGCCAATCATCAGACTTACTACAAAGAAGTTTTTTCAAATTAAAATCTGAAAGAAACGTTCAGAATAGTTCCAAAATCGATGGTTGTTGCACCACGACAACGCCGCCTGCTTACTCTGCCTTATCAATCCGCGAGCTTCTAACTGATAAACAAATTCCAGTTGTGCCTCAGCCCCACCTATACATACCGGACCTTGCCCCTTGTGATTTTTTTTTTTATTTCCAAAAATTAAAACTCACACCTGAAAGGACAACGACGATTTGATGAAACAATAAAAAAAAATAAAATAAAATAAAAAATGCGGCGGATAACACCTCAAACAATTTAATGTTGAAGACTTCCAACATTGTATCAACAAGTGGCAGGAGAGATGCGATAAGTGTGCACAACATCAGGTGGAGAATACTTTGAAGGAGACTAAATATTTTTTTTTTTTTTTTTTGATATATGCAATCTGTTCCCCTAGGAACAATAGGAATATGTGATAAGATAATTTAATGATTAATTCCATGGAAGGAGTCACTCGCCCAGTAATAATACTACTTTTGTTGTTTATATTTTTTTAATTGTTAATCTTTAGGGTAAGCATTAAGATGACTCGACACCATTTCCTTTTGGGTCTTCTAGGGGGATTCCCAGGAATTGTGAAAGTGGCAAGGTTTGATATGAGAAGGAAGTTTGGAGTGGAATAATCGCTTGCTAAAAAGTTACTACTTTTTCGTGGAGTGTTTTGATTTGTAAATCGGTGTGTAATGTCAGGTTTGAAATATAAGGTGGAGAATCGGTGATTTTTCGAAGGATATTAATTTGGAAAGTTTTGATTTTATTAGTGTTGGATTTTTGGGATAGCCCCAGAGCTGGAGACCATAAGAAGTCCATATTGGCCTAAACAAGGATTTATAAATTAGGAGTTTAAACGAAGTATGTTTGTTGTTAGATATTAGAGTTGTTTTTAGGGTGCATTTAGGGCAAGCCATTTGATTTGATTATGGTGTGACCACGTGAGTCGACGGTCAATCGTTAAGGCCCAAGTATTTGACTAAATTTTGATAAAAACTGATTGTTTATTTAAATGTAAAAAACCATATCGGTATTTTTTGATCACATCTCGTAATTATCCTACTCGGGATATTCTTAAGCGTATACATTTCCTTTTACCACCGCGTGTTCGGCAAAAATGGGTAAAAGCGCGACATTTTTTTTTTTTCTCTTTTTTTGGATTCCCTAATCCGGGACTGATGACACAGTGTTGTTATACTGCGTTTTTTTTTTTTTTTTTTTTTTTTCTTTAAACGGTTACAGATGGTCGAACGTTTGTTGACGCCGGTCATAAGGATGTTGTTGGGCCACGACCGAGGGACGTTTGTCGTGTCTTTGGTCTTCGCGTCGTTCCGGGGCGAAAACGATAAGGTACGCTCCGACGCCGGAAGACTGTTGGCCGACCTCGTGAAGGCAAAACGGTTGTCGAAGTTTGAAGTTTACTTGGGGTATGTGCCCTAAACAATAATGTTAAAAAAAAAAAAAAAAACTATTCATATTATTGGTGTTCCCCCCCCCCCGTTTGGCAATCTTAACAAAATTAACAATATTGCAATATGCACACGTTCTGATTACGAATATTCGTCCACAGGTTCAATAAAATACTGCACGACGACGACGCCAATGCGGATTGTATACGTTTATCGGATTTAATGGCTAATATCCGCAATGAATTTGAAATCTATTGAAATATACTAACGCGTTTTTTTAATTTCCCTCCGCCCGTTCAAAACGTATTTGTTATAATTATATTTGACGGACGGTCGGCATTACAACAAAACACTATTGCTGCAATAAATTACCGATTCGGTAAATCGAATTTTCCATATACGCAATTTGCTTTTGTATAACTTCGATTTTTTTTTTTTTTTTTTTTCTAAGTGTTATTTTTCATTTATTCTTTATTACTGTATTACTTGCTGCTGCGTGATTGTTTTCTCTTCGTATTATTCGTTTTGCGTTTTACTTTTTTTTTATGTCTGTATATTATTTGTCAAAACAATAAAATAAAACTATTCTGATGTGTAAAACACACTATAATATTGTATTTTAACCTGTTATATAGCCAGTGCTCGAATTGAGGGACACGCAATAGGACGCAGTCCCTCTACTATTTTTCATTTCTTTTTTTTTTCTTTTAGCCTCCTCGAAGTAGTTTTTTTTTATTAGAACCGATGCGTTTCTTTTTGGGAATAATGATATTTTCTAAAATCAACTCAGATAAATTATAATTTATTTAGAACAATAACTAATAAATAAAATAATATTTTTTCTTCTTTTCTTTATTGTATTTAATTGTAATAAAATTAAAAAAATAATAATAAAGAATCACAAAATCATGAAACAAAGAATAATTTTATTAAAAAAAAAAAAAAAAAAAAATGTTTAAATAATTTACAAAAAGTTGTATCTACATAAATAATAGGTATCAAATGCCTGGATTAGAGGTCTCTGCGTTTATTAATTTTTAACCGAATCACAAACGCCTAACACCAATTGATTTCTTGGTTGTTTTTTTATCTATAATATTTAATAAATTTGTCTTTTAACAACTTTTTTTTATGGTTGTATGGAATAATAACGAACGAAAATCTGTAGCTCTTTACGCGTCCACCTGGGAGTTGGAGTAGTTTCGTCGTGAATTATGCTGAAAATATACTCGTTTCCCGAATATTCAATATTTAACTGTCGTTGAAAATATGGTCCCGACGGATCTGTCACATGGAAAGACATTTTTTTTTTTTTTTTTTTTAAACAGACCATTCGTCGTACTAAATCCATTTTAGGCGGTACACTGCATCAGCAAACATAGTTTAAAAAACCATTACACGTCACCGCTGGACGAAAACTAATGATTACTTATTACACGTATCAAAATTAAACTCGGTCTATACTCGGTAAAAATGTACGCCATAAAAAATACTGGTCGAATATAATGAATTTTTTCAAATGTTTTATCATCGGATATTATTACGACCGACATTGGTCGATTAGGTTCAGTGCTATAAGTTTTATAAGTTTCATTACTTTTATGTTTTTCTAGTCGATGTGTTTTAGACAGCTTGAAAACCTTTCAAGTTTATATTTACCGTTCACGGACAACGACAAACGCCACCAAAAAAAAAAAATCACTTTTTTTTATTTTTTGCTCGTTTAGAGAGATTTTACACCCTTGTTCTTTAAACAAAAAAAAAAAAAAAATACCAATAGTCTCGTCGCACACAGCGCCTGGGCATATTAAAATGTGACAAAAATCGTAATAAAAAAACCAGTGACTTACAGTGAGGACTTTGTTATCACTTTTGTCTTCAAAAACAAAACGTAATCACGGCGAAAACGTTTATTTTTTTTTTTTTAACACATTTTCACGATTTTTACGATCGCGACACGTCAACGTCAGTTGGGGTTTTATTTCAGTTTTTTTTACGAAAGATTTGGCAAAAAAAAAAAAAAACAATAGAAAACACCGAAAGATTAACATTTTAATAATAATATAGTTTATTGTTGACGCGTATCTCATTTATTTTTTGTACACAAATATAGTTAAGTATATATAAATAATATATTAGTAATTATCAAATCGAATATTTTTTATAATCTAATACAATATTTAATATTATGTGCGTTCGCGTTGTGTGTGAAACAACGCGTAAACGTCGACGACAAAAAAAAAATCACACCAGTTATATTTAAAAATAACAACGAGGTCATAAAAAAAAAAAAAAACAAGGATAATACATTAAAGAATACTAAAATATACTAATAAATATCTCGCAAATCAACTCAAAAATCAAAAAAAAAAAAAAAAAACAACAATATTATACTATAAAAGGCATCGGCGACCGCGGGGAAAAAGGGGGTAGGACAATAATATTAATAATTACAAAGGGGTATAGGGAGAGGGTAGGGGTGGGGTGGTTAGGGTTAATCAAAGTGCGCGGTTTATTATAAATAAATAAAAACGAAAAATAAAAAATGTACGGATCCGAGAGGAATAAAGAGAACGACGACGATTCTTGTGAGGCCATCGTGATGATGGTCGAGGGATGACATCGACTCTATAGACCCCCCGCGCATCCGTCGTGTGTCGCGGTCGGTTAAATTTATTTTATTCGTTAATTATTATTATTATTTTTAAGCGCTATCACAGTGACACTATTATAACATTTATGATAATATCAATAACAACGACATAACGGTTATTGAAAATCGCGCTAACGGCTGACGGTGGCGGCGGACGTGTCACCGCGCGGCGAATACAACGGGTGCGGGTGATGATGGTAACCGCCGGGCGGCGGGTAACAGTACGCGGCCGTCGGGTTGAACGCGCTGTACGGCGACGGCGGCATCATGGACGGCGGCTTTCCGTACGCGGCGACCGCCGGCGGATGGAACAAATGCCGGGACAGGTGACTGCTGTAGGCGGAAAACGCGGCGGCCGTGGTCGGCGACATCGGTCCCGCGGCCATGGCGGCAGCGGCCGCGGAAATGCCCGCGCCGCCGCCCGAAGTGTGCGTGCGGATGTGCTGCAGTAGTTCGTCCGAACTACCGAAACTCTTGCCGCATAGCGACGGGACGGCGGCCGCCTCGGAAGACGGTTGGTGTCCGCCGGAACCGCCGGAACCGCTGCCACCGGGTATCACCCAGCTGCACGTGTACGGGCGTACGATGGGCGCGTAGAAAGAGGGAATGGAGGCTGCCGCGGCCATCAATGACGATAGGTACCGCTGGTGGTCGCACTGCGCGCAACCGGCGGGACAACCGCCGGCCGCGGCCATCATCGGATGGTAATGGCTGGCAAACGCCAATGCGGCCGCCGTCATCTGTTGGTGGTGGTGCTGTTGCTGTTGCTGTTGCTGCTGCTGCTGGTGCTGCTGCTGCTGCTGCTGCTGCTGCTGCTGCTGGCCACCGCACCCGGACGCCGGGCCGCCGCACATTGGGTCTTTGCAGTCGGACGACGGCTTGGCCCCTGCGGCCGCGGCCAGTGAAACGGCGGCCGGCATCCAAGGCGCACCTGGCAGATACGTGTGCCGGAAAGCGGCCAGCGGATCGCAAGGCTTGTATGGCGAGTGAGCGGGCATCGGCGGCGGCGGGCAAAACGCCGCTTTGGCAGCTGCGGCGCCGTGCATCACTTCCAGGCCGGACCGGATTATCGGATTGGTGGACGGGTCGACGGCCGATGGCATAGTTTCCGTTGACGAAGCCGACGATGACGACCGACGACTGCTCTTGGCGGCGCTATGGTGATGATGGTGATACTGATCGTCCCGTGGCGAAGCAGACTTGCGCTTCTTCCCGTGCCCGTGCCCGTGACCGCCACCGTTGTCTTCCGAGCTACTGCTCCTCGGGCGGCCGTCGTCGTCGTTCAGCAACTGGTGGTGCTGGTTCGAGTGGTGCTGGACGTGGTGCATTTGATGGTGCGGTGACGGCGTCAACACGGTGTTCTCGTACGGTTTGAAATTTAACTTTGCCGGTTTTTCCGGTAAATAGTTGTTGTTGTTGTTGTTGTTGCTGTTGTTGTTATTGTTGTTATTGTTGTTGTTATGGTGGTGGTTCAACGTATGCTTGGCGGCAGCGTGGCCCAAATAACCGGCCGAGGCCGGGGACGCGCTGTGTGGCCTGTCAGCCGCGGCGGCCGGCGCGGATACAGGCGCCGTGGCAGCCGGCTTTTTCGACTTGGCCGCGGTAGCCATCGGCGGGTCGGCTCCGATCTGGCTGCAAGTGCGCACTAACATGGCCAACGGACTCGTCTTGGAATCCAACTGTAACACACAGAAAAAAAATTCGATTAGTAATACGATCGACACGCAACAAGTCTCTGGGAAATTATTAACGGGAGCGATTAAAAATATAATAATAATTTAGTTAGAATATAGTAAATTAACGAAGATATAAACAATAAAACATTTTCTTTTATTGGTTTTTATTTTCTAATAAACTAAAAAGTTAAATTGTATTTTCCAACGTGACGGCGTAAAATTGTTGTACCCTTCAGCGGGATTTTTAGAATTTTATACTCGTTACACACACGATGTTGTCGATTTACGATTTAATATCGGCAGTTATTCAAGATTAAAAAAGTGGTATTTTTCACAAGTAGGAAACCAAACGGATATGTCGCTGTCATCCCTAGATAAAAAAAAAAACGTCGGGTTCTTTAAAATGTTTCTGTCGCGGAATACGCTAAATCTTACTGCTGTCGTAATAAAACGATTTTTTCATCACCGACGACGATTTGTTTTCTCAATGTGTTAATATATTATTACGACGGGCGCCGAGAAAACAGCAAACGACGTGTCGATTCAAATATTTTTCGGCTCGTTTGACTTGATTGGAAAAAACCAAAAAAAAACCGGTATTTTAATATTAGGGCAAACGGCGAATAGGAATAAAAACGAAAAATACCGAGGGCGCAACACTTGGTACCGTGGGCGGGCCACTGTTGTTGTTGGTGGGAAGTTGGGAAGGTGGGAGATATAGACGGGAATTGAATTTATATCCGTACGAAACACGATAAAATCGTTGACAACACAAAAACGATACTGAGCAAAGTTTTAGTAGCATTATAAACGCTTATAAAAAAATTTTTAAAAATAAACTACTACATTACGTTAAAACTTTTTTTTTTTTATATATATATTTTTGACTCGTGAGTGCCACAACTTTCCTAAATAATTCGAGAAAAAATGTTTTGAAAATTCGTCCACGCCCATAGAAATAGGCCTGATGTTATAATATAATGAAACCGTTGTCGGTATTTTTTTTCAAACTGTTAAGAGAAAAACTACAAAATGAAAATCAAAAAAAAAAATTAATAAAAATACCTCTCTACTACTACTAGTGCATAGACTAGACGCACACCGGTTACGGAAAAATTGTCGTTTACGGACGGTAAACCAAATAAAATTAAAACCAATTCATTTATCGCTTCGCTCTAGAACGACACCGACATATTTGCGAGTTTACCGACGAAATTAAATAATTAATTATTATCGTTGTTCTCTCGTCGACGCGTTTTTACGACCGCCCCCCCCCCCGCAGCTGTACGTTTATAGTTTGTCGGGCGTAATGGCGACGCAAACATTACATCTAATAATAGTTTATTGGTGTTTGCCTGTTTGTATGCCTGTTTGTTTGTTTGTTTGTTTGTTTGTTTGATGTGACGTGCACGTTAATCGATTACGGATGGAGGGAATTAGTCGACAAAAAAAAAAAAATAATAATAATAATAATTCGCAAGGCAAACACACACAGTGCGCACCGCCGCCGGGGCAGATTGCCATACTTCCCTGACGGGGAGGGGTTGGGGGGATGATCGACACAAGGACGGCGGAAAACAAAAAACATAAAAAAAAAAACAAAAAATTACTAAATAAATTTCGGTAACGAAAAATTCCCGACGGCCGACCGGCGACGAGGTAGACGATAAATAAAAAAAAAAACTTTTTTTTTTTTTATATATATATTATTACACGACAAAAACGGCAATTTTTAGTATTCTCGTCGGCGGCGGAAAGTCTTTGAAAAAAACGTGTACCATTAACACGACGATACTACCGCGCCGCCGGGTGGTAAACGGATAAATATAAAAAAAAAAAATACGCGAGATAAATATATGCATAAAAAAGTATAAATACGCGGCAAAAAAAAAAAAAAAATTTAAAAAAACAAGCGTATAAAGATTTTCTCGTGGAAGAAAAACACGAGGGGGGGGGGCCGAAATTTCGACGGGTGCCCGACATGAGTAAAATACAAATTTTATTTACACGGCGGTAGAGAGATTCTCATTCGATTACGAACGTCACTAATAAAATTATTTAAAAAATACATCGCGGCGAATTATCGTAATTTAAAAATTCGACTTACCGAAGCCAACGACGTATCCTGGATGTACTGATACTGATTGTTGCTCTCCGAATTCGTGTCCATGATGGCCATAATTATTTAAAAAAAACTGAAAGTAAAATAAAAAAAAAAAAACTACACCGGTCCGCGGGTACACACTCGGCGATAGACAAACAACAAAAACGTAACGCGGAGAGAAACAAACAAAAAAAAAAAAAACTATACCGGGGATATTTTTATATGCCCGCGATAAATATTACGAGTCGAATAAAAAAAAAAAAAAAAAAAAAAAAAAAATGATTTGCTACGGACGACGAAATCACACTAGCGGGACGTGCGCGCAGAATTGACGCGGACGGCGAACGCGCGGCAAGAACGTCGGTCGAGGACTGCCGCGCCGGACGGGAGCGCCGCGCCGTGCCGGTGCACTGCCGGGGACCGGGTGAGTATTTCGAAACGGGCGACCGACGCGCGCTCTGGCGGCCGTACGGTAATTTTAGGCGTACGATAAATATCGTACACGGACGACCGCGGCGCCCGCGGTCGCCCTGGTTGTACGTACCGTCCGCGTCGTCCCAATAATATTATTATTTTTACAACAAACAAAACTAAGAAAAAAAAAAAAAAATTGTTTAAAAAAAAAAACAAATACGGTGTTATAGTTAATAATAAAAAAAAAAAAAATCAATATTGATTGAGTTGTTCGCCACGAAACGTTTGAGTAAAAAATATTTCTAAGGGAATTTCCCCGGGTAATGATTTGTCAACATTATGTAAACTGTGTACGTTGCCTTATTTGTATTTTTTATATGTGTTATTTATTTTTTGCTCGGCGATCCGACTGTACGGATTTAAATCGGCAATAAAAAAAAAAAAATTAAAAAAAAATTCATTCAAATTGCGTTATTCGTTTAAAATTACTCGAATTTTTATTTCTTGAAATAACGGTATCGTTAAATTTGTAAAAAAAAAAAAATAAACTATTGATATGAGTCCGGGGAGGAAAAAAAAAACGATAGTTGTTATTTGGCCTACCCTAAATATATTGTATATATTTTTTACCTTTCGAAAAATGTTTCGTTTTTTTTTTATTATTATCATTGTGTTTATATATTCTGAACGCGGCAAAGAAGACATTTGTTTTGTTTTTGAGATGTGTGCGAATAATTTTATTCTCTAGTAAAATATTTTTTTGTTAGATCAAAACGATAAATTTATTACATTACGACAAAATTGTTATATATTATTTTTTTTAAAACATTTTTTGGCGTGTTAAACGAACAAATTTTTTCACGCAGTATTTTCCATCCGGTGTTACTCTTATTTGAAAACAATTATTTCTAAATCCCTAACAGTTTTTCTAAAATATTTTTATTTTTTTTTTAATATTTCCACTATGGAAATAATGTCGCGATACATTGCATTTTTTTAAATTTTTTTATCGATTTCCGGGTTACGAAGAGAATAAAACACGATCGAACACGTACACTGTACATTTTACCGTACCGGTTTACCGAATTCGAAAGCTCAGAATCGTTTTGCGTCGGCAACGGTTTATCGTCGCGTACTGAATCCGTTCTCCATACATTTCCGGCGCCGGATTGGGAATGTACCGGCGGCCGGCCGAGTTTTAGGATTTTCGCCGATTCAAAAAAAAAAAAAAAATAGGGAAAGGCCGTGGTTCAATCTACACCGTGTCTCGATGGCGTTTTCGGATCGGTTCCGAATCGGTGAGTGGGGAAACATCGGAATAGTTGAGAAGGGAATCGACAAAATGTGCCCGAATTTTGCGCGGGCCCTCGACCCGGGTAACTCGCCGGGCTTATCCGGGACTGTACATTTCCCGATTCCCGTCCGAAACCGTGCAAAACGTGACCGGGAATTGTATATACGCTATATTTCGCTAAAGTCAGGTTAGGGTTGGTGTTTTTTTTTTTTTTTTTTTTTTTGGCGGGCGGAAGTTCGGGTTCGACGTCATGCGGCCCGAGGAGCGGGCCGAGCGGGAATGGGGTAGGCAGCCAGGAGGCCACGGACCAGCAGCAGCCGTCGTCAAATTCTCATTGTAAATAACGTAGCGTTAAGTTGGTCGTAAGTTAGGATACGGACGGTACAGTAGTATCAGGTCAATCGGCGTAGATTTAGAGTAGTATTACGAACGGTTTTATTTATTTGTTTTATTCGCATTTGTTGCTGTAAAACGTAGGCGAAGCGGATTGCGAGCCCGCCCCGCGGACGGATGGACGGGATTTTTTATGTGTTACATAATTTGCAGTCGCGTTTAACAAACGACGGTGTCGGGCCGGAAATAATGCCGCGAGGCGAGTTCCCGGCCCGTCATCGATACCACATTAGAAAAAAAACAAAAAAAAGGTTGGCTTTTCCCCCCCCCCCTAACCGAAATACATAATCAAAAAACTAATATAATTACAAATATTTAACTATATTACTGTCGATTGCGTTACTGTCCAAACCAATTCGGGGGATCCAGCTATATAGTGTACTATACCTGTCAAAACCACTAGGGCCCGGTAATCCGACTCGGATGCAGCCGGTTAACGACATTATAATTATATTGGCCGTAGAATTAAACAAAAAAAAAAAAAAAACCATAATCATTAATACGTGCAGGTATAATCATACAATAATAATAAAATAAAATTTACGTGCGTGTAGAGTGTCACTCTAATACGGGTACGGGCTATATTTACCTATCGTAACATTCGTGTTTTGTAAAATTTATTTCAAATATTTTCTTTTTATCTGTCGACGAAATCGTGTTTTTTTTTTCTTTTCTTTTTTTTTTCGTACCGAACACGACGATTATTGTGCGCGTTGTCGTATATAAAGATACATTTTAAAATATCTAGATAAAGATAATGGATAATCCCTCTAAAACCATTGTCTAGATGAAGATAGATAAAACAAATTAATTATCTAGATTAAACGCTGATTATTTATCGTTAAAAAATAATAAAAATATTTGTTTTTCTTTTATATATTAAACTTTGGCTCTATGGAATTCAACTCTGGGGCTCAGCAAAAATTTCAAAACACACAATAAATACAAGTGTTTCAATCGAAATTCCTCCGACTTATATGGCCAATGCTCCCCCGTATATTTCAAACCACACTCTTCGTACAGATCTTCACATCCCTAAAGTCATTCATAATTAAGATTTCGTCTCCAAAAGCACACCGATCCCCATATCAAAAAGTTACAATCTACCTCCATCCCTGGAAATCCTCCCAGAAGACTTAAGCGATAATGGCCCCGTGACCTTATAAAGTGCACATACTATGAATACTTAATACCCGAGTAAATGTAAATTCACGACGAAGTATCCTCACTGGATCGTCTCTTCCCTCAAGACACCCAAGCCATTGCATTTAATTTTTAAAATCATACATTATACTTATTGTACTTTTTTTTTTTTTTTACTATAGATTGTATAAAAAAAAAATATATATATATATATTAAACTTCAAATTACTGTGGCACGGAACAAACTGACTGAATTTAACCACGTGTAATATAAAATTGAGACAAGATAGCGATTTGGGGTTTTGTTTAAAACATTCACTAATACGCGGGGAATAAATCTATATAAAAACATCGTGACGTTATATCGTGTGTAGATTACACACCGTAATGACATTTGTCCCGGTACTTTTCGAACAGACCTCTTGTAATCGCATAGTTTGACGTTTTTCACAAACGCGTAGCTCTAATATTTTTTCCTGTGAGACCTAGCTTGTGGGGAAATCTCTTCGTGTTTCTCGTCGCCGACTTCAATTAGGCATTGTACAGGTACGCCGGCGTTCACGGCGATTAACCTATCCTAATCGTAAATCTGGTTAATATTAATAATAATCGACTCTAACCATTATCAATTATTAACCGCCGTCGTAACTAATAACTATTACGTGCGCGATATACTATAACCAATTAAATAATATTAACGTGCGCGAGTACCTATAATACGGGTAGTTAGCCGGGGTGACGGGTATCGGGCTGTCGGAGTGGATATAATATTATCCGTCCGGCGTCGCGGACCCGGCGTCTGAAACTCGGCCGGGCGCGTCGTAAATTACAGACGAACGCCACCCACCGCTGCTATGGTCTTTTAACGGATTCCGACGAGGTTTCCCGCCCTCCGTTCCAGGCCTCCGTCCGTCCGCCCACACGACGATTTTTTCGAAGCCCGCCCGCTAATGTTCGTATATAACGTACTGATCTCGTATTAATCGTTTTATCCTCCGTCTAGTTCGCTTCCAACGAACTCGCATCCCCGTCGTCTCCGAATATCCCCAGGGGCAGGGGGGGGGGGGTTTCTTAAAGAGAAAAGACGAATTCTCAACAGCCCACCACGTCTGCTCCGTCCGATTTTAAAATTAAACCCATCAATCCGCACGAAACTCGTTGCTCTTTTTAAGACCAATACGGGCATACGGGATTCGAATTCGGGACTGTGCAAATGCCGTCCCGGATTCGCACCGTTCATGCATTTCGGCCGATCACTCTCCACACTGCACATATAAAAATCGAATCAGTCGACCAATTACCCATCAAACACTACCTTTTTTTTTTTTTTTTTTTTTGTGGCATCGATGACGGGCCGAGAACTGCCCTTGCGAAAATAACTACCGGCCCGCCACCATCGTTTATTAAAACAAATCTCATAACAATTAATGTAGTCGTCGTAAAATCCCGTTTACCCCTTCGCGAGGCTGGCTCACAGTTTTCTTAACCTATATTAAAATTATATAATGATATATACAAACAAACGGCTTAACGAATAGCTGCTCCTGCTGCTGCCGCCGCTCTTGCCGCCTCCCACTGGCGCTCCGCCTCCTCCTTCGCGCTCATGACTGCGTTCGCGAAGCACCGCACCGCGGTCCACGCCTCTTCGCTGACCAGCATGACCGGACCAAAACCCTCCGGGGAGATTCTGCCCAGCACTGCGACCAGCACTGCCCGTTCCGAGTTCCAGGCAGGACAGTCCATCAGCGTGTGGAGCGCGTCGTCGGCCTCCGCCGTGCAGTGGGCGCAGATGGGAGCGACGCGCTTCCCGATCCGGTGTAGATAGTTGGCGAAACACCCGTGGCCCGTCAGCAACTGGGTAAGGTGGATGTCCACTTGACCGCGGCGCCTTGAGGCCCACGGCGCAACCGGCCTGACCACCTTACGGGTCCACTCGCCCTTGGTGCCAGAGTTGTGGCGCTCCTGCCACCGCACCAGCGTCGCTGACCTCCGTTGTGCTGCGGTTTCTGGTCGCGCGTCGCCGCCGCCGCCGCGCCGAGCCAGCACTACCTTTTTTTTTTTTTTTTTGTGTGGCATCGATGACGGGCCGGGAACTGGCCTTGCGGAAATGCTACCGGCCCGCCACCATCGTTTATTCAAAAATGAAAAACACGTAATAAATATATGCACAATCTAAAATCCCGTTTTCCCCTTCGCGGGGCGGGCTTACATTGGTACTTACAACTAAGTATTTACAAAATCTTACAAAACTAAAATATATACATTCTGAGCCAACACTACCTAACCTAATATAACCTCATCCAAATAAATATTGCAGAGACTTATTGTCGAGCTGAAATAAAACACCACGCTGGGCTCTATCACTGGACTGTTCTTAGTCGTAATGTATATTTTATCGTATTTGCTTATTGTGCAAATCTAGCACAAATTGTAAATATTCTTTTTTAAATATAAAAAAAAAAAAAAGTTAATCTCGTCCGAGTAATTTTAACGGATATATATACATTGCATAAAATAAAAGAAATCGTTTTTATATTACTCGTACGTTTAAAAGTCCCGTTTGTATTACTTATTGATACAAATCTACAGTTTTATTCCGATCTCGATGACATTTGGTACGCTTGACTTTCACGACAAATGGGAAAATCGCCGAATTCAAACAACCGTAGTGTGGCCTACGCATGAATTGTGTCCTTACAATACGAAAATTGCATTTATTTATTTTTTTATATAGTTTTTTCATCTGTCTTGTTATCCGAATCAAATATAATTTTAGGAAATTGTTGGCACCAAAAAATTATCATAAAAATATGTACATTTCAGGTGGGCTGTTTGTTTGTGGGTAGGTAACTTAGCTAGTATTAAATTGAAAAAAAAAAAATCATTTTTATTTAGCAGATATAGGTCATTAGGCTGCACGAAAAGTCTCCGATTAGTGATTCGTATCGAACGTTTCCTGGTGTATAGTCTATTACAGTTTGATTTGATCAATATAATTAACCTATAGTACGATTATATGCCGATTTGATTAGGTTTTTTTTTTAAACCTCGACTGTTTTACTGTTTGATTTAATGTTAACCGCTATTATTCGAATTACAATACCAACACCCACGATTCTGGCTAAAAACTCCGTAATTTCCGTAATTATTATTGTTAGTTTGTAAATGCGTATTACAGTGGTTTCAACGACTTCTTTGGTGCGGCGCAACTTACGATCATATTTTCTACTGACGACCAATAACTCTTTTCGGCCGGGATCCGTAACCCGTGCGCGGTTTACACGAAGAACAAAAAACGGAAAAAAAAAATAAAAAATAGGTCATTTGGACACAGTTTACAGCCGTATGTCGGTTTCGAGCGTACGATTTTTAACGAAATAAAAACGATAACATTCGAACCGGCGAACCTATTTATATTTCAATCCATACCCACGACGTGCTAATATGACGTGATTATAATATCGATACGATCGGTCGGAGGAAGTCCGCGTATGGTGAGATATGAATACATTTATATTCTAACACGCGTCGAATGCGTGTAACCGCCTTACCAATCATCGTATTATGATCACGTAGGTTTTTTTTAACAATTTTTATTCGATTATTATTTAAAAATAAATACGTGTTTCCTACGCAATAATACCCCCCCGAAGCCGTTACACAGTGAATTACAAAGGTTATATATATATATATATATATATTTTCCTTTTTTTTTTATTTTTTTTTATCCCATATAATATACGAGAAACGTTGTGCAATATTTTCCAGTAGGGAGACTCGCCGAGAAACACTACATCTACGTTTATCGCGAGTTTATACTGTACGGCGTATTTTATTTGCTTTATAATGCGTTTAACAGCCGAGTTTTACAGGATTTTATTGTGGGCGCTAAAATTAACAATTTAGTCGACCCAAAGCTAAACCGAACAGCCGACTAAAACATAAAAATGTTTAACGCTTTAAAAGTTTAAACGACCGTTTAATATGTTCACCGTGTTTATGTTTAGTATATCCGGCGACCGAACTTTACGTTGCACTTAACGTCAAACCGACGGAATATTTATAATCCACAAACAATATATTGTATTTTCATCCGTGTAACAAAGATAATGTATCATATCAATTAATCGATGGATTCCTTATGTCCAGTAGTCGAAAACCCTCTTAAACACTAGCCGGGTTAGGAGATGATAAGTGTACATATATATTTGTAAACAAACAATAGTTTTTTTTTTTCTTCTAATGGCCGACCGGAAAAAATACACAACAATTTACATGCGGTCGGTCAGGTTAACCGAACCTAACCTAACGCCCTGCCGGCCGAATATGTTCGTCCCTCTAGATTGCGTAGTGTATCAAAACGATACTGCACGCTCGTTTTTTTTTTTTTTACACGGACATTAAAATATAAAAAAAAATAGATATGAGGAATAATAAATGGATAACCGCGATAGTACAAGGAGCAATCTGGGGGTAACCGGTGAGTGGCAGTATAATTTATGAGAAAAATTATGTTGGACATAAGAAAGGAATCCTACAAGGAATTCGTTATGGATAGAGAAGAATGGAGGAACATATTATTACATCATTCAATATGCAATCTAGAGATAATCCAACGAAAACAACACTGTGTTGTTATGGCGATATTGTTGACATTGTTGTCAGTTTTTGATTAATTTTATAGAAAAACAATTGCGAATTTAGACATATTTTTTTCAAATAGTGCACCACCGGCGATAAAAAATCCGCATCCTTCAAGATACGAATAATTTGAAACGAGTGAACTAATCGAAAAAAAATGTTTACCTATAAAAAAAAAACCTAGTGGGTGAAATGTCGAGGTGTTTGGAAATGTCTACATGAAAAGATACCGTACGTACACGGGCAAAATCAAATACCGTGTTCGAATTTTTTAAAAAAAAATAATAATAATAATTCAAAATGAACCATATTGTTTACCGGAGTCAAAGTAAAAAAAAAAAAAAAAAATTCAATTGTTAAAAAAAACCTACGTTAAAAGTTTACATTAAATCGACTTAAACTTTTAACTTTTCAACTCGTCGGCAAAAGTGTTTATCGCGAACGCTAAAACAAGTATAAAAACAGATTTTACCAAACGCGTCTTATCGTGTCGGTAAAGTAAAAACGAGTCGTTATATATATATATATATATTATGGTTTTGACCTGTAGCGGAATCGTGCTGATGGCGGAATATCGCAGAAAAAAAAAAAATAACCGAAACGATGACCTTTCGGACGGTTTTATTTTTTTACGTTCAAAAAATATAGGTGCGTCGACCTTTTACGCGATTACAATACTGTTACTCCATACCGGTATACACGCAACCCGTCGTTTACTATTTTCGAAAATATTATTTTTACACGGACGATTTAGAAGAAGAAGAAAAAATAATAATAATAATAATAGACAGGAAGCGAACAACAAATCCATTTTGTTATATTTTCTTGTTGTAATGCGCCTGATTAGTGTCTACGCAATGTTCTTACTTATCAGTTCTTATCAGTCCGCTATCGGTAATAATTGGATCATTAGGATCCAAACAATTTATAATAGTCCTATTAAAAACGTAATATTTTTTTTTTTTTTTTAACGCTCGTATCGTATTCAAATCCGAGCCACTTAGATGGACTAAGATTTCACTATCATTGAACCAGAGTTACTTTTTAATTATTTATTTATTTATTTTTTTTTTTTTATCGGATTTCCTGCGGCGGACACGTTTAACTCGGAGTTATATTTACATATGTATAGTATAATTATGTATTATTTTTTAATTTCTCGTCGAATTTATATTAAAAAAAAATCAATCGCAAAAATGGCGTTTTTTGCCGTTGGTCGCAACATTTGCCCCCCCCCGGCAAAATTTTCCCCCCAATCATTACAATTTTCACTGGTTTTCGATAAATTTGCCTCGACCATTCGTCATAACGTAACTGCGCGCTTGTGCACGTTTGACGCGACGTACGATTCGTTCGTGTTACAGTCATTGCGGACGGTTTTTATGAATCGTATTATTTTTTTTTTTTTTAAACCGCCCGAAAGCTTTTATTTTAACGATCAAAAAATCTTTAACAATAACGTATTGTTAAAGGTGTACATAAATACTTGTAATGTATTTATATTCAAAAAAAAAAAACATATGTGGAGTCTCACTCCCAGTGGAGTGACCCCGGTCTTAGTCTAAGAATCGTATGCTAAGTCATATATGGTCTTCGGCGTTTGAGACGCCTAATGTCTAGAGAGGTGTCTAGTAGTTGAATTGCTGCTGGACCGGTGTGTCGATCCTACGTTTTCTCATGTTTCCGAGGTAAACTTGGCATTCTCGTCCTGGACGAAGGTGATCATCGTATTTCGGCGGACAATGTCGTTTCTGTCATACCGGTAAGCTGCGACAATGGCACGGAGAGCGATGTACTGGCGACGTTGTATAATCTCGATATTGGACTTGGTGGCACAACCCCAAAGTTGAATTTCACAAGTCCATATTGGTTTCATTATCATTGCGTTACAAGAGGCGTTCGCTTGCGAGGTCTAGTTGGGAATGTCTTCCGACAAGCCAATATAGTTGTCGCATTTTCTTCTTAATATGCAGTTTTTTCCGGTCTAACGTGGTGCTTCCAGTCGAGCCGGTCCTAGATATTTTGCCGAGTCACACTGCGGGATGATCTGCCGATCTAGCAATGCCGGTTTATAGACGGTGTGACGCAAGGTGTAGTTTACGTGCACCGATTTTTCACTGTTAATTTTAATCTTCCAACGTTTTCCAATGTTGGAAGATGGACCTTTGAAGCTACTCGGATATGAATCGTGTCTGTATAAATATAATCGAAACTCCGAGGTGTTTTCCGCGATAATATTCGAGTTGAACACAATTTGTCTGCGCCGTGTAAATAGGAAATTCTATAGGGACCTAGGAAAAAGTTCCTCGGGGGGGGGGGGGTATCGACAATTCTGAATTAAAAAAAAAAAATCCGACCGTATTATCGCCGTCGTCGTATATACGTATCGTTATAACTCGAGACACGTCCGTCGTATATAATTATTATTTTTTATTACAATTATTATTACGACTACACATGACTCGTAGAATATTGTGCAAGCATATTATAACATCATCCGTGCCAACAATATATAATATGGGTAAATAGGTACGTATACGAATACCATACGACGCTATGATATAATATAATATTGACTTTCATCTATATATATATATATATATATATATCAGTGATGTAACAAAAATACGGATTATCCGCAAATCCGGATTTTCGGATTTAGAAATCCGAAAATTTCGATTTCCAATTATAAAATCCAAAATTTGGGTTCGACCGTACAGATTTCTGCTTTTTTTTTTTTATTAGAAAAAACTTACAATCTGTATTTACAAAAAAAAACACAATAAGCAAATAGAATAACTTTGTACATAGAGAAAAAAATAAAATGACAATAACGTGGTTGCTTGATGAGGGAGACTATCCAGTGATAGAACCCTGCAGAACGCGAAATTTAAATTAGTTTAATAGATCTCGACACCAGCGTCTTTTGAGACGGCGTGAGGGTTTGCATTTGGTGTGCAGCTCTAATCTATTCGCACGTTTTTTAGCAGACATTTTGATATCTTCAGATATCGCGGTGCATGATGTCCATTAACTAGGATATTGGACTTGCTGGCACGGTCCCACAGCTGGACGCCATAAGTCCAAATCGGTTCGACGATGGTCACGCAGAGGAGTAGCGTTTGTTAGCAAGGTCTATGGTGGAATGTCTTGCGATTAGCCAACACAAGAATTTGCGCATTTTTTCCTTCGATTTGTAATTGTTTTTTTTTTTTTTTTTTCTGTCGGACACGACGTTTCTAAATTCAGGCGGGCGTCAAGTATTTAGCTGAATCTTTTTGTGTGGTTATTGTGTGATCGAGCGATACGCGAATGCCGCCGCGTATACGTAGGTAAATATTGTACAACGGCGATTGTAATAAACGCGTGTTCGAAACACCGCAGCATCGAAAGGGTATAGGTGGGGTCGGTAGAACAAAAAAAAAAAAAAAAACGTGGTACATAAAAAAAAAAACATAATTATCATTATTGTTTGTACCGTCGATCGTATAATGATATCGTGGACCGCAAACGGACGGAACGCGCGGGCGGCCCCGGGCCGAGAGGCGCTGCGCGCGTGTTATTATCGCCGTTATTGTGATTATCGCGGTGTAAAATCGTCGTGTACACCCGACAATAATAATATATTATTTCCGACAATAATTTCCCCGCCGACATAAAAAATAAAAAAAAATATCATATTATACAAATAGGACACGATATATTACAAACACTCGTGATAGTCACTGCCTCTATATATATATATATATATATATATATATATATAAACATTATTATTATTATTATAATATTATGTACGGGCGGTAGGTACGATTTATGTGCGGCTATTGCTCGTATCGAGTAATAAATAATAATCGTTCGTCTATTAAACTATTGCCAATAGTATATCCGCCAATAAGGCGAAGGAAAAAAAAAAAAATCCGGTCGCCATAATTCGCGCCCGTAGCGCGGGGTGTGGGTGACATTTCGATCGGTTTTGTTAAACATTTTAAAAATCGTCTACGACGGATAAAACGCATCTAAATGTCCCCCCCGTTTTCCCTTATAACAGGAACGATCGTTTTATAGACGGACGGTAGTCGCGGAAGTATCACGGGCCGTGACCAGAAAGCAAGAGTACTGAATTTTTGTATTTTTTTAAAAAAAAAAAAAAAGATAAAAATGTATTTACACGAAAAATAACGCAATACCGTAGGTGTGTTACTTACTATTCCACGTAGTCGTTTACGCGATCTTATGCAGTAAGTATTGTAAGTAGTGGCACAAGCTTTTTTGATGGCCTCCTAATAGAACTCTCTTTCGTCCACTTCAACGCCTCTTGTTAGGACCCCGTGTACAATAGAATATTGGGCGATTTGGTTTATATATAACATACCGGAAGGCGTGATGTTAGACCGACCGTAGTTATAAAAAATTGCAATAAAAAAAAAAAAAAAACAACAACAAAACCGAGCGGAACTCGGTAAACCGTTATCAGTCGTGATTTTCCCATGACAACCCCTGAGACACCGACGAAAATAAAACCGACGTATCGTCGCCATTGGCGGTTGGCCGGTTTCTTTTTAAACATTTTTCATGAAAAATTTGTCGGGAATCTAGAAAAAACCGTTTCGAATAAAATAACACGCTCGGCGGAAATTCCGCATCTTTCGAAAGTACTACGTGAAAAAATCAATTTTGGCATGTGAATCTGCATGCCATATCGCCGTTTATTTGCACGCTTAAACAATTTAATTTAGGCGTAATATTAACAAAAAAAAAAAAAAAAAAAAAACATGTGAGAGGGGAAAGTTTTCTAACCTAAACTTTTATCACCTTTACGGTTGTGCTGATTGTCTTGTTTACGATTGGTGTCGTAATTTCGTTGATTATTAATTATTATAATTCGTTTATACCACAGGTTCTCAAAATGATTGTAGTTAATGCAAATATATATATATATATTTAAACATGTCTGATATCTGATATCTGAGTTCAAACTTATATTTTAAACGAGAGCAATACAAATATAATTAAAACGCACGCTCGATCATATTTAAAATTATTTTTATTCAATTTCAAACGTTAATTACTAATCTAAAACATATTTAAAAGTATTTTTTTTTATTAATATTGAATTAAAACTTATCTAATGTGAAGGTTAGGTTAGGTTAGGTCATTGAAGTCCGTCATCGTTTTACTTAGAAGCCGCGAAAAAAAAAACTGTTGATATTGTCGGCTGAGCTATGCACTTATTTTCCGTGTCTTGAAAAAATGCCCCACGCCTTTGTCTTTGTTATCCGAGTGCATTTTATTACAATTACCGTGTGGTCTAGAAGACTAGAGCGATCGGTTCATTTGAAAATGTTTTTTGACGAATGCCGATGGATCTGTGAGATTTTCGATAAATCCGTATTTAATGCAATCCGCACTGTATCGCCGTTTTTTTTATTTTTCTGCCTCCGGCACCACGGTCTTGCCCCGTGAAATTTCTTCGGGTCTTATACCGGCCCCCTCTAAGAAGACTATTAACGTCCACAGGGGGAGGAGGGCCACTTTGAGAAAAAAAAAAATGGTTTACACGGACGTTTAACGCGCGGTGTTATTTTTAAGGCGAAACACTATAGAGCCGACATCACGTTTTTTTTTTTTTTTTTACGAAATCGATACGGTCCAATATAATAATAAGATACAAAACCGTACAAGTAGTAATAAAATAAACGATGAAATATATCCCCTCTCGACTATCCGTCTCAATCGTTGGCATATCGGTCGTCTGTATCTACACGGGAATATATATTTTATTATGTCCGGTTCTAAAAACGAAAATATATTAGTAAAAAAAAAAAAAAAAAAAAAACCCACCATTATCGCCGTCGTATATATACGTTTTATTATTATTATTTATTATTTATAATTTTTTTTTCTTCTTCTTCTTTTTTACTAATGCTCCTGCTATAATCATACTGCGTATATAAGAATAAATTTATCGTTATTGCGGCGTTCGAGTCTTTACGGTATCGTTTACGCCTCCCGAAACAACATAATATTTTATATACTTTTTTTTTTTTTTTTTTTTATTATAATACGACGCGTCTAGTCTCTCTATATATAGTCTACGCGTATATAAATATTATATATAATTAGATACGAACCCGTGTGCGTAATGACAGATATTCTATGAGTTATAAAATTATAATATCTTTATAACCGTCTAGGCGGCGGTGTGGCGCGCGCGTGGCCGTTTTCATTCGGAAATTATTTTCCGGTAGGGGAGCAGATAAAAAATAAATTATTACGGTCGATTATCGCGATGACGCGAGCCGCTCTCGAATCGGGTTTTTTTCTTTTTTTTTTTTTTATTCTATCGATTATTATTTTTCATTTTTCCCCTCCTCCCCACTCTATTTCTTTTCCACTTGTTCGACGCGATCGTATATTACTATAATAATAATAGCATCTGGACGCCGACCGATTGGGAATATTAAAAAAAAAAAAACATTTTTTTAAAAAAAGGTCACCGTCGCCGGGGAACTTTCACGTGATAATAATTACAAATAAATGCCACATGATAAATTTTTTTTTTTTGTTTTCTAAATTCCGTCGCGTTTGACGAAACCGCGCGGTGTTGGTTCGTTTTAAATCTGAAATTCCCGATGACTGCCGCTAACCGCGTTAAAATAGTCAACGGCCGGTCTTCGGCGGATTTGTTATCGTTCGGTTTTTTTTTTTTTTTTATTTGTTATTTAGGGCTCATCCTGGATAAACGATTGACTTGGGGCAACCATGTCCGTAGAAAAAAAACTGACACTTAATGCCCGTCTGCGTACGCTTAAGCCGTTATTATCAAAAAACTTCTGCACCAGTCTTACAATTGAATTACATGTTTACAAAACTCTCTTCAAGCCTATTTGGACGTATGGTCTACAGCTCTGGGGCTCGGCAAAAAAAAATCCAACAAAAATAAAATTCAAGCGTTCCAAAATATAGCGCTCCGACGCCTATCTAATGCTCCACCATATATATCTTCAACCTAACGCTACTTAATGACCTGACAATGAAAACGGTCGACGAGGAAGCACGCTTCTTTTATATGCGCTTCCATAAACGGTTGCCACAAACCACCAAAATCCTCTCATAAACAATCTATCTATCCAAACACTACCAGGAAATCCTCTTCGTAGATCAAAAAGACAGTGGTGTCGTGACCTATTACAAATAAATCCAAATCCCTAATAATAATAAAAAAAATACCAAAATGAATCAAGCTAAGAGTTGCTAATGGGTGACTGCTTAATCAAACCCTTCATGTCAACATCCACCCTTATCATATAAGCTTATTGTGCATTTTGTGTATAGATTGTTTATTTAAAATAAAAAATTTGTTATTTTTTTTTCCCGTATACGCCACAATAGTATTTAGTTGTGATCATAACATCTGCTGTGGCCGACAGTTGTGCCGCGGACACCGAAAATTGCGCACCGCTGATCGCGCAAATATCACGAACAATAATTACGGACGAACTTATATATATATATATATATATATATATATATATATATATATACGACTGCAACAAACTACAACAAACGGTCGACACATTTAGATTTCGAATCCGACAAGTAAATAGTGATTTATTTCGGACGCAGAACGAGAGATGATGATCACCGATTGAACATTTGTACAAATGAAATTTAATACGAAATATCGCAACAAACTTTTTACGAATTTGTTTAGATTTAAAATTAGACCCGCGGAAGTCGCCACGTGAACGACGATCTCTTCAGTTTTTTTCCTATCGCCCTGTATACTTACTGACCGCAATCTTGACGAAATTTCGTCGTAAAATAAATGCGTTTTATTCATCGATTTGGCGGTTGTGCGGTGGGAAAGCGATTTTTTTTTTTTTTTTTTTGCATACAAATATAATATTTTAAAATATACATAATGTATTAGGCACGCAAACCTACACCAATACCCGCGTCGTAAGTTATTATAAAAACAGTCGGTTATAGGACCGTCAATTTTTTTATAACTGCGGATCCACACTGTAATACGTGGATAATTATTTCTACATAACTCGCCAAACGTTTATTGCTGCCAACATCTCCTCGGCGGTGGCGGCGGCGGTGTTTTGTTTTTTTTTTTTTTTTTTTTTTAAATTTTTTTACTCAAATCGGTAACAAATTATCATAATTAATACGGCATAATATGTTCGAACGTTTCCGCGGGAATTTAAAATTCAATCCGTCCGGGACGCGTACAATACGAGATTTACTGGTACGACGTAGTGAGATTGTATACGGTTTTTTTTTTTTTTTTTTTTTTTTTTTTTTTTTTTTTTTTTTTTTTTTAATACCGCGCATATTATAATATGTTAACAACGCTATAATATCATACGAATTTCTATATATATATATATTTTTTTTTTTTTTATGAAATCTGGTTGTATAATGGTTTGATTTAATAAGATAGATACGCGGCGGTTTTTTTTTTTTTTTCAATCATACTAGATATACTATAATATGTTGAAACACGAACACAATGATGCTTTCGGCCAATTCGTTCGGTTTGATTTCCTGACAAAGTAAAAAAAAAAAATCTATAAATAATCGTGTTAGGAATTGCAAATTATTGTACAAGGTCACACATAACCTAACCTTGTTTATGAAATTATATTGTACCATTGCATTTTAAATCGTCGAAAGTTACGGTACGCGAAATTAAAAACGTTTTAAATATATCTACAACGAACACACTGCAGTGTGACACCGTACGACCGAATACAATAATTGTTCTTCAAACACGACCTAGATTAAAAAAAAATCAATAAAAACGAATAGATAGGTACCCCAATCTTGCAAAGTCTTTGAGTAATTGCGTTTAAACACTCGTATAGTATTTAAAACATACATTTTAAATAAGTATTTGGGTAGTATTTCATATATTATCTAAAAGTATTTTAATTACTTGTATTTAAATACTCAAGTAACAAGTCGGTAATAGTTAAAAATATATATATATATATATTCGCTCAGAATCGTTTTTTCGTTAGCCAATAATTTATCGTTGCGTACAGATATAAATTAAATTCCCATCTATATCCTACCTTCCCAACTTGCCACAACTAGTCTTGTTTTGTCTTTATCAGTTAATGTTTATCAGATAATCAATCGGTTGCTGGTTATTGGATATCGCGGGCTTTGCTAATCATTATAGAGTTATCGTAATCTTTAATAATTTATTATTTTCAAGTAAAAAAAGAAAGTCGATTTATTTTTGGCTTTGTCCCCCGTCCCATTTATAAATGCTAGCTAGACGCCAATGTATAGAATAATTTCTGAAAACGTTCGTTTTCGGTTTGATAAGGATTTTGGTGTACGACAGAACCGATTTCAATCGATATTCAAAGGGCCGTTGTCGAGCCCGGGTTGTAATATGTAATTGTAATGCGTTTTAAATACTTTTAACTGCACTATTCCGGGTTCTACTAAAATATAGGAGTCCAAATTTACGATGTTTTATAGGGAAATATGTCGTGAATGGGGTGGGGGGGGGGCGGAAGTGATGCGACGACAAATTTATTCCCCTCGTATAATTACACCGGTGCAATAATAACACGGGTCTTTATACTGCATAGTGCATAATTAATACACTGTATTTTTATTATTTATTATAATATAACATACACTCGGCGAGAGTACTTATAGAAAGTACCTACCTATCTATAGAAATACGGTCAAGTAGCAGTCGTTATTATTACAACACTCGCGTTCGCGTGTGAGAGATTTTAATAAATTATTAAAAAAAAAAAAAAATTTAAAAAAAAAGTAATAATAATAAAAAATATACGTCGAGTTGAAGTAAAAAAAAAAAAAAACTGCACACTCGAAAAGACATATTATTATTTCCTACGGTGGGAAATCGAAATGCGCGCTGCTCTGCGGAGCGTATATCATTATAATAATATATACGATGTGGTATTGTTGATGTAGTCGTTGCAGTTGTTCGCGGGTAATCGAAATTAAAAAAAAAAAATAAAAAATTTAAAAAAAAAAAAAACCAACATATATGTTTTACTATTAAAATGGAGTAGCGTACCGGAGTTTCTCGCAACCCACTATCTGATGTTCACTAACCGTGCGGCCTGTTGTTAATGCAAACGTACGTCCCGACGAGTATCGCAAAACGGGATACTTCCGGTAAAAATGAGCCAGGGCATTACGTAGGCGGAGGGAACTAAAGCTTTTTTATTTTTTTTTTATCGATTATTCGATTATAATTAATATGCATAATTTATAATTATGAAACTCGTTTTCATCTTGAATCCCTATTTAGTATATTGACAACACGAACCTAATCTTTTTTTTTTTTTTCATAGTATCGCGACCTACGGGGAGAACTCTACCCGTCAGGGCAATCCTTCCACCGTAGCCTTTATAAGTAATAAATAAGTCCCGTTTACACCGGTAAAAGTAGCGGTTAGTGCAGCATTAGGGCCGAGACCCGCGTGCTGCCCTTACAACGTAATAATAATAATAGCTAGGCTAGCACTAGTCTAGGGTTCTGGGCGGCCGTCTGGCGTTGGAGTTCCTCTTCCGCCCTCGTCGACAGGACCTCCTTGATGAAGTTGCTTGTTTTCTTCCAACCGGTCCTGTCTTCCATCATTCTCCCCGCTGCCGTTTCCGGGGTGAAGGCTCTGCCCATTGCCGTCTCCAGCTCCTTTCGTTGCCTCCGCCATCGGTCGCAGTGGAAGAAAGCGCGGTCCGCGTCGTCCACGGGGGCCTGACAGTCGTGGCACTCCGCGGTGCCCAACTTCCCGATCCTATGCAGGTACTGGCCGAAGCAGTCGTGACCCGATAGGAATTGCGTGAGTTGGTAGTCGGGGTGTTGCCAAACTTCCTGGACACCCAAGGCGCCACCTTCGGGATCAGTCTTCGGGTCCAGGCGCCCGGTATCGGCCCGGTCCCACGCCTCCTGCCACTTCCGCAGCGTTCCCGCCCTTGTCTCCTGCGACGTCGGGAGCTGCTGTACGCGGCTGCGCGCTCCGCCGCCTGCAGAACCGAAGGATCCTAACCTAACTGATCCAGCGTACCCGTTCCTTTAGCCCGCGTAACGAGATGCACACCCAACGTGTTAGTCCCGAATACATTGCCGGTTTGATTGTTTTAAGCGAAATAAATTAACAATATTTTTCCACGCAACAGAAATATTTTTAAATAATAACATCCCAAAACCGTAAAGCATAAATTATTGTTTATTTATTATTATTTTTTTTGTTTTTGTTTTTTACGAGCAATAATAAAACCGTTGAACGTATATATTATTATTATTATTTTCGACATAAAAAATAAGAACCCGGCGAACAACGAACGCGTCCGCGTCTAAAATACGCCGCGGCGATTTCGTCACGAAATACGATTTTTAAAACGCGCGTGTAAAAAAAAAAAACCGTTTTTTTTTTTTTTCGAAGCGTGTTCGATTAGCGATACATAAATAAGTTTTGAACATGGTATTTTTTTTGTTAATATACCTACACGGGAAGAAATGTAAAAAAAAAAAAAAAAAAAGATCCGTTTTCGGACGGCGTTCCGTTTGTTGTTCGGAGTTGTTTTGACGGTGGAAAAAAAAAAAAAAATCCACAATCGAAAACGGACGTTGTATCCGAAAAATGCCGAAAACCTATTGAATTTACGACCGCCGCGCCGCCTACGGACGTATTATAAATTATTTTCTATACGGCCCGTCCGTCTCTAATGGTTGTCGTAAATCTACATGGATAGATAGGTGTATATAGGTCGTTACGATAATTTATAACACACAATATTATTATCATTATTATACAGTGAGGCCAACGTGGCCGTCGTCGTCCCAACCTAGGCTTGTAATAATAATAATAATAACAATAATAATAATATTATATAAAATTATATGGCAGGGTACCCTCCGCGGCCGGCCAACCAGATCCTAATCACTATGATTACTCATTTGGTTTGTTTTTATATATGTATAAAATACGATAACGAGATCCGGCGAGGCGCGCGCATTTAGGTCGGGTCCCGGCGCGTAAGCAAGTAATATAACGTATAATTTGTGTTTTTTAATTTCGTTTCCTCCCCCCCCTTCCCCCCCCTTCTCAGGAAACGAAGGAGAGGGAACCGTAGAAATCGACAAAACCGACAATTATTACCGGGTCTACCGTAAACCGGGTGTATACCGTATACTTAAGGCGGCGCTTTTAAATCGGCTCGGGCGCCAACGTTCCGAACCGTAACCCGACCGGACGAATGGGCGTAAACGACACTTTCGGCCAACGCGAGTTTTTGTTTTACACCACCAGCACAAATCAGTTTTACCAACTGCCCAACTGGCTACGTCTGTCGCGCGTACGCCTTATCGGCAAAACTGGGCATGTTGAACGGGGTTTTTTTTAACTATCCTCAACTACGCTCGGAAATGTATCTTATATTAATATTTACAGACTTTTACAGACGTACTATACGAGACCGTTGTGTATTAACGATATATTCAAATAAAAATACGTCATTTTCGTCAGAAAATATATGCAAATAACACAGATACACGGTTATTTTTTTTCTTCTTGGTTTCACAAAAAAAATACGTAAATAACTTATATTTTAACAAAACGACTAAGTTAAGTTAACATTATTCATCAAAATAAATACATAAGGTATTAACTACATTATTTTCTAACATTCTATTTAATTTTCACTAGTTATACAACATCAAGTTATCAACAAAATAAATAGCACGAGTCCCTACAAAAATTACCAAACGCATGGTTCTATAGTTTTACAATTTTACAGTCTATACGCCTTCGTCATCGACCACCCACAAACCAACAACAAATTTCGTCCGGGGCATCACAGACGTCAAAAAAAAAAACAAAAACAGTATTCGCCGTAGCGCTAATGGGCTTCACGAGGTTGTGACAAAAATTATTACGGTCTACGATAACGGTCCTGATGGTTTTACGGCTACAGTTATCCCAACAATATAATATAATAAAACGCCGTAAAATATTATAGTAGGTACGTTTTATCGCATTGTATACCGCAGCGAAACGCAATGTGCCCTCTGTTGGAACTGTGAATTTGCGCACAGACGGTCTTGGTATTGATTAATTATCCCCTGTTCGGGGGTGTACGGTAGGAGCTAGTATTGCAGAGATCGGAGGAAAAAAATGGATTGAATGGTAATAATAAAGATAAAAAAAAGACACCCGCAGAGTTTATTCGTGAAAAATATTCCGCGATGTGCGTAATACTCGATTTGTTCTGGTGATGACTATTGACCAGTATGACGTAGTGTATTGTATTCTTTTGCGTCACGTCCCCGCGACTATTAATAATATAATTTGAGAGATACAAAATTCTAGCGAAAAAGAAAACCTCTTTAAGTGGATTATGCAATGTCAAAAAGGTCATTTTAGTAAAAAAAAAAAATAAAGAAAGAAAAATAACCTCTCCGTTCGTTGCGTATAATATACACACTGACACGGTTAGGAATAATATATCTTTGTTATAATATTGGACGGTAGGAAGAAAAAAAAAAAAATATGAAATAAATCCGCGTGTGTGCGTGTGTCGTTAAAAAGGCCTGCTGTGATGTTCGCAATAATAATAAGCCGCCATAACGGACAAATGGCGGTTTTTTTTTTTTTTTTGTCACTATTCGTTGTAAGTAAATCCGCCGGAGTTCAATACAAAACGCTCAATATTCATTTCCGGCCGTCCCGTCCAGCAAGAGAGTATTTCTCGGCACAATCCTTAGCAAATTTCCCATCGAAATTACCAATTCTGTTTACCGTCAAAAAATAATTCGTCGTTTTGTTTGTGTTTTTTCCTATCCCGGGCAGTCGGATAAATTTCGGAATTCGGACACATGGAAAATGATAGTTTGTGTTAAACGCGTTCGTTCCCGACCACAGCCAATAGGTTCGTCCCGATATCATATTATTGTTTGTTTCGGTATAATTGTTATTGTGCCCATTATTTGTGACCGAATACTGGGTGGTCCGGCAGTCCCGCCAGATCTCGCGATTGTATTTTTTATATATATATATATATATATATATATACATATAGATCAGTATTTATATAATATTTATTATCCTGATAAGATAAAAGATCGTTAAAAATTTATCTAGACAAGTCACAACACCGGTCCGTCCGTGTGTTCGTTACAGCGATTCCTATCGAAACGATTATTATCCCCGGTCGTTTCAAGCGCAGCCCCTCGACGGCAATTGTTTTCGCGTTATCGGCGGTCGCCACCGGGTAAAGTTATACGACCGCTACCCCGCCACGTCACCAATATTCGTATCGGTCGTCGTCGGATTTTCTATTATTTTTTTTTTTTTTTTCCCCTCTTATACTTACAGTTTTCAGAGACCGCGAAAACGGATCTCCGCTGTCACGGCGGTGGTTTTCAAACGGTTCCGCAGGGACGCTGGTCCGCGTCGTCGTCGGAGGGCCTTCGCGGCGACGCGTGGCATTGTAACAATATTCCGGCCCCGGACCGACGTCCGGTAATAATAACGACGGTCTTGCTGTACCCGTTTACCGGTTTACGAAACTGTATTATAAACGCGAGACTATATTAAAAAAAAAAAAAAAAGAAACCAAAACTATAACCGCGTACGCACATATTTCAATGATATCGTTTATTTTTTACGTAACGTTTCGTAAAGTGAAACGTCGTGTTCGCCCAACTCGTTATTTTTATTACGAACTAAATGTTTTCGACACAAACCCCGCGCCGCCAACCATACACTACTTAATCCCCGGCTAAGTATTATTATTATTATTATTATTATAATATATACGTAAATATATATATATATATATATAATATCGTTTAGACAATTTAATTAAGAGAGAAAAAAAAAAAAAAAAACGTATCCGACGAAAACGTTGCGTGGTTCGTATACAATACACAATGCGAGATCAGAGCCGGCGATCGTCTCTACCGTATGTATAGCTACACGTATTATTAAATCGGTTTTTTTTTTCTTTCTTTCTTTTCGTCGTCGCGTGATTTACGCGGCTCGTTTATTCCGTTGATTTATATACGATTAATTTGTTATTTTATTTTTTTTTTTTTTTCTCTCTCTCTCTCTCTCTCTATTCGACCGGGCCTTATTATAACAACTGGTTTTCAACGCGGCGATTTCGACGACGACGACGACGGTCCACTCTTATTAACTCGTCCGACCGCGATCCGAAGTACTACCGGACTCGGCGGCTGCGGCGGCGTGGGGCGGGACGGCAGGATTTGTGGTCCGCCACACGGGTCGCGATTAAAAATTTAATGTTTCGGCGTGTGCACGCGACGAAAATAAACGACATCGTTTTCTCTATATTATACGAAAATGTATTTTTATTAAATCAGTGGCGGCAATTCGGGGAGGGAACGCGAGAGTGCAGTTTGTCGTTTGACATTTGGTCGGAATGGTTACGGACAAAATAAAAATACAAAAAAAATTAAATTAAAATCTTACGCAAACGCATTATTTAGACTTTCAAATGTTTCGACGAGTATTTAGTATACGCAATATTATAATATAACGATAAAATAAATATAGAAATACCGCAAATATCACGATTATTAATCTGCAAACATTTCACGAACACAGTTTCCCTTTGCGGAATTCGAATCCCGTATATTATTTTAACGATTGTTTTTCGGATTCCATTTCGTCGTACATCTCCTACAGACGTCTCGGCGGCGGTCCCTGAAAATTATATCGTCTCGCGAATGAAAAATTTATGTTTACTGATATACTGGTAGGAGTGTATACACCTATAGAAAACCGCGCGCAAATTACAGTGGACACGCGGCGGCGATCGGAATGTCTCGCGGGACTTTCCGACCGCTCTATAAAAGCGTATCGCTTACGCCGCGCTCTTGGAAGAAACGACAAACACCCGGGAATAAGAGATGCCGTCTTGGTTTCGATACGGAATACTTTGATAAAAAAAAAAAAAAAAAAAAAAAAAAAAAAAAAAAAAAAAAAAAAAGCGACTATATATAAAATATATATATATATATATTACGCTTTACCGACGAAATACGAGTACGTTCTTAAATATTTTTACCACCTCGTATTTCGCAGACTTTAGCGCCCTTTTCGTATATAATACAATTTCTCTCATTTCGTATTTGTCTGTTTTTTCGTTTTTCTACGTCTCGTATTACACTCTATCCCGGTGCTCGCGGTTACGGTAGTACATATTATAACAATATTGTCTGACCGTTGTACGTGTAATATACGTACATATTTTTTTTAACCGTATCGCCGCGAATACGTTTTTTTTTTCTGTTTTAAATAACAAACGAGCGCGGGTCCTCCACACCTCGTCCCGTAATAATATATTGTAATATTATTACTATTATTTGAGTGCGTGCGCGTCGTATATCGTCCGGGGTCGTAAATTATCGCTGCGGGACGCGGTAATAAACTGGTAATTTATGCGCGCGGGCAAATGGCGGCCGATTTTAATAAGCCCGTTTTATGACGCCGCCGCCTTTCTTCCGCATGTGAGACCGTAAACTTTTACGAGGCACCGAAAAACACCGAGCCAAGGGCAATATGGCTGCAGTTTTTACGACTGTGCCGGCCTCACACTATTATACACACACACACACACATATATATATATATGAATACCCTCGCCGCCGTCAAATATTATTATTGTTATATAATATTATCGTCTCGCGTAAAACCCTGTCTGCCGCCATTGTTAATAAATAGTAATGTACGGGGGACGAACGACACCTATAAGGCCTGCGCCACGGCACGGCGGTTGAAACCGGTGGCGTATTAGGGATTTTGTCCTGGACAATGAATGTGTCCGGAGACCAATTACCCCCCACCCCCCAATTTGTTTTAAATCATAATAAATCGTTAAACGTGACGAATACTATAAAAAAAAAATTACATTATATTAAATTATTATTAGCCCATCACATCCGCGTTACAAATTCCCATATATATATTTTGAACCGAACGATAACATATCGTATAAAATAAAAAAAAACAATAATTTGGTGTTAACTCTCAAATTCTCAAATTCCGTAATAATATTGAATAGAGTACAATCGATTGGAGTGTGTATAGTATTTTAATTCGCCTATAGAAAACGTGATTTCGATATAATACAAATATATCGCTATAGACGAGTTATAGCTATTGAGAAAAATAAAAAAAAAAAATAATAATAAAAATAAATAAATTAAATAATCCGTAAGAGAATTATCGTAATACGCCGACGATAATGTCTTGGAAACGTGATCGTCTATAGGAATTCGTCTGTGAAGCCGATTTTTAATGCTTTCCATTCGTATTTACGTGAACATATTATTTTCGTGTCTCTCGATGGGAAACACAGATACGGCGATAATTGCAACTGTGACGGCCTTTTATAAAATAATACACACGCGGCGGTATCGTATCGTCTAATGGCTGCGGCGGTGTTCGAAAACCGACGTGACCCGTCGGCCGGCCACCCGGTGTGGAGATATCGGATAATATATTACGATCATACTGTACGTACGTTAACAGAACGAAGAACGGATATATAGTATTTATTATTTTTTTTTTTTTCCTTTAACAAACTAGATTTTTGATTTTTTTTTTTTTTTTTTATTATTATTATTTCCCAACGCGGTATTTACGAGCCCGCCGCCGCACGGATGGGCACACTGCGCGCAGACGATAAAGACAATATTATTATATTATCATAATAATAGTAATAAAATACCGGCACGTATAATCGGCGGCGAGCGCCCACTTTGGGGCCGACCGTGTGAATTTAATATCACCGCCACGCGGACGACACACCGGGGCCGGCCCGGTTTGCTCGGGGCACTCGTTTGCGGTTACGAAAACCACGACGACGACGACGACGACGGGGGAAATTTTACATACCCGAAGTCGGGGCACCCCAACGGACGCCGTAATTATTTCGCAACCGACCGATTGGCGACGGTTTCAGTCACGGCAACACGGACGAAAAGCGGCGTTCGCGACGCTTATGTTTACCCGGCCGCGGTGGGAAACCATCAAACGTACACTTTTCGCGTGTGTCTCCGATACAAATACAATTCGATTCGGTGTTGCGCCGACGATAACCCGCAAGATATACCGCCTCCCCTCGCCGACGAAACATTCGATTAAGCCGCTTAATTTCCAGACGGGTTAGTATCGTAATTTCCGTTATTGGATTTCCGAAACAAAAAAAATTATATTGACGACGACGACGTACGATCCGTACCCAACGAACATTATCGTCGACGCTCCGTAAGAATAAATCGGCACGGGGAACGTCTAAAAAAGCAAAATGTATAAGAAAAAAAGACAGGTTTACGGGGGGTTAAATGTTTTGTTTCCTATTCAAATTTCACTGTACCGTACATTTGAACACACAACTATTATATAAACGTCCGAGTTTCGTACGCATTTCCCATAATGCTATATCACGTTACCGGTACGCGTTTAAATCGAAAGTGGAATTTTTTTTTTTTTCTTCCGAAAACCGAACAATTGTACTACGCCTGTATAGTATGTGTAGTTTCGATTGTCATTATATTATTTTACAAGACAACGCCGCACATGCACGTGGCGTCGGACTTTTTTGAACCGAATAAATTATGATTTTTTTTTAACCCGAATCATTTTCGGACGTGTCAGGCCGAGTCTATTATTGAGATGCCGCCAAAGGACAAATTACGATCAGGCAGGTATAGAAAAAAAAAATGAACAACCTTTTACGGACGACCATAAGATAATATGTAAAAAGTAAAAAAAAAAAAAGAGTGTCTGTATTTGTATAGGAATATTTTTTTTTGTTAGCGAATTACTCGAGTATACGAGGTGTGACAATAAAATAACGAGACTTTCTAAATATAACCTAAACTATTAACGTTATCTATAAAACGATTATTGAAATATGATTAGAAAACACTTATCTAAAAGTACTATGAACACTGATGGCATCGATTCATTTTCTTATACGTTAGTAGCCTTGTTATTAGTGCGAGTTCGACTATACTGCCGAAAAATGTTAGATATAAAAATCGAACAACATGTGTTAACATTAAATTTCTTGTTAAATTAAAAAAAAACTGCCGCGGAATCGTTTCGTATGTTATGTGAAGTTTATGGTGAAGAATGTTTATCAAGAGCTCGTGTTTTTGAACGGCACAAACGGTTTTGTAGTGGAAGGGAGGACGTCGAAGACGATGATCGTTCTGGACGTCCTACCACGTCTTCAACAAACGAAAACGTTGAAAAAATCGACAAAATTAATTAATCAATATTATTATAAAGAGGTATTAATTAAATTAAGAGAACGTGTCAGAAAGAAGCGACCAGATCTATGGAAAAATGGCTGGGTTCTTCACCAAGACAATGCTCCAGCTCACAGTGCATTTTCAATTCAACGTTTTTTAACTGAAAAAAAAATGTCTGTACTTCAACATCCCCCGTACTCGCCAGACCTTGCTCCTTGTGACTTCTTCTTATTTCCTTCTTATTTCTTTTCCCATTTTCAAACAGTTGATGACGTAAAAATGAAAACGGCAGAACTTCTAAAAGGGCTGAATGAAAGCAACTGGCAACACTGTTTTCAAGAATGGCAGCGACGTATGCAACAGTGTATTGATGCTGAGGGAAGGTACTTTGAAGGTGATAATCATTAAATTATAACATTTTTAAAATAAACAACTTTTATTCAAAAAGTCTCGTTATTTTATTGTCACACCTCGTACTTACTCTCTTCTCGATTTTTTCTCGGTTCACAGAAACGCGTATACTTAGTTATTATTGTCGAACATCGCTAATACGGTGCACGTTATCATAACCATGGTTCCCTATACCCACGGATAATCTGTATACGACATATAGGTACGAAATCATATGAGCTACATCACAAATGTAAAATTGTTCCTTATCGTCCGTATCGGGAAAATAATCTTATCGCTGCTGTTTTTAGTGCTCGCGAGACCCTAACGAATTCATATACGCCATATTTATTGATAATCGTACCAATATAGTCAACACACTTTTAATATTACAACCATTGTACGCATCATAAAATATTTAATTATATGAATAACAACACCGTTAAAATTGTTTAATATATATACGAATTAATTTTAAATTAAACTTTTGTTTTTTTTTTTTTTAGTGAAAACAGAATACTTTTTTTAAATTATTATTTTAAAATAAATATTAACAATCATTTTAAATCGAAAACATAAGAGATGGATCAGCACTATTTGACAAATGCCAAGATTTTAAAAGTTCAAGTTATTATTGCGCAGTATTATAATATTAACAAAAACAAATGATTAAAACATTTGGATAGAACAAAAGGTGCATTGCATTTATCAAATAATGCTGATTCGCCTTGTATATTAAACTAACAACAATGAAAAAAATAAAATTTTAGTCTGAAGTTCGGTTATTGACGATTAATTTTAATTCTGACTTTCTGACTTTTTTTTTTTTTTTTGTTTATCGAATAATATAACATAATAATGTTTAATGTTTGTATTATAAAATATACACATTTATAATTATTTTACGTTATAGTTTTTACCTTTTTGAGGAAAATCTGAATTTTAGATATCTGGGAAATAATTTGTCGGTCTTCTTATTTTTTTCCTAGGTTTTTTTTTTCCTCGAAATTCAGCATCACTTAATTTTATGCGCTTTCCACTTGTAAAATTATTGGAAAAAAAAATAAATAAATAAACGCTGTTAAAACCTATTACATCTGTCTGTTTTTCTGTCAATCGGACTTGACGAGAGACGATTGGGTAATGAAAACAATTGTTTGATGGGTTCCAAACTATTAATATCTGATTTGATAATCTAATTGTTATAATACGGGGAATACAACAGTTATTCATATTTTTTTTTTTTTTTTTTTGTGAATAATTTATAATTCTTTTAAAAACTTATAATACATTAGAAATATTTATAACTTTTGTTTTCCCCATCAAAAAAATTCCGCCCCCCCTCAATCCAGCACTGCATACATACTAAACAGATTGCCCTCCGTATAGTCTGGTAAAAATGTGTTACCTAATTTGTAGTACTCGGATACCCAAATCATGAATAAATCGTACAATCTTCTTCTACCCTGACCCGGCAATGTGAATTTTAAAACCACATCTCCGAAAACGCCAATTTGTATTCAACAAATCAAGCTTTTCCTTATTATAGTAGCTTGGCCGAAACATATACATTTCATGATTAAATACGTAAATGTTGTATTATTTCAATCAATGGAGGTTTTTCCAACGCGTATACTCACTAAAAAATTTACGACTGCGGTATTTCGTACGCGAAAATACTTTTAAAAAGTATACGAGTATCACAGTCCGCCACTGCGCCAATTCGTCCGGTATTTTTAGTTTGCGTGGACATTTTTGTTAACGTTTCCCGCACAACAAATATATATTGGCTTTATCTCGTCACGATCGAACAAGGAATTAATTTCTCGTACCCTCCTCTCGATTCAGGGACGAAATCCTATTGTGCCCGTTGTCAGTAAACACGCGTGCGTAAATATAATACATAGACACACACCGTAACTAAAAGTGACGGCCCGATTCGGATTACATTCCGCCCGGAAGGGTTGCCGGCCGCCGGTATTTTGACCCTCGTGCGAAATCAAATCATTTTACACTCAGTAGAGACGTGCGGCGTCCTTTTATAATAATATTAAGGGACGCGGTTTTAATTGAATTTTCGCGACCGTTTAATATGGTTTTTTTTACTTGCTTTTTACTCCGTACAATAGATTTCCGTTAGGCGACTATTGAAAAACGATATGTCCAGTGTAGTGTAGTTCGACATTGGGCCCGTTCGTTTCGGCATCGTAACATTACAATATTTTTTTCAAAATATAGGCAAAATACCTCGTGCACGGGAAAATAGGGCTCAAGTCAAGTCAAACAAAAAAAAAAACATCGACATTTCAGTAGAGCTAAACTCATTTTACACGTACATAATATACTGTGCACTAATATGCAATAAGTAAACTTGACCCATTATTATGTGCCACGAACAGGGCCAGGGCTTTAGCTATTTCTATTTTTTGCCGCCTCTCTCTCTTGAACGACTTAAACGTATAATATAAACGGGCGAAGTTAGAGTAGCTGGAGCGGCTGAGTCCCATTTATAATCGAAAATGCCCATAATAACTTTTCTGTTAATAATTAATAAAATATACTTCATTATCCATAAAATACTTTGTTACAGAGGTACTAAATTAAAAAAAAAAAAAAAAAAAAACCTAATAATTCACTGTTCTTGCTTTTTTGTCTGCAAATATTTTAATTAGTTCCGAGAAGTCCGAATTTTGAGCAATGGCATTTTCGATACCTAGTGTAGCTAGGGATGTCAATGTGTCTTGTAATATGGTTGACCTTAAGTAAGTTTTTATTAACTTGAGTTTAGAGATACATCTTTCTCTGTTTGTAACAGTTACCGGTATGGTCAACATTGTCCTCAACGATACCCATATATTTGGGTATAAACCGTCTAATTGAATTTTTTTTTAAATTACATTTAGTACATCAAGGGGTGTATTATAATTATGGATGTTGGTCAAACGTTGTATATTGATAAGAAAAACTGTGTCAATATCACTTTTTGATTCAAAATAGTTGGAGATCGGCACGATATTTTAGTAATTAATCGATTACAATTCATCGTTATTGAAACTAGATATTTTACTGAAATTATAAAGAAATCCCTACATTTCTGTATGTTCCGATAACAATTCAATACTGTCTGTTAAATGATTAATTCTAATTTTGACGCCTGTCGCGCGCCCTTCTGATTTTGGCGCCCTGTGCCGCGGCACGCGTCGATCGTATCTAAACCCGGCCCTGGCCACGAACAATGGCCATATTCGTTCGAAACGGTTTTTGTACAAATGTATCGTTTTTCTTCCATGACGGTTGACATTTATCCGTTTTAGCCAATTCGGAATTGACATTCCGGCGAACGTGTTGAGCTATTTGTAGGCGTTTTAAGATCGAATTTCGACGAAAACCGTATAAATCACGATAATATCATACGCTATTTACCACAAATGTATGCGATTAAAAAACTTTTTGGGTTCCATAAAAATACACGAGTATTTCGTTCTCGTGGTTTTCCCCGTTTTATTTTTTTTTTTTACCCGTCGGATAAGTATCGCGGTGTGCTACGCGTCCGAACGCAAAAACTTTCGCCGCGTCGTAGAGAAGATCATCGTCGGTTCGGCGAGCGTGGGAAATTCGCATGATTCGCATTGTGCCCGACCACCGCACGCGGTAACAAATAATTAGGAGGAATAAATTATCGCGTTATCAGGGCCGCACGTTAAAGTGCGACGGGGGGGGAGGGGGGGGGCCGGTAAACTGTCCGTATATTTAGGTCCGTTCTAATCCTGTGATTGTATTTAAAAAGGGGGCGGCAAAACGCGTTTTATACGTATATTATTATATCCTCGCGTCATCGGGTCGTGCCGGTACCCGTCGTCTTCGCCGCGGCGGCGGCACGAAAAGAAACGCTAATCTCGGACGTCCCATCGCCGACGGTCGTCGCGCGTCGTCCGTCGACTAGATGAAATCAATCGCGAGCTTTTTAACCCGTCTGTGTTTCACTCTCTCGTTCTTTTTTTTTTTTTTTCCTGTTTATCTCCCCCCCCCCGTGCGCGCGCGAAACTTATAACGACGCGTCGGCTTCTTTTTTTGTGCTCTCCCCTTTTTTTTTTTTTTTTTTTTTTTTTTTTTTTTTTTTTTTTTTTTTTTTTTTTGCCGGTCTCGATGTGCGCCAGATGAATATCGCACACGAAAACACACGGTGACGTCCCGATCGCGGCTCCGATACGCCGCGTCGTGTAAACGTCCCGTACGCGCACACCCGACCGAGTGCATATAATACGCATAAGAAATACCTACGTATATCCGATAACCACCTGCCGGTTACGTATATCAGTGTCTCCGGTCGCAGGGTCTCCAGGAGGATACGACGACAGTCTCACGCACAATAGCGAATAAATAAAAAAAAAAAAAAAAAACAAGCAGACTCGACGCGCGTGATTTACACGGGCCGGCGGCGTTATTGTTTCGCCGAGTGTGTGTGGTTTTTTTTTTTTCTTTTCTCGAAAATCGTGACTTACGACTTCCGTCGACTTCCTATAATCTCGCGTGCGACCGCGGCGTATAATAATAATATTATTATTATACGTACGCCCGGCTTTAATTGCCTCGCGTCACCGGATTATAATAATATTGCGACGAGGCTCCGGCGTATATAACAATTAGGGCCGGTTGTTCGGTTCACGATCGAATTGCGATTAAATTACAATCGACGGTTAACAGGACGCCTACACGTGCCGTAAACTTGTCGGCGGCAAACCGTTTTGCGCGGACCAAGAAGAACCACTCGATATCCTGTAGCAGTGGCGCAACAAGAGAGCCCAAATCTTGGGGTTGCTACAATTACGAATCGTTTACATAGTCCCTTACACGTATCCTACCCCAACACCACAAAGGCCCTAACATTACATATTGACAGTTTTTAGATTGCACTCGTCTCGGATTCGCGGTAACGTTTTTGGAAAAAATATTTATAATTACATTTTAACGTGTCGAACGTAAATTTCTATCGATATTTGCAAATGCGTTTGATATTTCCTCGGGAACAATGTCATTAGCTTAGGTGGTCTCTCTCCATAATTATGGTACTTAAATTAGTAAAGTACGCCGCTTCGCAGCCAATTTTTCAACCTCCTCACGGAGGAAAAACTTTGTTCGCACGTCGCAGAACTGACAGGCACGGTGAATTCATCCTGCATTAACTTGTACAAGTTTGGAAATATTTCTTTATTTATTTATTTTTTTTTTTTCCCCCAGTTTTTTGCTACAAGTAATTCTGGTTTTTAAGCACTCTGTGTTTGAATTTATTATGTCCTGAAATCATAGAATATATTATAGAATTTGTCTAAAATGTAATAATTTTATTACGTTAGGTACTTAATAACTTATTTAATATGTTCCTTATAATGCTGAATAAAATGTTGACTATTTTCATAATCCATATCTTTTCAAAATGATCAATGGTTTTGTCCATTTGAAGATTTTCATTTGAAAACCGAAACTTTAAATTATTGAAAATTGTATTTGATAATGACTTGCAATTACAAAATTCAAAACAAACAATATCACAATAGATAACGTTGAAAATTTAAATCGCGAGGACGAGTTAATCAATTATCGCTGTCGACCGTTTATGACGTCCTATACTCCTATCGTTGGCTTACTATCGTTCACGATTAAAGATTATCTTCCAGTAATCTCAACATGACGATATGATTGGTACTTATTCACTATAATAGTAATGATATAATATAAATTATAATCTGTAGGCGAGATAAGAAATTAAATCTTACAAAATAAAATTACGTTGTTATAGCTATAGATATTTGAAATTTCAAAGACGTAGACACAGGTCCGTAGTCCTCGGTAGCATCACCGAAAAATTACACAATGTAGAAGATAATATTTCCCCGTGTCGTAGCGATTTTATTTATTTGATATAAATAAATATAATATTTTGTACGTTTTCCATACATGTATAACTTTTGATAATATATTGGTCTTATCGACAAAATAATAACGCTACGACACAGTCAAAGCTCTTGTCTTTCACTGGTAAAAATTAGATTTCTTAAAATATAACTGTTTTAATGTAAACATTTCAATTTTGTTAAATATTTTTGATTGTAACATGCTACGGCCTACGATATAGCCACGGCAAACAACGCCATTTCCGGAGCGTTAGATTCTCGTTTTGGCGTAGCGTCCAATTTAAGACCTTTGCCATGTTATACTCCGTTAACTTCTCGTGAGCCCGTTTTGCGATTCTCGGTTTAACCTCCGGTTCGGCTAAACTTCGGTTATCGACTGGCTCGTGTAGGTTAACATATTGCTGGTACTACAATCACAGATTTGATTCGGTCCAATAATTTCACAGAGTAGAGAGAATAATGATTTTCTTTTTAGCTAAGATTGCAAGGTCTGCGTTGAGTTAATCGACCATCCGAGATCGGTTAAACACTGACCCGTATTTAGTTGTTTGAGCTATTATTATCTTAACATATAATCGTCGCAAAAGAATCTCTCAATAAACAACGATTGTATTTATTTTTTGCGATCCATTTGGCGATTGTCGGAAAATTATAAATTTAGAATATTAGGGAACGCACGCGAATCGGATTTATAAAACCGAAGAATTTGAATGTTTATCATGAATTATATAGGAACGTCCGTTATTTTCAAAAATAAATCATATACAATAGTACGAAAAGATTTGCAGATCTGATTTCTGTGTCTGGAGTTTCGACTGTTACAAATACAATTCGTTTATACCGGGGGCGCGCGTTTCGATGTGATACAATCGTATTTGAGAAAAAAAAAAAAAAATAAAAATAAAAATAAATTGAATAGTCGTTGCCGACCGTATCGGCAATATTAATGGGAATATCGCAGAACGACCGATGTTAAACGGTGACAATCGCAGTCTCGGCGACGACGGTGTCGATTAACTAATCCACAGCCCCAATCACTTGTGCGAAAAACCGTCGTGATTGAAATCGAATCTTCCGGCGATGTGGGGATGCGCGGGGTACTGTACGGCCGACGTCCCCCCGATGACGACGTCGGCGACGCGCCCGGGAGGTCCGGGAGCGGCGGCGGCGGCGGCGGCGGATTAAAAACGAAATGATAATTATGATATAGGAGCGTAAAACTGGCGACGGCGGACGTCCGCCCGATAACGTCCTATACGTGTGTACATAATACTTATTATATCGTAATATATAACGATATAAACGAGCAGCGCTGCTCGCACACCGACGGCCCAAATTACGCATATTATGTATAGGTACCCGACCGGAAAACGTAGGTATAATAATAATAATAATAATAATAACACTTTTTAGCCCGGATATCCAACCGGTTGGAATGGCGAAAACATCGGCCGGACGAATAATTATTATACGACGGGCTACCAATAATAGGTGCGCGTTGCAGTTTTCGGCCGATGCCCCGGACACCTGCTGCTCGGCCGTTGCCGCCCCTGCCCCGCCGGACTTCCGTCTCGGTGCTCCGCGAAAAACACGCCCGCCGACTATTATCGCCGCCGCCGCCTTTCCCCTGCACATCATATAATTTCACGCGACGGGCAATATTGTCGTAGGTATTATTGGTTCCCATTACCGGGGCACCGTGGACTATACGAAAAAAAAAATAATAATAATAATAAAAAAAAAATGTACATTAATCTGACCCGGGATGTTTTTAATACGGCGGTACCGCCCCTGTGAAAACCCCGAAGAAATTTGAACATTAAACGCTTATAAGGAAAAATTACCAACATAACGCTGGTAACATTTTGTTGTGCACTTTTTTTGGGGGGGCCAAAATTATTTTTATTTACATTATACCACATATTGTAAACTAGAAAATTACAAATATCTATAAATAACCTAAAAACATCCAGAATTATATTGAAAATATCAAGTGAACATTTCAATATTACTGAATCCAAACAAAAATACCGATTCGAAATTAATAGAAACCGTTAATGCGTTCTCTGTTTGTTTCTGGTTTTCCCCATTTTAATGACAAGTGTAAGATAAAATCAATTTGTCAGATTGCCAGAAATTACTTCTGATGATGTTGATGGTCAAAGCAAGATTTTTGGTCGAAAATTTATTTGCAGACAGAAAATAATACACACATCATAGTATGTATAATCTATATATTTTTCGCTTAGGTTAGGTCGGTTTAGGTTATTGTGAATATATATTTAATTTTTCGTATGGGCCGTGGTGCCCCTAGGGCACGGCGGTGCACAGTTTGGGAACCGATGATTTATAACCTAACCTAAGCGAAAAATGTATTTGCTTTTACTATGATGTGTGCTTTTTTTTCTGTCTGTAAATAAATTTTCGACCGGAAGTTATACTCCCCAATCATTAACATTATCACAGATGGTTTCTGATGAACATTTCGTCTAGTTGGTTTATAGAAGGTCAAATGTTCATTTTTTTTTTTTACACTTCTTTAAATATTGAAAAAACCAGGAAAAAAAGAGAACACAATAAGTAACGGTTTTTTTGTTAATTTCGATTCAGGATTTTCGTTTTAGTTCATCATTTATCCATTTACCAGCACTTTCCACACGTGGTATAATTTTCAAAATATTTTAAATTTACGAGTTTATTTTGGTTTTATGTGGTCCGTATAAATGGACAATAATTTAATCCAAATTTCAACATAAGTTGTACCGAATGGTATTGAACAAATTGAGCGTTATGTCGTTATTTTTTTCCTTATAAGCGTTTTAAGTTAAACAATTGTCTCGCGGTTTTCACAGGAGAGCACCACCGCTCGATTTTATCTGAAAAAAAGGGCACCACCGTCTAAAAAGATTGGGAACCACTGATTTAGAGAATAAAATTATTAACTCGAGTTAAAAAAAATACAAAAGCAGGCCTTTTCGATTAAAAGTTAAATTATGAAAATTAAAAATAAAAAATGTTTGATTCATAATGAATTATTGTTCGGAATCTTAATAATTATTGCACAATGAAAATATACTATCATAGAATCGATTAAAAATTCGAATGTATACATTGAAGTTTCGAAAAAACCATACTCAATTATTCTTAACGTTAGGTTAAGAGGTCATCATTTACCATTTCTGTCTTTCTAATAGGTAATATAGCATAAATTGGGTTAGAAACGAAAAGGCCTTTAAAGTATGTTTGAAAAATGAAAACATCAATAATAAAATGTTTAGATGACAATATTTTTAGGACAACCTCGTTGGCGTTTTACAATTCTCTAAAAATATTTATTTCAATATCGAAGGTGCAACAAATCGTATTTTATATTGTGGAGATAAAAATATCTATCATTGATTAACTTATGTATTTTCATAATAGAAAATCTCAATTTTCACTTTGTCCAGTAAAAACTATTAAAAAAAAGTACAACAACGTTCTGCTGCATACATTTTTTACTTATATATTAAAAATTACTTTCTAGGTTAGTAATTATGTCGATAACGGCGTATCCTTTACCAACATTTAAATTCGTACAGTGTAAATAATTTATACTACAAAAAACGTCGATGAATTATATTATTCATATTTAGATCAACGAAATTATAGTTATAAATTCGATTCACCGGGTAATATACGCAGTTGTGAAATAAATAATGTTTTACCGCGATACGCGTTACTATAGCAAAACCGTAAGCTATCTCGAATTTATCAATTTATTTTATTGCTTTTGATATTTCGTATCCTATCAGCAATTAAGTACCTATAATGCATTTATATTAAGTGCACCTATATATACAGGGTCCAGGTCATGTACAACTGTAGGTTAACTTTATACAGTTTTTTTGTAATTTAGTTTGCGGGTTTTTTTTTTTTTTTTAGTTTAGTTTATACATACAACTAAATCGTGTGTTTTTATTTATTATTTTTTTCACTTTGCATACAACATTTAAACGAAGAAAAATAAACCGTTATTTCAATCGATCAAATCGGCAAATAATAATGAATTGACTATATGCGTGAAACTGTCAACGCCGTATCGGGTGGTCAGCGTGCTATAAGTTGCACTCGTGTCAAACCACTTGTTTCAAAAGGTAATGTACCTAACAGTCGTTGTCCTGTACCTATATAAATAAATAACTATGTATGTGATTTCTGATCTTTAAATGTTGTATGCGCACATCTACATCTACACGAACCTGAAAAAAGTATTACTCTTAAACTTGTATGTTTAACAATAATTTCGACCAAACTTTAAATATTGATAAATTAGTGTCTATTTTATTAAACTATAAGTTGAAGGTCACTGCAGAGAATAAAATTCACTATGTAAAATTTTAGTGATCACGTTGTGAAATTTTTTCGGATTTCACCAAGTATCAGAAGAAAAAACCGATATCCTTATTTTTTAAAAGGTGTAATGCATTTTCTCGTAAAAAGCGATTTCACTAAACTATACCACAATTTATGTATTGCTGCAAACACAGAAATTGTTTGGTTTACAATACTTGCACGGTAAATTGTTGATAGTTTAACACAATTCTAAAGATGCAAAATAATTACATTTTATGACTCAGGAACATATTAAAATAGTATTTTAATCTTCGGATTACCTATAAATAACCATAGATGTACACTATGCATAAGCCTTTAAGTTAGACCATTCACTAGAGCTATGCATTACAAAACAAAACTTAGGGTAAATAATTTTACTGTGGATAATTTTACCAAGCCGATACGTGACGTCACTTGTTTTATTAGGGATGAAGTGAATGGAGGGTAGTAATCGCCTGCTTCTGATACAATGATCAGCAACTATATTTGTTGTGAGATGGAAAAAAATTCTACTTTGACAAAGATCAGCGATGGATGTAGACACCAAAACAGGAATGTTGTCCTGGGTAATGCTCTTTTAAAATTAGTAATCGATAATTAAATCGAAATCACACAACAATATATGGAAAATGGCCATATTCAGATGGAGATAAATAATGTCCGTGCTAAAATTGAATGCAAGTTAAAAATAAGAGAATTTCCTATTACGGATTGTATTAGTGTATGTCGAGATTCTAGACCAGCAAAGTTATATACCTAGATTGCACGTGTTTTTGAGATTTAAAATCATTTGAATACTACTTTTCAATAAGACGTGGTCAGCGTTGTGTCGATTCTACTGTAGGTGATATTAAATGTTTAAAGTATAGCCAAGATGGATTTGTTCAATTTAAAATAATACATGATTTAAATGAATAATGGAAATTAATGGAAATTTATGCCCTAAACTTGAAAATACAATACCTTATCTTTTGAGTTACTTCCTCTATACAAACGTCAAATCAAAATAAAACCTGAGAAATACAAGCATAACTCTACCAAGAGCTGAAACAAGTATTTTCTAATCACGCATGAGATTACCATGACAACAACAACGTATTTTAATGATATTTACATTATTTTTACTATTTTATTGTACAATAATTTATTCAATGACTAATTTGATTTCAAATAGTTTTTTTTTATCGAACAATTATATTTAAGTGTGATATTGATGACAAATAGAAAGGTTTATTTTTTTTAATCTCCTGTACAATTTTTAAAAATCGAGTTACGAGGTCTCGATATATGTATTATATGGAGTCATAAATTAGGTTGACTAGTAACGACATTGTTATAAATAACGAAAAGGATGTGGGATCTGGGATCTAGGCATATACGACATGGCATTTAAACAAAATAATATACTATCATTTTCTAACAATAATGTTATCTATGTTGTTGTGAAACTTCTCTCCCTTCTCTCTTTAGTCTCTCTCATTATTAACGGGTGTATAGATGGTGTTAAGTTGTACGCTATCTTTTTCTAACAATGATGGCCTCTCCCTCTCTCTCTCTCATTGCTCTATGTCGGGGATAGATTCAAGTATAACAATATTACATCGAACTCGAAACTACAAGGCATTATTTATGTACTCGACGGAATAGTATAATAACAGCTATAATAGTTGTGTTCCAGTTTTAGAAACTAACTACTACTAACTACTATATTATTATATTAATGAACGCTTTCGCAAGATAACGTATACATATATTATTAATTATATTAATTATTATATTTGTGTATATAGCTTAATAATATTATGATAATACACATCGCTGTATTATAATAGTAATTAAACACGGATTTATGCGAAAGAAATTAAAAATATAATCATCGTCTAACATTATTATTATCAAACCGAGAATATTCTATGGTCCGGTGTTTAATATGTACACGTGTACCCGCATTTGCTGTCTCAGTCCAACTAACGGGTAACATAGCGATATACTGAGAATAACTCGTTTGATTATGGTATTAGAGCATCCATTATAATACTCAAAGAGAACAACATCCCGATGCGCTTTTTTTTTTTCAAAACATTTTATTTAAACGACCACGTCTTCAACTCGTAATGAGCGTATAAATATTAAAAATTATACGAGTAAAAAATAAATATGTATACATGAACATTGAACACGATTGGGGTTGTACCAACAACGAAGTAGCCACGATTCTTAGCTTAAGTCACTTAAACTAAGTCGCCAATGTCTTGCGAGTTGTCGATAAGTTGTTTGGCAGCTGCATTAGGGTGTAGCACTGGTCTATTAGAATGTTTGTTAGCAAACCTCTTGATTTCGTCCTGGATGGCTGATATCTTTAGATCGCGATATATGATGTCGTTCCTATCAAACCGGTGTGCTGCTACAATGGTACGAAGAGATCAATGACTTGGATGTTGGACATACTGGCACAGCCCCACAGCTGGACGCCATAAGTCCAAATCAGTTTGACGATGGCTGCGTTAAAGGAGTCGTTTGTTAGCAAGGTCTATGGTGGAATGTCTTCCAATTAGCCAATACAATTTGCGTATTTCTCCTTTGATTTGTAATTTTTTTTCTGTCAGGCATGACGTTTCCAATTCAGGCGAGAGTCATCTTTTGTGTGACCCAGCGAAACTTGGATATTCACAGTTATACGCAAAGTAAAATTTACGTGTTCCAACTTTTCACTATTGATTTGAATTTTCCAAAGTCTCGTCCAGATAAAGATATTGTCGATTGAGATCTTTAAGTTCTCTGTTGAAGTCAGCTGGTCCTTACTAGATGTTAAAATTGCGGTCATTGAGTCGTTGTTGGTAGGGATATCAGTTGTGTAGAATAAGTAAAAAATAGGTCTTAGGACGCTACCTTGTGGTACTCCGGCCGTTATATTTTTTCAATTTGTAATCGCTTCAACATACATGACTCTAAATTGTCGTTCAGACAAATAAGTGTGCGGCAATTGTTCTCGTAATTTCAAGAGTAGTCTTTTATGCTAAACTTAATCAAAATCTTGGGCAACGTCTAGAAATACTCCGCAGCAGTATTTCTTTTCTTCCGACGCCTTGTTCATCACATCTGTAACGCGATGAACTAGGTCGATGGGTTGAACGTTTGTTTCGGAATCCAAACTGATGATCAGGTATCTTTCTTCTATTAGTGGTTTTAATCACTGGAAAAAATATCTTTTCGAAGAGCTTTGAATTGCTTTTTTTTATTTCTTTTAAACGCACTTTTTGAAAAGTTACAATCGTTTAGAAATATTGACATAACATAATTGTTTCTTAACGAAGTGTATTGAACGTTATATTTGGTATAAAGGGAAAAACGCATTGTGATTTGACCTCCGGAATATTGTCGTCATTTAATTGTATTATGTTAGGCCTTTGAAAATGTAGCGAACCGGTAAATTCCCCCGAAATTCTATGGCACGTGCAGGCCCCTATCGCCGGCCCCGTCTGTTCGGGTGCACTGACGTGGTCCGGAAGCGGACCAGGGAATTAATGGAGCGGGGGTGGGCGGGAGAACCGGGTAATCGCTGCTCAATAACCTCTCCGCCACCGCCACTACCGCCGAGCGGGCCCGCAGTGGGCTGTCTTTGTTGCGCACTGCGGTATACGTATAGGCAGGCCCGCTGTGGTATGCTCGTTTATTATTTTATTAACGTCTCGTTTGCCAAAAAATATCGTCCGCGTCGATGGTGCGGCGGCAACGGAGTGAAATTGTATAGCGGCCGCTAGTGAGAGGGATAGAGAGTTTTCCGCAGACACGTCCGATGATAGATGACCGTTACCCGGACGGAAAGTGGCGGCGGCGGTGGTTAGCTCTATACATATATATATATATATATATACGGCGCGTTTGATGAAGACAGATGACCGGCGATGAACAGTCGCGCCGCGGCGTCGTCGTCGTCGTCGTCGTCGTCGTCGGCCGCGGCGCGGTGTACCTCCCTGCCGGAGCCTATCGCGCGGCGGCCGTGGCGACGCGCGGGCGGTAGCGGTCGCCGGCCGGGCCGCCTCGGGAGCGACAGCGCGCGGCGGCGGCGGCGGACCAACAAACAATTACAATATAATCATCGTCATCGCGAGCCGGGGCCCGCGCGTGTAATACAGGCCGCCGCCGCCGTACGAGCGAGAGTGCGGGCGGGCGGGCGGGCGGACGAGAAGGGACCGCGCGGTCGCGAGGTGTAGCGCGGCCGGCGGAAGAGGTGTGCTCGCAGCTCATTATTCCCGCCACCCACCCGCCCACTCCCGCGTACCGGCAAACTTCATCAATCCACGTCGGCGCGAGCGGGCGGACCGCGCCGGAGGGCTCGACCTGCCATGTCACGTACCGTATTATATACAAATATTATATATATATATATATATTTATTTTCAAGTTTTTTCTCTCCCTCTTCCCGCCGTCAACGTAATAATAATAATAATAATAATATCTGCCCGTCGCGCTCGCGCACTCTTTAGATGTTCCCGCCGCCGGTGTACGGGCCCAACACTCAATATAAATCATTTACCACCATCTTTCCGCAGGAGCCGCCGCGTCATCCATCATCTCTCCGGGCCGTCCCGTACCCCGCCGCCGAACGCGAGCTGTCCCGACGGCGGCCCGGAATATCCGTCGCGACGCGCGGTGAATAGGTGTCGAACCCTATCCCCCCCCCGCTCTTAATCTCTCTCTCTCTCATTGTATCGCTTTCCCGCCTCGTTCGACGTGCCCCGAGACGCGGTCGCGGTTTTCGGACGCGCCCGGTAAAACGTTTGTTTGCGTACGCACAACGGCCCCGGATGTGTAACCGCGTCTAATAAAGAAGTCAAAAACCGTCGATAGCCGCCGCCGCCGCGTCGATCCATCATCGTCGACGCTGTACGTCGCCACCGCGGCACGACGGACGGCCCGAAAAATGCCAACCGATCGGTCGGTCGGTCGATCGATCGTCAGCCCGTCGTCGTCGCGGTCCGTCGAGCTGAATACGCCGCGCCGGCCCACCTCCGACCTACCAGCAACCCTTTGACGTCGATTTCGTTTGGAAACGGTTTGACGGACATACGCGAGTAGCTGTGGCGGATAGGGCTATTTTATTTTCCCGGGTAATAAATTCTAGGGCCCCCCCCCCGATTAACGATCGCGTTCTATTTGATATGAATAAAGGAAGTTTTCGTTTTTGTTACGATGATGTAACGATTCGTCAGCATTGTCGAAAGATTATTCAATTAATCATATTTGCTCATTAACATGATCGAGTGCATTTGTTACTGGAAGAATCGGTGTTGTATCGCGTCCTCTTCCTACTCCTCGCTTTCTTCCTCTACAGAAATTACATCAGGCGATGCAATTTTATCGGTTATTATCCGGTCAGCGCTACTAGTGTCATTTGTGGCGACGTCCTCGTCAATTTCTGCATGTCCTGGATACTCCTCGAATTCTCGATAATCTTCGCTGCTTTCTGTCACGGCACAGTAATCACCCTCGACAAATTTTGCTTTCCGAAAACAATTTTCTATGACATCAGGCCATGCTGCAAATAGGTTGTGCCGAATGCATCGAGTATGTTCAAAAAGAGACATTTTCGTTTCTTTCAAGTATCGTAAAACCAATTGTGTTCGATATTTTCGTTTTAAAACCTTGATAATTCCTATAATCGTTGAGATGATAATTTGCTTGTTGCATTTGATGGTAAAAAAAAAAAAAAACAAGTATTATGTTTCCAAGCGGAATATTAGTAGGGTGTGCAAGACAGTTACAAACAGTAAAATGTTCCTTTTCTGTTTCTTAAAAGAGACGTCTAATCGTTTTATCCGATTCATAAAAATATATGCCGTGGATAGCCGTGTCGTATCTAATCGTGAATATTATCGTCCGATAACCAGTGCACATTATTCGTTACCGTTATTATTCGCGGAGGTATTTCTTTAAATTTCGTAAATTTATATGAACATCGCGTTGGCAAGGGAGAGCGCCTTGAATCCGGGAACATATTATCCAGAGTTAATTACGGTGGTTGAACGTTGTAAAAATCGAGGTACTCGTAAGAACGAGCGTATTAAACGGGTTCTACTGTACGTATATTATTTTATTTGTTTTTTTTTTTCGCATACACACTATCGACGGTCGTAATAATTAATGAATATTGTATGGACTTTGCGTTTCGGGTCTATCGGAAATACGAAAACGCATTTGTACAGTACCTTGGCCGGCGGACAAGCGCAAATACTACTTGCAGTGACACACGACCTCTTCACGACTATTATTATTTACATAATTTTTTCATTATTATTATAATAACGTCGAAGGGAAACGAGGTTACGGAGGGCATAAATTCCCCCGCCGGTTTGACCGTCCGCCCCGCCGTGTTATACAAACAGACGATTTGACATCGACGCCCGTCACGCGTGGGCCCCTCGCTCTTTGCGCGCGGTAGTCGGCGGTGACGGACACGGACGGACTATTTACGCCGCGGTGGCAACAAAACATCATACTCGGCAGTGACTTTCATAATATTATTATTGTGTTGTGTTTGTACCGGCCGACAGAGAGAGAGAGAGAGAGAGAGAGAGAGAGAAAAAAAAATAAAAAAATGATTTTAATAATATATTATTATAACGCGTGTTTGTTTGGACAGCTCGTTTCCGGATTCGTATATTTTGTACGTATATATATATATATATATATACGTCCCGTCGTCGAAGTCGTAATAAAATAATAATAATCGCGTCGCCTCGGTACGTTTTGTATGAGCGTGTTTTTTTTTCCTCTCCCCCTACTGGAAATTCGTTTCGGATCTCCGAATCCATTCGTATACGTTAGGTATAGTCGGTAGAATTTACAAGTGCCGAGCAAAAGTCCGATTAGTCAATCCACATTTCGGATTGAGTAGGATTCCCAATCCGTATAATCCGGATAAACGGTAATATTTAATATATTTAAAGTTGTCGACGACATTATAACGAACATCGATAATTTTAACGAGTTTAATAACTAAAACTGTGACGGATCTCGTGGGAGGACAGTTCAGGAGATCCACGGTTAGTATCTGCTGATGAAATCGTTCCTCTTTTCGTTCCCCGGATACGATTCCCACGTTAAAGTGACTTCCCAAACTCAGGATTCAATAAACGTCTAGTGTTTAATGTCCGCCACGAGAATATTGTGATTAACGTTGCCGGTTGTCATACAAAAATCATTAAGTTGGACAATTATTGATAAATCGAATTTCAAATAATCGTAGTGACACTAATCCGGGTTGTACAACGAACCGGATATCAATAGCTCGTCGCACAATATTTATTATGCGGTCTGGGGCCGCGAATCCAAACGAGAGCTTAATCATCGTCGGCGTGATTTGGGTAAAAAAAAAAAAAAACAAAAAAAATTTAAACAAAAAACCGATATTTATAATAACATACGGAGAAAAACGAGACGACAATAAATCTATTGTTACGACTAAATTTTATCCGTTCGGCGCGCGCGCGCACAATAATACAGTTAGTCGTCGTACAACCTCGAATAATAATCGGCCGGTGGTTTTCGTCACCCGAAAATATACTTGCCTTACGGGCATTATCAACGTTGTCGATGTGTCGTTCAAAGACGATAATATTATTATTATTATTATTATTATTATTATCATTTTATTGTTAGACGAACACACAGAAAAGCGACTGACGGTGCACTTGTAACAAAAAAAAAAAAAAGAAAAAAAACGACGAGTGGCGTGCCCGGTATACCTTACCAACCCGCCTCCTAATAACAATAATCGCGTTACCCGCGCAGCATCAGTGGCAGCTGATGTATAGCCAAACGTATACGATATTTATACAAACGTCAAAAATTCTTCACGTGTGTCTATATATATATATATATATATAAAAAAGAATATTTCAAGCGTATTCGGGCACGTTTTTCGTGTATCGCTATAATCCGGATACTATACTATGCGATTAGGAAGTAGTAGACGAATATACACGTCGTTATTATAATATATATATATATATATATATATATATATATATATATATATATATATATTGTTGTCCGCGAAGACGAGACTGCGTGGTACGAAAATAAAAAAAAAAAAAAACGACGCGTGGAAGACCTGGAATTATTGTTATTTATATATATATATATACCGTTGTATACCCCGAAGGGTTTTTTCACGGGCAATCCGTAATATTATAATCGACTTTTTTCTCTCCTATACTTACCTATACAATATTATACTATACAATACACGGCGTTCACGATTTTTTAACATGATATTATTACACTAATAATACGCGCAGTTTGCTGATAATAATGTTTATCGGCGTATGTGTGTCGTGTACACGCGTATAATAATATTATTATCGTCTCGTAAACCGCAAAATTCGTTTGTTAATATTCGTTTTTTGCGGTTTTCTCAACGAAAAAAAAAAAAAAATAATAATAATAATAATAATAAAGGCACACAATGTAGTATGGCTATGCCATGCGATATATTTTTTTCTTTTTTTTTTAGACGGAAGAACCGATCGAAAAGTGCACGGTATAGGTCAACGTGCCGCTATAATACCGGTGTTGAGGCGTGGACAAATAAAACGTACATGTAAATAAATAAAAAAATTAAAGTATAATTATCGCTCAAAAACCGTCTGGATAAGATAAACGATAATAAATATCATCAAAATAAGACTCTGCTGTTATTACTGTTATCGTGTCGAATTTCCTTTTTTAAAATAAACGATCGATGAAATATATTATCGTATTGTTTCGGATAAAACCGACAAAGAAATCAAAAACTTCTCGCGTTCGAATGGAAAATTTTTGGAACTGTTCAAGTTGCCGAGACCAATGGAGCGGATAATAAGACATAACAATAAACTAGATAATCACTGTATCAGAAACCGAACGTGTAGAATTCTGCAGAAACCGTCGGAATAGCAAGAGATTACTCTTGTTGGGGAAATGCAAAACCAATTGCTTTTACAGTGCTAGAAATAAGGATTAAATTGGAAAGTAAAGATAAATATGGCTGGAGGTCTGGTGGTTCTAAGGGCAGCTTTTTTAGCCCGTAAAAAGAAAAAGTTTTCCGGTGTAAAAATCATCCGTATACACAGTTCCAATGTACGTAAATACTTATTTTAAACAACTGTTTTCGTTTAGTTTTTTTTAGAAGTGTGAATGCATTCACAGTTTCTATACGATTTGAGTATTTTTAAATGTGTTATTTTTGAAAACAATATTTCAATATGAATATTATGTAATTATAAAAACAAAATGTCATTACGGATTGGACGAGTAGGTATTTTACGAACAGTATAAACCTATATGGAAACCAAAACTAAACCGTTCGTTTAATGCTTAAATGTAATAACAAAAAACAACTAAAATACACGTACTGAATTATTGCTTTTCGTACCGTTTCAAGCCTCTATCTGAGTGCCTAATTTTCGGTGAGATATTTTAACGCGACGATATTATTACATAACGAATACGAATTTTAAACAGATTTTGCCGACGTCCCGTGTCTTGAGACGGCCAACTTAAAAGAACGTATCTAACGGCGAACACTAACATTTTTCGCGAAGATTCAATTGGGGGTGCTTTCGAGGTAATAAAAGACGGCGGGTGTGGCCTGTAAGAGGTGAAAACGGGGTTTTCGAACAGAGTGGTCTTGTGTTACTGACGTATCATGACTACATTTAAAACGAGAGTATTTTTTTCCACGTTCGGAATTGGTTGAGACGTTTACGAGGGTTTTCCAAATTGCATAAAATATATTTTATTACGAACACAAACCACGAGTGATATATTATTATGCGTTTTTTGAATTCGGGCTAATGGACAACACAATAATGTTCTCCGCGTGTCAATATATTATAACATTCATTCCCGGGTCAGTATATTAAATATAATAAATTGTACGAAAAATAAATTACAGTCGTTTTGGTTGTTACACTGGTCGAGTGTATATTTATTTGACGGATGCGGTCGAGTAAATACTATAATAATATTGTTGGTATTTTTTTTTATTTTTTTATTTTTTTTAAATTTTTTTTTATTTTTTAAATGACGTCGGCGACGGTTGTTCGTTTCATTTTACACGATGACTGTAGAAAAAACCCATTTATTATTATCGTATATATTGCAAAGTAATATATTTTCGAACAAATATTTAATAAAAAAAAAAAAAAATAAAATAAATAACTAAATAAATAAATGACCAATAGCTTTTTAACGTTTCAGCTAAATTTATACGTGTTAAAGTTATATAATACTTTCTATATTCAAAATTGATTTATACCTACGGATAGATGATAGTAACTCACGCGGTGTTTTTTTATTATTATTATTATTTATATTTATTTATTAGGCGGACCGCTATATTATTATAATAGCACTTTTTTAGTATAAAATACGATATAACATTATACGCTGCATTTATATGTATATATTTTATATACCCGCAGCTGAAACCCGCTTTTAAAATCGGAAATAACAGGGGGGGGGGAGAATCTCGTGCGAGTCGTCTCTAATTATACAAGTCGTGAAAATAACATATATATATATATATATATATATATATATGTGTGTGTGTGTTTGTGTGCGGGTTTCGATATAATTTACGATTATTACCGTGTTTTTTTTTTTTTTTTTTTATTTATTTTTTAATTTATATTTACTTTTAAAACTCTCTATAACGATAAGTATCACTTTGACGCACATAAATATCAACAGAAAAAAAAAAAAAAAACAACACAACACTACACAACCAAGCGCGCGCGAGCGATTATCTTATTCGACGCGGGTAATGTGATGTAAGCGAGTTGTGTGAAATCTAGATAAACCCGCCCTGCCTAACTGGCATTATAATAATTTATATTTTATACTTTTGTATATTTATATATATACTTTATACTTATATTTTTAAACTAATCTAGTTTATGTCCAATAATAAACGCCGCGCGAAGACCGCACGAAACCCAATTAAGAATATTATTATCGCTTTTTAACGCTCTCTCGTATATACGGCCAAACGTCCGGATTTCGTATTATTGAAACAATTTTTAAAAAAAAAATCCCACACACTAATGTACACCGACCTGGCTGGATAGACTGGAAACGGCAATAATGTTACGTGACTGTAAAGTGCGTTATTCTATACCGATACGTTATAACTATTACCGTCAAAGCTGGACATTTCACGCCCCGGGTACATAGGATACATAACCACCACCGACCCTCCCACGAGTTAAAACGTTTGTAATACGTTTTTTGTTCTCTTTTTTTTTTTTTTTGGTTATGGTCAATTACAAAAATAATACGAATTAATAAAATCACCACACACTAGGCGTTTTTTCCTTGCCGTTCGGGCCCTATGAAATTTGCTCCCTGTCGCCCTCCCCAAAATACGTCACTGTTATACGGCAGTATAACGCTAATATAATTGAATAGATAAAAAATTAAATTATAAATTATTTTTTCCGAAACACAGTTCATTTGGGCAGTATAATTTAATGTGGTGCTCGAAATTTCTCAGTCGAGACAGAAATTACTCAGGGTACATCCTGAGGGGAAGCGCGCCCGTGTGCCCTTCTATATTATACAACACGTAGAGGCTGGGTTAAAAATAAATGTCGGGAAGGGGCAAACTTAGTGGATTTAAAAGTGGACACAGGGGAATGGGAAAAGGCAGAATATGTTATAAGCATAAGGAAATTATCCCATTTTTAAGCGGATGCGCGTATTAACCCTTAATGTAGAAAACTGGACCGTATAAATGTAAACTGTAGAATTCTGGACGTACACAATAACTGGCCACCTTGCAAATCTGGATTACACATAAATCTGTTTCATGCACATTAAACGGATATGTGTACGTATCCAGAATTCTACGGTTCAGTTATGTACTGGATTTCAATTATACGTACCGTCCAGATTTATACATTCCTGGTTTATACGTGGATCCTAAATAAGTCGTGGACTTCTCTAATACATCGGCTAGATCCAGAATGCAACAGAAAAGGTTCTCTTGTGGCTTATTGGTCCGGAGCAAACTTTCTGGTGGAAATGTTGTTCGCCGGACGGGGGAAAAGAATCGCATCACAGTAAAACCAATACCAGTTGTTCGCTGGGAATCTAAAACGCTGACGTGTAATTGCGGGTTTGTTTGTATTTGTATTTGTATTTTTTTTTTCTCTCCCGGCACTTTCCATTGAGTTATCCCGGCTATGTCACTGAACGATATTATTATAGTTATAATTTATATATATATATGTAGGTATAAGCGATACGTTCCCTGCCGTTTATGGCCGTCCATTATATATATATATATATATTATTATATTTATATATATATACCGCCGTTCGTCTTTTCTATTTTTCTCTCTCACTCGGCGAACAAATGTACCGGAACGACGACGACGACGACGACGCGGAGACGTTGCCGCGCGGATAGATTAATGGGACAAAGTTGGCGCGAATAAACGACACTGCACGCGCGGATCTTATCGCGTTATTTGTCATCGGGCCATATGTTTAGTTTTGAAATTGTTACGCGAACGCGGCAACCGGCTGAGCACCGCAGTTATAATAATAATAATAATAATAATAATATACGAAAATACAGAAAGAAAGTGCCCTCGTATAATTTAATAATAATATTATATACGTTGCGTTGCCGTCGACGTCGGGCGAGATAGATAGAGCGAGAGAGAGACATAGTGACAGAGACAGAGACTGTGTGAGAGAGAGAGAGAGGAACAGAGAAAGAGACACTTAATACTTTGTCTTTTTGTCCTCGGCGGTGTACGTTGTTTCAAAAAATAAAAAAAATAAAAAATATATATAATATATATTAGGCCATCAACTATATCCTGCAGACTTCGCGGTGGCTCGTACGATAAATCGCGGTATATACAATATGCATTATAATATTTATTGGAGACTCGAGCCAACACCAACGACACCTATCCGACAAACGATTCTAGTTTTTTTCTTTTTCTTACCGTCCCCTAAGTAATTATTGTTTTTATAGGGGGCGGGGGACTGTTTGCTATTTTCAAAAAAATAAAAAATACCGCGTTATATTATCAACACGGATATATTTTTTTAATATAATTATGGGCTTATGGTGCCCAAATCTGGGGTTGCGCACAAGCCAACCCAAATAAAAAATATCCAATCATTTCGATCAATTTGCTCACGCCAAATAACTTCTGCTCCTTGGTTCGTCAGCAACCAATCTCTTCACAAAGACCTTAATATCGTGACAGTCGATAACATTACCAAAGCATACTACAAAAAAATTCCACTCCATTCCAACCCACTCGTTTCAAATCAACACTCTCGTAAGCTTCCGTTCCACGTCGTCTCAAAAGACGCAGGTGCCGTGATCTCCTCCTGATCTAGGCACTCGATCCTAAAGAAAATAAAACAATTGTACTTAATAAAGGGTCCTAACATTGGACGGCCTCCCTTATCACTGTTTCCGTGTTTATATTTATGTTATTTTTGCAAATTTGCTTATTGTGCTAATGTTGTACAGATTATTTTCCTAATAAAAAAATAAAAATATTTATAATACGATCATAAATATTATTATAATTATTATATTATCTGTATTGTTGCACTTTTGCCTTGTGTGTGATAATAAAGTATGTATTTTAACCAAAATCATCAATTTTTTTATTATTTTATTTGCACGAAAATAATTCCAAGTCGATTTAGATAGTATCGTCAATAGTAGTTAATAATTGCAATATTAATTACAACATAATTATTTGTTGTACCGTGGAAAATGTACCGATTAATGAAGAAAACGACGAAATAATATCTGTTACTACTATCTATGTATAGTATTTTATTTTTCCTTTTCAAAAATTGATTATTTTGCATATTTTAGAGTATAGGACTACGTACTATCGAAATAAGTTCGGCCCGAAACTAGTTTCGACTAGTTAAAACTGGGATTGGCCGTAGAGTTTTAATGCGTCAGTCGAAACCAGTTAAAAACCGTATCTGTAAAAAATATGTACCCTGCCGAAATAAAAAATAACGACGTTAGATTATCCTGTTTCTAACATGAATGGATTCCCTGTATATTTATCCGAATACACGTACACACGACCGCATTTCCTTTGGTTTGCACTAACGATATGAAAATCGCTTTTGGTAATCGTTTTTCACTAGATAAGACTATAAAGTTTCCTATAGAACTGATTAAAACTAGTCGAGGGTCGTAGTTAAGAGTAGTGTTGACGCATATCGGATTATAACTGTACCGCATGCACGTATATACACGTTACAGATCCTTAGACCACCTATCCTCGGCAAAAACGTATTTTTAATATATATATATTTTTTTTCTTTAATATTTATTTATTTGCTTAGCCGCACCGCCGGTACGGCGAAAAGGTCCGACGTCCGGGTGGCCGACGACGATAGAAGATGTGTTTTCTCTCGTTCGCGTCCGGATAATAATAATAATAATTTATACTTTTATAATAATACGATAATGGTACCGTGTATCGTATACGGTGTTGTAAAATTGATCGATGAATAAAATATAATATATATATGTATATATATATATACGCGGGCGAATGTGAATGCGGTCCGGATGAATGGACGGTTTTTAAGGGAAGGGGGACAGAAAAAACCGCGTTGTATTTTATCGATCGTACCTATAAGCATATAGTGTAATATATTATTATTATTATTATTATTACTATTTATGTGCAGTTACTGTCGTGTAACCGGTGCGCACCACCTTATTGTCAAAGGTATTTACAGTTAGGTGTCGAAAACTGTTTGACAGTTATTAGTAGTCGCGCCGAACATTCCGAGTACGGCGGAGAGGAAAAAAATATAAACGACAAAAAAAAAAAATAAATAAATAAGAAAAATAATAATAGTAATAATAATAAATATCTCCGCCGAATTTCAGCCGTGCCCAGACCCCCGGATGGCATCAGCTGCCCGCGTATTGCCTATTATTGTTTACGTGTCGATTTGTTATTAGATATTTTGTATGGGGTCTCTCATTTATTATTATTATTATTATTTTATTTTATTTTTTTCGGGGAGAGATTTTACCATTTTTGGTCTAAAAGGCGGTAAGAAAAAAAAAAATAAAAATACCGGGGTTAATCGACGGGGAAAAAAAAATCGTAAAAACAAATTATACACGCTCGCCGGGTGAAATCGTAAAATTAGGAGCGTAGAGCAAAAGTTGTCTGAACAAAAGAAAAAAAATAATAATGTTAATGAATAACCTATACACCCAAGTAAAATATTTCATTGTTTTCGGTTTCAAAAATGTGCGGATAACGGGAAAGTTCCCGGCGGGCAGCTGCTCGTGTTGCGGGCCAGCCGAAGTTTTAAGGAATCCATTCCCCAATAAAAAAAATATATTAAAATAAAATACTAAATAACCGTCAGCAAATCAAATCCATTGTTTTCTCGGCGAATTGTTTCCGTTTAAAATGCCATAGTCAGGGGGGGAGGGGTTGGGGGTTAGTGGACCATAAGATATAACGATTAAGGGTTTAAGAAGATTCCAAATTTAAATTACTGTGGAGGTCCTAATATTCGCCAACAATACGCTACAAGTGTAAAATATACTCAAAAAAAAATAAAAAATGTTCAGAGATGTGGTAAATTGGAAGCGGTGAGTAGTACTTCAAGTTTTTTAAACGGCCAATTTTTAATTTCGTCCGGCGGCCCACTGATTTCAGCTATCGAAAATTAACTCTCTACAATATTATTATACAATATACACGCAATAACGGTTAATCATCGTTTTTTTTTTTTTCCAAAGATAATTTTTTAGCTTATGCCCGTCAAAATGATAAGCCGTAACTCATAATAAATTAACAGACATTCGAATATTTAATACTGTATAATCTTTTACATTATTGAATTTCAACGATATTTATCGATTACAGCAGTCATAAAATATATTAAGTAGGTGAACATTATAAAAAAAAAAAAAAAAGCGTACATACTTCGCACCGTCGTCACTGTTGTGCGTGGGAAGTTGGGAAGATAGTCTACAGATAGTAAATTTAATTTATATCCGTGTGCAACGATAAATCGCAAACGGAAAACGACTCTGAGCGAATCCGTATTAGTTATGTTTTTTCGTCCGCTCGGAATCTAAAAAAAATATTTTCAGATTGGTGTTCAGTAGCGCCGAATTATAATTTTCGTTTAATGTGTACGATACACAATATCGTAAAGACCCGTCGCTACTAACCCTTTGAAAATTCTGTGTGTCGCCTCAATCACAGTCTCAATTCTCGTGACATGCGTGGGAATAGCGGGACAAATATTTTTTTATTCAAACGATTGTTATGAAAAAAAAAAAAAAAAATTATCACATTTTCGATATTAATTATTTTCGGAATAAAGAAACACAACATAATCGCATATATGTTATCGGTTTTCAGTATTTAATATATTTCGGTCGTGTCACGCTAAACAATATTGTGTTCGTTGAATTTTATTATTGTGAAAAAAGCCGTTCGCGACGGCGTTATCTTAAAAATAGAAATAATAAACGAATATAAATATTAAATTAAATCAATAGAATCGCTATAAAATGTATAACTGTGTATGAGGCAATCCGTTTGATTATATTATCTAGTTTGACGGGATTATCATGTTGACGGGGCACGGTAGTTTTATTATTATTGGTTTAGTTTTGAACAAATATATATATATATATATATATATATATAAACCCTATTATCTTTTTAAATCGCAAAAACACCTGTCACGTCTAAGTAATACAAAAAAAAAAATCATAACATAATAAACGATTGCAAAATACTGAACGTACTAGATTTGTTATGGTTGTTCAATCGTATTATACGATTATATTGTAACAGTTATCATTTATTGATTCGAATTTACCTACTCCGGAATATATTATAATCTTATTTGGAAAATATTAAGCAATAATACAGTGGTGTTATCTTTATTATTTGATATAGAATGTATTTCTTTTTTTTTTTTTTTTTTTTTTTATGGTTAAACACCGACGACTTTGTAAGACCGTCCGCCGACTTATATCTATTTGTTTAGTTTAACAGTATTTATATCGTGATCGAGTTTACTTAACATAATATTTTTAACACACATATCATTATCTATGTTCTTGTGAAGAAGCCGACATAATTTTAACGCGTATTTATTTTTTATACGCGTTAAAAATACATTAGAAAAAAAAAAAAATAATAATAATAAAACACCGAACAAATATCGTATAATTTGTGAATATTCAAAGCGTTTATTTGTCTTCTACGTGTAATATTTTAATACAAAGGTAATTTGTAATTACACTGTTAAATGGTCGAGCAACTAAACTTATTAATACGACGGCGTTTCGGAACATATTTCGAAAGAAATAATTAATACGGGCTGTTGAAAAACATAATTTACGCGTTTTTTCACGAAAATAAACCCCCCGAGAACACGTACTAAATATTGTTGTGATATAACGCGGACATTTATCATCCGAAACGTTTATTTGAAAAATCTTCTTAATATTTTAAAAAAATAATTAAAATTAAAATATACATTATACATACAAACGATTCGCAAATAAAACTCGCCTTTGATTTAGGCCGTGTTCAATATAATAGTATTGAGATTTTGGTCACGTAAAACGCGGAAAGGCCTTTAAAATTGATTGTTTAGAGATAAAACACTCGTAATAAAAATGCGCAAATGGCAACGTCTCGAATACAGCCGCATCGATGTTTTTTTTTGAAATATAAATTTATCAAACGAGTTCCAGATATTAAAAAAGAAAAAAAATTTATACCATTTTCTTACCTCCGGTAATGGGCTAAACATTTAGAACGGATTTTCAAGTGGTTTTCGTTTGTTTGGCGCGAACGCATTTTCGCCACATTGCCCGTTTGGAAAAATACCTAAAAAAAAAAAAAACGAAAAATTCCGCTGTCGCTGTTCGTCCACCAGGGAATAATTTTTACGTTGTTCGTGTAATATATTTCACGAAATGCGTCGAAATAACTGTTACCGCTTTATACGTTCGTTTAAACGATTATTTAAGTAGGATTTACTCCGTAAATACTAAACATCCGGTACCTACTGAATATAACTTTTTGTTGTTGTTCGTTTACCGTTAATTATTTCGTCGTTAATAAAAAAAAAATACGGCGTACCGGACGTATATTACACGTAGTATGACGATACGCCGTTATTTAAAAAAAAAAAACCCGATATTCGACCAAATATTTCGGTGTCCGAGTACGTTATTCTAATTGTCCAAAGACTAAATTCATTTTACACAAAATATCGCCGGCAATACCACAGTATTGCGTAACGAAATTCGTCGTGTTATAATACGCATCGCATTTTTTTTGGTTTTTTTTAACACGTTTAACATCTGTATAATGTTTGGCGATTGTAAATGCAACACGTACGGTACAATACAATACTATACTATGCACTCGCGGTAGATTGCATTATTATTAAGATAATAAAAAGATACGCGTATTAAATCGTACGATAAAAAAAAAAAAAAAAAAAAAAAATACTAATAATAATAATAATTCGATACGGCGCGTAGGTTTGAACGCGTGACTTTTCGTCTATATTTCGTTAACGCCTTGAAGTCTTATAACCTTATAACCTCGATATTATATAATACGTTGTAAATTATATATACAATCATCGGCCGCCATACGAGTATAAAAAAAAAAAAAAAAAAATAATAATAATCGACGTCTTATGCGCATAGAAACACACACGGAGCACAGCGAAAACGATTTATTCCGTTCAACGCCGTGATAATAATATTAAACCGTGTACGTCTAAATGACTAGAAGACGTATATATATATATCGCTTGTTTGCTACAACAACGGCATAACACAAAAATCGTCATTTTTTTAGTTGTTTGCAAATAATAATAATATTGGTGTTTTTTTTCTATATTGATAGAACGACATAAGTGAACATACAAAATTACCCTTATTACCAAGTAACTCATAATTGAAAAAATCAATCTTTGAACCAATAGTGTCATATGTTAAAAAACTTAAACTAACTCCTAATTTTATAACAATAATACTGTTGTAGGTGAGAATTGAAAGTATGACTATAGTGTGTTATAACACTCATTTTTCATTAAAATAAGTTTCTAAAGCACATTACACATTAAACATGATTTATCGTCATCTCATTGTAACTAAAATTTTCAAATTCGTTTTATGTAAAAATCAAGGTTTTTGTGTTATGTCGTTGTTGTGGCAAATAAGCGATATATATATATTATTAGATTTGCTCGACGCAAATATAACGTTATCATCGGTGTGCTCTCGACTGGGGACGGGTGTGGATTACCCGGATTGCCCGGTGTGTATCGGTGTGTCACGGGGAAGCTTAAAATAAAAAAATAAAAAAACGGGCTTAAAAAAAAAAAAAAAGAGTTATTTATTCGTTGTTTATGGAGCGATACATCCGAGTGGCGTCTGTCCCGAAACGTTTGCGTTTCCAAGCACAAACCTACGCGAATCGTAGGCCGATACATTATCGAGAAACATTATAAAACGGACCAACCGAATATTGCGCTAACCAAACCTATCCTAAAAAAACCATACCGTCCATTGTAATATTTTTGAATTCAACACGCCTGGGGGCCGAGACGAAAAGGCCCGGGGTGCGGACAATTTCAAGTATTTCTAATAATGTACGTAGACGAATGAATTTAAAACGAAGTTTAGATGAAGGTAAAATTTATCTACATCAGTGGTCTTCAACCGGTGGGTCGCGATAAGTCTTCTTATTAAAATAAAAATTAAATTTATAAAATTTAGAAGAATATTCTTCAATCAAGTTTGAAGACATTTCTGAATTAGTAAACGAACATTTGACAAACTTAGAAAAATTATTTAACCAATATTTTCCTGAGGATATTCGAGTAAATTATGAGTGGATTGAACAACCATTCGCAGTAGACATAATGACAGTAAATATATCTACTGACATTGAAAATCAATTAATTGAGCTATCGTGTGATAACAAATTGAAACAAATGTTTTGTGAAACTTCATTAGACATATTTTGGGCACACTTATGCACGGGAAATCACGCAGAATTAGCAACTAAAGCCATCTCAATTTTATTAAAATTTCCAACGACTTATTTATGCGAAAAGGCGTTTAATCTACTATGGCAAATATGAAAACGTCAAAAAGAAATAGACTTGAAACTGAAGATGATTTACGGATCGCGCTAGTCAAATCGAGCCAAGGTGGAATTTATTATGTGAAAACACTCAAAGACAAAGTTCACATTAAAATTTTTGTATCATATTTTCATTTTGTTTTTTATTTTCATATGAATTTTATACATTTTCGATTAAGTTTTAATAATAGTACTGCAAAGCATTAAGCAATTTTAGCTTTTTTACAAAGCTCACGTGGGTCGCGAAAAATGTAGGCCTAAAAAAGTGGGTCGCGAGTCCAAAAAGGTTGAAGACCACTGATCTACACGATTATTTGTCGTACATTTAATTGTTCTTTATTATAATTGTTGAGTGACGGCCCAGGGCGCGATTGCACTTCAGCGCTGTCCTTATGCCACACTAAATCCCAAAACGTAATTCAATAATTAATTATTTACAAAAAAAAAAAATAATATTTTTCCCTCGCATATTTATTAGTTTATTTTATGTTATAAAATCATTTTTTTTTTTTTTTTTGGTTTTAGAAAAATGAAAAAGAAAGAATGTTTAGATTTCCGTTAAATTACTTATCGCACAAGGCGAAAATGCAACGGAGAAAATATAATAAAAATAACAATATTTAGCTTACGGCTGAACGGTAAATATTAAATTTAAAAAAAAAAAAAAAAAATTATTTACAATATATCCGGTGTTGATTGAACGTGTTTTAATTTTTTTTTTTTTTTTGGAAATATCAAAAGGAGAGACGTATCAATAGATAAAAATTAGTCAGGGGGGACACTCAAAAATAAAATTTAAAAAAAGAAGAAGACAAACAGTAGAATAGCACCGTTCCCCTCCCCATCAATTCGAGCACTGTCTAGTGTCTATAATATATTATCGTGTTGTATTTATGTATTTAGGCATTTGACTAGTTTATTATTGCTTTGTTTTCTTATAAAAAAAAAAAAAAATAAAAAAAATGTATACAATGATATTTTCGAAAATTACTACGTGGGTAATATTATCGCGATGTTTGCACCACACGCATAAAAAAAAAAATAATGCCAAATAGAAAAATAATACGATTCGGTTCGATGATTTATATGTGTGTATCGCGGTTTACCTATACAACACGTCTACAAGAAGAGTAATGTACGTTCAGGTTTATTCGTTGAATAAATCATCGTGTCTAAATATTTGTATATATATATATATATATTGTTATTGTATTTGTTTTTTGTTAAAAATAAAAACTGCAATTTTTTTTTTTTTTTGAAATAATAAATTCAACGCGAAACCGTATTTCGAACACTATATTTTATATATTTTAAATAAATTATAAATCGTTTAAAATTATGCACAGATATTAGAGGGTCACCCCCGAGACTCCGAGAAGAAAAACAATATTATATTATAATCATTTTTTTTTCAAATATTATAAACCTCGTATCAACAAACCGTTTTCAAACGTATCGGTGCGGGGATTGTATAAGTAGTGCAGACGCGGGTAAAACAATAATATTTTAATCCTCGCGTCTTTTCCGACGTTGTAATATCATACGGTTATTATAATATTAAAAAACTAGTACCGGCATACACGAGTGTAAAAACTAATCTAAGCAATATTGCCTTATTTTATCGTATCTTTACTTTTACCCAATTCGTATGCAGATTGTGTAAAAAATTATTTAATACAATATAAATTTGACGTGAATGAAATTTGTACAAATTACTTTGTTGTTACATAAATCGAATTATGTACATAGAAAGCTACTACGTTTCGCGATCAGCTAAAAAAAAAAAAAAAAAAAAAAAAAAAATGCCCATTCCTACAATTTCACAGCGCTACTTATAACCGTTGCGCACTTCATAAATAATTTCGTTAACGTTGACACAAATCTGTTGTTATACATTGGTATATTTCGGTATCTAAATAAATATTATAAATACGCACGGACCGACGAAATATGCAGGAGGGATTCGACGCAACGAGGCCCCGCGCCCGGAAATGTTTAACGGGTGGGATTACGGACAACTTTGCATATATTTCCGTTGGCGTGATGAATTTCCGACGAGCATTATAAAACGGGCGGGGGGTTGCGTCTGAAAATTTGGTAATTCGCCCTACGCGAAAAACCGTTGATACATCCGCACACTTTTTTTTAGATACACTACGGTATGTCTCGTGCTCTCGGCGGTGTTTAAAATATTATAATGGCCTATTACGTCGGATTATTGTTTTGTTTTGTTTTGTTTTCCCCGTTTATAATACGACACGAGTCACGGATAATATGCCGCCGGTCCGCGGGGGCCTTCACGGCGAACGGCACCACCAAGGGGTTTTCAAGGCACTGCGCGCGACACGTGACTCGGATAATTTCCACGTCGCGGGCTATTTTATGCGTCTCCCGGAGGGTGTATAAATACGGTTTCCGTTAAAAAGAATACGGTCGTGCGCGCGTTTAATCGCCATCCGCCGCATTAACGGGCTCGGTAATATCGCGCGTATAATGTATACCGCCCGACGTTATAATACGCCCGTGTTGGGGGTGGAAAAAACTAAGAAACAAAATACAGTTTACGTCTCGTACCGTACATACATATGCGCGGATAACGACGGCGGCGGTGGATTTGAGTATCTAATAAATAAAAACGACTAAAATCACGATCGCTCTCTCTCTCTCTCTCTCTCTCTATCCCGGTTTTTTTTTTTCCCCGGCCATTTATGTTTCCCGGATGTTTCTACTTATAACGTCTGGGCGTTTCGCCGAGTTATGCGACCACGGTCGATCCGATGTTTTACACCAAAACGGCCGTTTCGGTTTGGCCCGCGCTATATGATGTACTAAAAACGTCGCATAAACAACGGCGGTTTGAATAACGGCGTTGCTAAAGCGTTAAAATTACGAAAATAAACGATATAATGTAAAATAAAAAAATAAATAAATAAAATGCCAACACGCTTTTCGCACCGCGGGCCCGCTGTACTTCTGGTGGTGTGGTGGAGTCGGTGGGAGTTTTAGGTAATTCAGTTTATACGCATTACGGCGGTTTCCAGTTATAAATCGTTTCAATAAAACAAAAAAAAAAACAACAAACGGTTCTAGGAGGTTCAACAAACAGTTTGTCCCCGTTGCCAGGAAAACTGAATGAAAATCGTCGCAGTATCTCGAAAGATACTTCGTGCGAAAAATCGCAGTTCTTTTATCAACCGAAAAAGATACACATCTTGGTAAAACTAAAATAGCTTTTTCGCTATACACACTCGTGGTATAAAAAATAATAATAATACGCGTCCCGTCGCGATAACTATTCTCGATTTCTGTGGTTTTTTCCCAGGCTTCCTGAGCACGTCTGTTTTTGTAGACTCTCTATAATATTCTTCTTTGTTTTAATGTATAACCGATGTGTTTTTTTTTTTTTTTATAAAAAAAATGATTTTCGTGTTCGGGGATTTTAGGGTGAATTGAAAAGAAAAAAAAAAAGCAATTGGCGAAGATTTTGTGGATTTGAGGAACCCATGTTGGCAGAAAAATTCAACATTTCATTTAGCTCATCAAATTGGAAGACAAAATGCTCGGCAACGTCGTCTTTGGTCTTAGGGATCTTAACCGTGATGTCCGAACAATGTACAACACGGTATATGAAGAATTTTCGTTTTAGTTTCCGAACGAACCGAGGAACGTTTTATTTTTTTATATCTAGTCGCACGGCGTTAGAACCGAAATGTCGAAGATCCCTTATACTTTTCCTATTAGATGCGACCCCCGAAAAAACACCGTTTTTTTTTTTTTAATCAATATTCGATTTTGTTTTTCTTTTGCGGGTCAATAAGACACCGGACGATTTGCTAGTTGACAGGAAATCGATAACGGGCCAGACACAGCGCAACATTTCGCAATACGTCCTCCAATCGTCGTCCTCTTTAAAAATGTCACAATACCGTAACACACGGTTCTTGTTCCGTCCGTCGTTCGTGTCAAAAAATATACGAAAATACGTGTGATAAAATATCGTTGTACACTTCCTATACGGAATTCGAAAATATCCGAAATTCGTATTTTAAATACACCGAATACTATATTGCACAGCGCGGTCATTTTAATAATTAAACTGTGAATATAGTAGATGAGTTTAGCGATCAAATATATGGATATTAGTTAGCGAAATTATCGACAGTGTATATTGTAAAATGCGATTTATAGGCACGTACAGGTGGTCTACGATTATTGGCCAGTGTCAATGTACCCATTTGTCGGGCCATCTAGTTTAGGTCGATAAAACTAAAATTAAACTAAAAACGAAAGCATCTAATACATTTATTCATAGTGTTACACCGCGAAAATGACATAATCAGTTTATAAAGTCCAGTTTGAAGTCCACAACAATTAGTTGCGCACCGACCCGTAAAATATCCGTATACTTTTTTCCGATCCATTTTTTTTTTTTTTTTCACCGAACAATAATCGTTTTAAATAATGTATTCGATACCGAAAATCGCTGGTCAATGTCAGTACTGTTTACTCCAGTAAGTCGCCCGTATCATTTCGTGATCCGCCTGCCGCAAATACGTTTTTGTTAAATTAGTTTTTGGGTTACATTCGTAAATTTTAAAACGTCGAAAAGTCGTAGGCTGTGTTCCAACTCTATTAAAAACCCGGATTGCATTTTATAATAAAACAGACCACTTCATTCCTACCACAGATGGTTCTGTAGTATTATGTCAATTGTGTGACGAAATAATCGTTTTAAATAATGTATTCGATACCTAAAATTACGCGTGAAAACGTTATGACAGTCGAAACATGGATCGTCACAATAGGCGATCGCAAACGAATTGTTTTGTTCGCTACACGCTATGTTGTATTTTAATTTGTTTCGTTTTTTTTTTTTTTTTTTGGTTTTTGTTTCGGTTTTTTCGCGCCTAAACGTCGCAATTACCGTGCGAAAATAACGGCAAACCAGTACGGAAACGGCCATCGGTATGACATTAAACATTTCCTCTCCGGGCTGTATGGCTGCCGGCGTAAAACTGCTCCCTGTAATCCACACACGTTTATTATATCGCGCGATGCGGTTGTCTCTGAATGGGGACGAGGTTAACAAAAAAAAAAAAAAATATATATATATATATATATATAAATAAATAGCCTCCCTTTGACGGCGACGACGTCATAATATGAATTAATTAGAGATCTCGTTATTCACGTGAATTCGTATTGTAATACGGGCGGGTGGAAAAAAAAAAAAAAAAAAAAGAAGGAAAAAAACCACGCGCTGCGGTTAAAAAAAAGGAAAATTAGTGTGGATGGCGCTGACAGGTTCGCCGAGTGGGTATATACACGTATTATAGAGTAAGGTTAGGTTATATAGAATCCGGTGCAAGAGGACTGTTGAATGAGAATTTATTTTTTTTTTTTTTTTAATGTTGTCGGGGTAGTTCGCGGTGTGATCGTACCAGAGAAGAGGGGGGGGGGGCGAAAAAAAAACACCTCGGGGGCCCCATATGCCGGAGAAAATTACACGTCATCGTAGTTGAATAGGAACGCGAGCGCGCACAATATCCTATTGAATGTGTCGTTATTACGCGTCGGGGTCGTATAAATGACGTGCGCCGCGCACAATAAACGCGGGTTCGGCCGCGGACGATGGATCCATTTGATCCGCGTATTAACAACACGAAACACCGGCTTATTATAATAATATTCCCGGGCGTCGGGTACAGAAGGATGGACGACAAAAAAAAAATAATAATAATAAATAATAATAATATTAATAATAAAAAAAAACCACCCCACCGCCCCAAAACCCCGCGACCGGTGTCGAAATCCGAGGTGTTTTTTTTTTTTTTTTTTTTTCCTTTTCATTCCGTCCCCGTGCCTCCCCGCGGTCGACTATTCAATACTTCTACGTCTTATCGCCGTCGTACTCGTGTCGGCATACGGTCTGTACCGTTCCTTTTCTCTTAATCTCCCGACATATTATTTACTATACGCCCATAAGGTTTATGTCCGTTTAGAATTTCAGACGTGACGTGTGTATGCGTGTTTATTAACATAACCGGCGTCGTCGTCGTCGTCGTGGTATACGATTACGTATTATATTATTGTACCTCGTACACAAACGCGTCTATTGTGCACGTGCACGTGGAATTAACCCACGCGTAACCGTCGACGAAAAATATTTAAAAAAAAACCGATTACAAATATAATAATTCTTATCAATAATGTTCGAGTGACCGTCAGTGGACGGCTTCGTGGACCGACGATCGCCCGCGCCACCCTTCATAAAGTCCCGGGTCGGACATTCCGCGTTTCCAGTTGACGGACGTGAATCAACGAGAATCAACTCGACTAAATCGAGAACATGACAAAAAGGAACTCCCGAATCGCCATTGTCAACACTGTCAGGTTTCTCGGGGGGGTGGGGGGGGAGTGGGATTACCGGGAGGCATCCCGCGGCCAATTGCTCGAGCGCACGAAGACCTCCGGTAATCCAGGCGGGCGAGTAAGCTCGTAATCCATCATCTCCGCCCTGACCAGCTCGGTGGACAAGCCAGAGAACTAATCGCAATACCGGAATTTGCATTTCTTCGTATTCGATTACCCGGGAAACTCGACTAACTTACTTAATATGTAGCACCGCAGGGAGGTGAATGCCGTCCCCAACAGCCGGGTCGACGCTAAGACGACGCGATTGTCATCCTGGTCTAAGACCCCCCCCTAGGCGTGACTTCGCTAGATTTAGTGATAGAGATAGTTGATAATAGAGTTATCAGATAAAAACGTATATAGATGGAGATCGCCTATGGGAAAAATGGGTAAAATGTGTATTTGTTTGTCAATTCTCTTAAGGGGGAGTGGGGTTATTAGGAAAGAGGAGCTAAGTTTGAAAATTTCGTTTTTTCGGATTT